>CM041778.1:392289272-392724532 GCA_023374045.1 Limonium bicolor | reverse complement strand
TCCAAATGGGTCGAAGCAATCCCCTGCTCTTCTGCTGACGCAAGAACTGTGGTGAGATTCTTGAAGAAGAACATCTTTACCAGATTTGGTGTGCCAAGAGCTATCATCAGTGACGGAGGGTCTCACTTTTGCAACAAGGCTTTTGATTCTCTGATGACGAAGTACGGGGTGACTCATAAGGTTGCTTTACCTTATCACCCCCAAACTAATGGGCAAGCAGAAGTGAGTAACCGAGAGCTGAAATGGATTCTCCAGAAGACAGTCAACTCCTCCAGGAAGGATTGGTCTATCAAGCTTGACGATGCTCTATGGGCTTACAGAACTGCATTCAAGACTCCCATTGGGATGTCTCCTTTTAAGCTAGTATACGGGAAGGCTTGTCATCTCCCAGTTGAGCTAGAGCACAGAGCTTATTGGGCTTTAAAGGCTCTTAACTTTGATTTGTGTGCTGCTGGAGAGAAAAGGCGATTCCAGCTTTCTGAGTTGGAGGAGCTGAGAGACCAGGCGTACGATAGCTCAAGAATCTATAAAGAGCGCACCAAAAGGATCCACGACCGGATGATACAAAAGAGAGACTTCAAAGTGGGGGATCTAGTGCTGCTTTAACTCTAGGCTACGTCTCTTCCCTGGGAAGCTAAAGTCACATTGGTCAGGCCCCTTCAGAGTTGTGGGAGTTACGTCCTATGGAGCATACGAGCTGGAGAATAAGGCTGGTGAAACCTTTAAGGTAAATGGTGCTCGATTAAAAAGCTATCTTGGTACTGATCATAATCTTTTTCCCTTGCAGGCAATATTCTTTTTGGAGAGTGAATTCAAACCTTCAACAAAGATGATTTCTCAAGAGACGAGCTCGAACATGAAAAGAAGAAGTTCTCTTGGCAAATGCGGAAAGAATTGAGGAAGTTGAAGGAATTCGTGTAGGCTGTTGTAGACCTGCCCACCACACTTGCTCTGATTGATCAAGCAGGAATTGTCTAGCTAAAGACATTAAAGAAGAGCAGCTGACTGGGAGGCAACCCAGTGTTGAATCGGTATTTTAATCTTGTGTTTTTCTGTTGTTTATAGTTTTGTTTTAGGATAATGTTTTTGCTGCAGTGGCTTGAGCTTAAAAAGAAACAAAGAGGTGCATTTTTGGTGATGTCCGAACTTCAGTCCGGACATTGAAGTTCGGACCTGATTCGAGAGTCTAAAGGCTGTGCAAGACGACATGTCCGAACTTCGGTCCGGACATCGAAGTTCGGACCTGATTCGAGAGTGCGGTGAAACAAGAAAACGAGATGTCCGAACTTCGGTCCGAACATCGAAGTTCGGACACGACGCGAAGCTCTGCCGAGGTATGTATGTCCGAACTTCGGTCCGAACATCGAAGTTCGGACACCCCGAAAATTCTGAACTAAAAGAACGCGGTCGGACTTAAAAATTTTCCAAACCCTTCTCCCTCCTCGCGACGCCCGCAGCAACCCCAATTCCTCCCTTCTCCAATCTCACCCAACTCCCTCAAATCTCCACCAAATCTCTCAATCTTGGTACCAAACTGCTCGTTTTTCAAATCTCTACCACTCTAGGCCTCGAAATCAACCAGAAAAAAATCTCCAATCAGTCCGATTTTGAACAAAACCAGTTCGACCTTAACTATCAGATTTGGGGGTTTTTGAGTTCGATTCCTGCAGATTGCTTTGTGTTACTTGTTTCTAGTCTTCCATTCAACTTGAACGAGGTATTTTCTCTACTTCTTAACTTCTTTTATTGTTATTGTGACTAAGTTGAGCAAACTGTGGCAACTTAGCCGAGAAGGTGCTGTTTGAGTTGAGTGTGTTTGACTGAATCTGCATGTATTAGATTCAATTTTTGTTGTGGGTTGAATTGTTGGTAGAATTGGTCGAACCACATTATTTTGATGTGTTATTTTGAATATGTGGATTCTGCATGGTGAGATAGAACCATTGACTGAGATAGTGTTACAAACGGTTGGACTATAGAATTTCCGTGTTGGTTAATCTCTGCTGGTCAATGGTAATAATTCTCAGTTGCAAATGAAAAGCTGCTAAATCTGTGCTGTGGAGGATAATAAATTTTTAGGGGACACTCTGTCGAATTTGGATAGATTCGGTCAATAGAACTATTTCGTTGAATTCGTTTAATTGACATTGGGTACCCTTATTGTGCAGATGCTGAGCAGATTCACAGGCCGTGGTAAGAGGGCTGCAAGGGCTGGTGCAAGCTCCAGCCGTCGAGCTCCAGAAAATGAATTTAGAAATGATGCAGCCCGAGAGTGGTTCGCAAAAGAGATGGATATCATTGCTGAGAGGTGTGTGGTACCGGAACTGGAGCAACAGCTGGGACTGAGGGCATTATTAAACCCATTTGGCTGGGGCAAGATTTTGGATATGGGGGGCCAGTACTCTGAACGAGTTGTGCGCATGTTCTATGCGAATGCAATCTTCCAGGATGGTCAGATCAAATCCATGGTAGACGGTGATAGAGTGACAGTCTCCACGATGGAGATTGCTCGCTATTTGGACATACCTTATCCTGCCCCGACCGTCCTGAGCACCTTAACCCCAATGACTTCAAGACAGCTGCCATCCAACACTATACCCCCCTCATGGTTCAGGGACCACGACGACGCAGAGGGGATGACCCATCAAAGCAGGTCGTCCCTGCTGATCTGCTTCAGAGCCCTCAGGAGAGAGTCCTATTCGCACTACTGGCTGCGAACGTTCTACCACGTCAGAGCTCGGACCTGAACCATACTGACTTCCTACTTCTTCAGGCAGTGCTGAATCCGGCGTTTGCTGGGGCTGCAGAGATCACTTACTTGCCATGGGTGATTTTCTTGCATATGCAGTATATTATGGAGCACAAGGACAAACACAAGCTAGGCTTTCCGGTCATGCTCTGCCACATCCTTAAGAGGCAGATGGTTACCATTCCGTCTGCGGGGCTGCATGCGCGGTCTCCTATTGATGTGGGAGCTCTGAAGAAGATGTGGTTTGAGTTTAGAGAGGGGGAATGGAGGAAGAAGGCTGCAGCGCGACCACAGAAGCGCCAACGAGAGGCGGGTGAGGGACCATCAGAGCCCGCTCCTACTGCTACACCTGACGAGGAGGAGGCATATCTTGCACTGCCAGCCCCTGGAAGCGAGTATGTCACTCGCTATGAGTTTGACCAGCTGGAGTCCCGCTTCATGGAGATGGATCGCCGCTATCAGGCGGAGATCGAGACTCTTCAGCAGCAGGCGCGCGCTCAGGAGGACTATGAGGCTGCTCGCTCAGTTTCAGCAGTGGCAGGCGTACTACCCGCCCCCACAGTGCTTATGTCGTTGCTCGTTGCTACTCTTGTTTAGAAGCCTTTTCTGACTTCTTTGTGGATTGTTTTCGGTTGTGTTGACTTATTTCTTTTAGTTTATTGGGTTGTATTTTAATTTATTTCCATTTTAGTTCGTCTACTCTTTAACTCTGAATACTGTGTCTCTAATGCGATGCTCTAGCATACTTTTCCTCTTTTGTTTGTTGAATGTGTGCAAGCGTGCTTTACTGTGCTGATCCATGCCGGACACTAGCTTGGAAGCAAGTGGAGGAAACATTCTCCCTACCAGGACACTAAGTGTGAGGAAGGACCCCTTCCTCAAAGCATCACAAAAGAAATCAGGGGAGTTTCTTAGTTTCTTTTCCTTTTTGGTTAATGTTCGGCCCGTGCTTTAACGTGTATAACTCTGTCACTGTTCTTTTCACTCACCTTGTGAGTCTGACACATTTAGTCCGATCTCCTTCTTGTGATAAATTTCTGAACAATGCGACATTGCTCCTCATTAAGTGTGAGGAAGGGGGAGATCTTTCTGAATGTGTCATCATTTATTCCCGCCCTAATTTTTTTGGTTTTGGGCTATTGTGGGGGTAATTCCCTTAGAGTGCTTCTTAGTGTTGAATACTTGGGTGGATCTTTAGTTGTGGAGTTTGAGTCCGGTAATGACCTTTAGGGTTGGTTTGCTCAAAGCTGTGTGCTCTCATATCATATTTTCAAATGACTGAATTTTGTTAAATGTCTGTGGACAAGTTAGTTGTGAAGTTAGAACTGGTTTAACTTGGAACCTTGGGAATGATGAGAATGTCTGGAATGAAGGAAAGGCAGGTACTCCTCTGATCTAAGTTATATTCTGAACCAAAACAGGCCTCTTCCATCCGGTTATTAAGTCCTAGGGGTGCTTCATCACTCGTTTACCTAAGGTCGTCTGATCTGGGATAAAAGACCCAATACCGTTACAAGGATGGAGAGAAGTCTGGGGGATGAATTATTTGCTCGAAAAATTATATGTATGCAAAAGAAAAAAAAGAGAAGCTCTTTAAAGTCTTATATTTATGGCAAATCTTTTAATTAGATCATGAGTACGTGTGTTGAAAGGTTCTGCGGAATATGGCAGAACTTCACACCCTTGTCATCCACGGGTTTGAGAAGAGAAAAGGTTTGGAAGGTTCTGAGTTACTCTACGTTTTGGTTTCATGATCTGACTTCTTCATAATCTTTTGTTTTTAAAAGCGTGCTTCATTGTTTGAGAGACAAGCAGTTAAGAGCAGATCGATGCTTGGGTGGTTTTTGTGGCTTAACTTCTTATTTTGTGCACTCCCAAGGTTTGGTCCTGAGGCATTCTGAGATGTTTTACTCCTGCTTTGCTTGAGGACAAGCAAAGGTTAAGTGTGAGGAGGTTTGATGAGTGTGAAATATGAATGGTTTTAGTGGTCCTGAATGCCTATTTTTCTTACGCGCATGGATAATATTCCACACCTGTCATACGTTTTCCTTTGGTTTGTTTGTTTGTTAAGGGTTGATACCTTTTCTATGTTAAATGCAGAGAAAAGCCAAGGAAACAGTAGATTAATTCACAAGGGAGATGATGCAAAAAACGGGGGTCGAATTGGAGTCAGAATGATGAATTTGGAGGACTTTGAAGGTGTGTCCGAACTTCGAAGTTCGGACGCAAGTCGAGAGTTCGTGTGCTGCGCCTGATGGAATGTCCGAACTTCAGTCCGAACGTCTAAGTTCGGACATGGTCTGCGATTCACAATGAGAAAAGTCGGGAGTCTGTCGTACGGAGCATGTCCGAACTTGTGTCCGAACATCCAAGTTCGGACACAAGTCGAAACTTTCTGAATTAGAGCGCTCAAGCATTGTGTCTGAACATTGAAGGTCGGACCAATGTTCGGACACGACTAAAAATTCAGCAGAAGCTCGGCGTTTTGAAGGGAGAAGAGGAAGGAAACTCTATTTAATGACCTAATTAGATGAGAGGAAAATCATTCATTACCGATCACCACATGACAACACTCTCACGCTGAAAAACTACGCTCCTTCCATTCACCCACACCATCAGCATCAGCTTCATCTTCATCCCCATTCATCAAGCATTCGATCAGCATTGAGGAGGAGCTTCAGCAGAAGGGAGTCAGTCATCATCTTCAACCTTGCGCCTGCAGCCATTGATTCTGGATAATCGTTCAACTCGAGGGTTTTTCTTCCTTTAGATGAATTCCATGTTGATTGTATTTATTTACTTCTTTGCAATGTCTGGCTAGTAGGGATTAACTCTGGGGTAGGGTTGTTCGTAATGGGTACAATGTAGTTAAGAATTCTGCAATTTGATTATGAGACTGTAACGGATTGTTTCCAGGTTAATGATTATCATTCATCTTCTCTATTAATTTCGCGAGTTTATAGAGTTGTTCTGTGAAACCTATTAGGATCAGACAAGGTGACTAATAGGGAGTTCAAATTAACCTGGGGATTTGGGGAGAGATTAGTCGGATAGATAATCTTTTCTGCAAACGTTAACAATTCTTCGCGTTTATTCCGCCTATATGTGTTTTGCCAACTGCTAGATTAGAGTTGACATGTTCTGATAGGTGAGCTCTTCAATGAACTAGGATTTAGCACTGAAGAGATAGAAAGAATTGGCCTTTCCGTTTCTCATAATTGAATTGTAGATGTTACTAGATTCAACCAGTAAAGAACGACCCGAACCCGTAGTTCCACTCACTTTATCAAACTCATCATTCACTTTCATTTATTGTTTATTTGAACTTTGATTTGCATTTATTCAATTCAATCACAAAAACAATTCACAACCCCCTGAATTTCCAATTTTCTTAGGACTTAGGCTTATTTATTCAAGTCTCACGGTTCGATATCTGGTTGCTTAACTTTCTATACTATAGTGACCGGGAATTTTGCAACCCGACAGACTTATTGATTTGCTACTTTCTAGGTTTAATTAATTTTGTTTTTAGTATATCAATTTACCTGTTTGCAATGTCCATTTTCTATCTTTTTACTCCTCTAGTCATGATTACAATTTCGCACATCTCCAAAGGATGGAATTCAGTCCATCAATCATTCTCAATCTACTTCCCAAATACTTTACTTCGATTCAATGCCTAAGTGCTCATTTCATCGACCTTTGCTACTTTCATTCATTACTCTCCATTATCTCAAATATTCTAACTACGGAATACGGTACCTACTGAACCCAGTCGTCCTCAATTTACTTCCAAAGACTTACCTACGAATACACTACTCATGGATACATTCATCTACTACTCTCAATCATTTCATACCATTTCTCTATGGGATATAATACTTGTGGAGTTCCGTCCACTACTCATTCTCAATTGTCTCGAAACAATCACCTAGGGAACTCACTTTCCTCTAGGTTCTACATTGGTTTTATACCGACTCATGCATCATAATGCCTTATCTACGTTCAAATAGACATACACAATAGGGATTATCATTTCCCAAAGAGTTTCTCTACTCTTCCTTACAAGTACTCTCACATTGGAGTTACAAGGTGGTTATATTCCTCCTATGGTATTCGCATCTCTCGTGCCTAATTACCATAATTACAATGTGAATGAATACATATGTTTATTTAACATAAGTACCAATCTTCAATTCGATTCTCATTTGGCTATGCACATTATAGTTAAGTGTTTTACTTGTGAAACTTACATTAAGCGGTTTTCGCGCTACCCCCCTTAAAAGGGATTACGCCACGTATCTACCATATGTTATTATGAACATTGTTACTCAATTTGGGCAATCTGATGCGTTCAGCTTCGTATGGTATACTATGTGATATGCCTGGTCAGAGGGTCTTAACATACCAATGGTTTAGTCTTTGCACCAGGAATTCCTATAGGAGTATTTAACTCATAATTAATTCGGTCTAGCCTATTAGGCTCCAAGGCATTAATAGCCATTCTACTAACTTACTAGGTATTTATTCCTAGCTAGGGCCCACTAGCTTCTGCTGCGCGACCCTGATAACTTGGGTACTCGCCTTCGTGTTATCCTTAATGTGTTATACCACCTTCTTATCTGTCTATTGTGGGAATAAGGTTTATTAAACCTGTGGTATTCCTTACGTTCTTGAACTCAATGAGTTTTAGATTATAACCAGCTCTCTGGTAATCTAGTATACATATATTCGTACTCCCACGACTATTCAGTGGTTTCCTCGATAATCGTCGGGTGAGGTTAAGTCACTACTTAGTTTTAGGTTCCTTAGTTGTCACTAGTTGAATTATACCAGTTCTTCTGGTTCAGTACAAGTGTTCTTTACTTGTATGACCTTGCATTTTATGCGCGGTTCTAGCGATTTCTTCAGTCTCTTCACTTTATTCCACTGGAATTCACATTTTGTGATTGTTAGTGTGCTTTACACACTTCGTGCTTCTTTGGCCTTAGGTCGCACGGTTTGTTGCTAAGCTTGCTTAACTGGCTAGTGCCATGTTCGTTGGTGAAAAGGAAGGTTTACTACGGTTTACATTCTCCATATTCCTAGCTATCCCACTTGATCATTAGTTGTACAAGTGCAATACCAAAACACTCAGTCATACAGAGTGCAGAGGCGTAAACGCTTGACAGTAAGTCACTTATGTGATAGGAATGAATATTTCTGTCTGTCTTCTCATACTTATACTCCGTGTCATTATCTAACTACTTCTTCATAACGGTCGCTTGTTGCGCACCGTATTCTTACTCATTGTACAATATCGTTCTTACTGATTGTGTTACTGTGGTAGCTCGTCTTTACTCATTACCATTGTTGTTGGCACCATTTCCTTATGGTGTAATTACACTAGGAGGTTCCTAGTTCATATGTATGATGATTGTCATAGCATACCGTAATGGTATTATTTTCCCCAAGTGGAGACGTTTCAGTTTAGGTTTGAGTGTAGGTTGGCTTTCCTCACATTATTTCCATCATTTATGATACATTTACCAATTATCTTGGTTGACCAAGGATAAAGTAATTTATCGGGTTACAAGCTGTAACAGCCCAGTCTTAACCCACATGTGTGATATTGTCCGCTTTGGACCGCAGTCCGCACGGTTTTGTTCTCGGGGTACCGTCCCCAAAACGCGTCTCACACGAGGAAAGAGTATCCCCACACCTATAAGGCGTGGTTCATGCTCTCTCCCGGTCGATGTGGGAGGTGACCCCTACCGTGGGTATCACACAAGCCCTCTTGAGCGTTGGTCATTTGTGGTGTCCAATGTGCATTCACATTAATTGTTTGTGACAATTACTGTCTCCCGTGCTGAGCATTGGTTAGAGGCTCTAGCTGTGCGGGTTTACTTTATATGCACATTACCGGGACATCCCAAGAAGTTCCAAGGGTTCTCTGGTCCCGTTCTCTAATTAAAGAGTATTTTACCATTGGTAGGTGAAATTTTTTGTTGAGGGGTTTGTCGCCACTCATAAGTTTCATGACAAGGTTTACCATGTTGGTGTTTATGTAATGGTTCACCACATGCTTGGGTGCGTATGGAGTATGCTTACTCCTTAAGTCGTAATGGTTTGGAAATCTCATTCCCTTATTCCATCGCCCCTTGGCAATATCTATATGCGTAGGCTTTATTGTAATAGTAGATGGAAGCCTTTTCCAAGGGTTCACATCTTCACCACCTTGGTGGTCTTCGATTAACGAGGGGTACTTTTCTTCGGGTTTCCCGTAGTGTCCAAATGTGGACTAGGCCAACGTTGGCATTATCACGATTCTTATGCCTCTGTGCTACCATTGCTACAGAAGGCATGAAGGTAATTAAAAGCTTGTCAACTGTATACTAGACTGATGTTCTAGTGACAGTGACACTGAGTTAGATATTACTCCAAGCCACTCAGGGTGATGGTCCAGTTGTTGATTTCATTGTCGTATAAGACAATATCTCTTGCAAGTCTTGTTATCCAATGATGTGGGTTTTGCAACCGTTTAAGTTTACAACGTAGTTGGTTTATGGCTTTTAAGCCAAATTGTGCGAGCTATGCTCTTTGCAAGTTGCTTATACATATTTCCACTCTTGTAACCCCATAGGTTGGAGGTATTTACTGGGCTCCATGGTAAGTCGTGACATCACGCTTCATTCATCGGAGACCATTTAGGCAATCTGGTGTTAATCCGCGCCTTCTGGTAATTTATGGTATTTCCTGTTAAGTGAAATCCCTTCGGTGTCCTAACCGAATGTTCGTTCTAGCTCATGTGCCCTTATCATGATTCTTGTTCAACTGTTGTTATCCCAGCCACTCTTCAAGGATTGCTCCTGGGCGTTGTTGGTTACGCCGTTACATCCGGCTAACGTTTATGATATATGTGTCCTCTATACCACCTTGTGGTATTGCATTTGTGTTATCCCATTTAGGGTTATACCGTCTCCCATTCTTGGGTAGACTCTTTATACCTTCTCCTAGCGTTTAGACTAGGTTTAAGATTCTCTCCATTAATGGATTACACCTCATGGTGATCTTGTGATCACTCCTGGGAACTCCGTCCCGTTTGTTGAGCATCGACTTATTCACATTGGCATTTGCCTTACTGTGTTAGGCTGGGTATACCTTCCAGCTGTCATGTGTTTGCTTGATGTCTTTGAGACATATCCAATGTCCATACTTACTAGTCTATGCTTTTTGCACTTCCTAGTTCTCATTCCTTACCTTCAGATGAATTCTCTGAGTTCCTTGGTACTCATTACTTAGTTGAGTTCCTTCTCCTCGATCGTCTGAGGTGCTCAGCTACTCTGCTTGAACTTACTGATGGTCCGTAGAACAGAGTTGACTACTTCCCGTGTTTCGCGCACTACATGTATACATACGTGGGGTACCGTGTTGATACGTTACCACTTACCTAACTATATGTCAGGCCCGCAAGCTCCTTCGGAGTGCGGTCATCCCACATCCCGTAATTGGGTACACTCGTAGTGTTCGTCACACGCCTAGGTGAAGTATTCTATTGTCAACTCCTCTTGTATCATTCTATGATACTCACCGTAATTCTATTGGTTTGGTTTTAAAATCCAAGGTTTTAAAAGAAAGGTTGTGGTTTTGAAAGAAAACTTGGTTTTATAGAAAACAAAAATCTTCATGGCATCTCCATGCCGGTTGGTTCCGACCGAGTCTAGCTTCTCGCTGACTGGTATGTCCTTTGTACAATGGTCAGGCCGTCAGGCCTTTCCAAGGTTCCATTCTTCCAGTTTTTAGGATGTGTGATCCTGTAGTTGTTTCATTACGGCCACAGTACATTACTATGTACTTGTGGTGTGTTAGGGTTCCCCTACTTGTTTCTGTCCTTACTGCACTTGCCGTGGCAAGTGCATGGTACTGGTGGTTTTTGGGTGAACCTATATCGGTCACGGTATGGTTTCCACTGGTATTTGATAGTCTTGTCGACTTCTCCATTGGTTTATGATCTATGTCTGGGATACTCGATCCTTTAAGTATCTTCTCAATGATCTTGACATGGCTTAGATCTGGGTACTTCTCCAATCCTTAGAGATTCCCATTTGGTTTGGTTGTGTTCTTCCTTGTTGCTCGTTCCCACACGTTTGTTGTGGTTACTAAGCCTGAGTTGGTTTAGGCACTACGGTTGTAGTTGCGTCAGATTACATCTGTAATGTTCCTGCAGCTGTCTGAGCTACGTTGGCCAGGTATTGTAACCTTAATGGCGTTATAGTTTTGGAGTTACCCGTTCCTGACTATGTCCTTAGTCAGCTAGCATACCGTTGGTGGTATTATCTAACTATTACCGTCCTGCAGACTTATGTCTCGGGTTTCGTTACGGCTCCTTTCCCATTCTGTTGCACGGTTAGTGCTTCTTTCTGCTGCTGGTTGACTAGCTAGGTTTCGCGACTGCTAAGCATGTCGCCCCATGCTGTTATAAGTTGTAGCCTCCTCATAGTTGGAGCGCTCATTCAACCGCTATTGAGTGTGGGTATTGCTGTTCAACCGGGATCCATCTCCGGGACTTCCATTTCTTGGAATCTACTACTCGTCGGTTCTTGTTTACCGTATGGTGGTTTCACAACTGCCAGATTGGGTTTCCCGAGTATGAGAGGACTTTCCTTCTCTCTGGCGTTCTTTCCCAAGTTATACCAATGGTATGCGGAGGGCGGGTCTGGTATTGTAGGTATCCGGTACACACCGGGAGTTCCTAACTAGCATATCTCTAATGCTATCACTCAGCCCTTAGCCGTAAGCTTCTAATTCCAAACTCGGTATTTTCAGTCATCAGAGCGATACTTCGCTCTGATACCACTTTTTGCAACACCCCTACCGATAATACTGTCATTACCGTCTAATCTCCTCGTGCTTCCAGATTCACGCAGCGGCACACACTTACATACGGTGGGTGATACAATGCCGTTAGTCGCCCACGTGACTAATAAGGCTACTACTACTACATACGGCATCGGTCTGATGGACCAGAATCCCGAGTACATTACAATACATACTCCATTACCAATTAAATACTACTATGCTCCATTCAACACATTACTCCATTACAATACCATACAATACAATGTACATAACCGAGTTTACTAAGTTCCAAATACACTTACAATACTCCCTAAGTTCATATATACTCATTAAGAGTCTACATCTACCCATTCCTCACGTCTACAAACTTACAATGCACAAGGTGTACCCCTTGGTACACTACTACTTCAAGACTACAAGTTCGATACTATTCTCTGCAATCTACATTGTCACGGTCTCTTATTGCGACCATGTCCGCTTCGGGTACCTGCACACTAAAAACGTTCCCCCTAGGGGGTCAGCTTACGCTGAATATGACTTCCGCATACCCCGCGTGCTAGCGAGGAGTACGCCGACCACTTAGTCGAATACATGCAGTTCATTTTACAATACATACATACATACTTTCTTTCACAATACTACAATACTACGCAGGGTATACATACATACGCACAGTACGTTACATACATGGAAGACAATACAAGTCAACCGATACTTACTTACCACCTTCCGGAATACACCTACAAAATACATACGCATCACATACTCAATACGCAATATGGAGATACCCTTCTCCAATTCATACAAAGGTCTTGTTAGCTTCATTACACACCCGGGTTAATCGGGTGTTCAATACTCTTTTACTCAAGGTCAATGACTTACAATAGTCAAGACCGATACACATACAATACTTACTTCTTACTTACTTTACTCAAGTCAAGTCGGTATGACCTCCGGGCAGGGATTACTACATCCCACCACCGGGCTTTAGGGTGGCCCACTAATCCAGGATGCTACCCATTCAAGGGATTTGGTCCATGGAAAAGATTACAGCCAGGATTCGGATCCAACCTCTTGTGTTTCCTTATCCTCACACGTGGCCGAAACTATATCGGACTTCTACTCATTCCATTTTACTCATTACTCATGTTAGGAGTTAGATAGTTAGGAATTAGTAGAAGTCATTACTTCCATACCATACATCGATACAATACTCCAGTACACATACTTACTCATACACATCCTTCTCATTCATGCATTTCATGAATTATACAAACTAATTGTTCAAGAAGATACAACAAGAACAATATAGCTGAAACACAATTAAGTGCAATAAAAGTCCGATTCGTGTATTTATCTTATTGGTGATCACATAAGCACACAAATCGGGGTAACCAGGTTAGGATACAGAGCATGAAGAAATCATACCTTTCACCGTTGATTTACTCTATCGGGCGTTCCCTTGTTCCTTTGGTTCTCTCTCGTTCCTCGAGTATTATTCTCGAACCTCCGGCTACATGCCAAATGGTTCCATTAATACTAAGCATTACACTACACACATAGTTACTATTCCCATACTTACCCCGTTATCCCGTTAATTCGGTTCAATTTAATATCTCTAGATTCACAGTTTCCTCAAACTTGTTTTCTTACTTTTGTGCATACTTTCTTACCATTTCTATCCTATTAATAATGTACTACTATATATACATATACATATGTGTATAGGTATATATACTTATACCTATGATTGCTATAATCATTTTTTTTTTACTCGACCGACCTTACCCAGGGTCGGACCCCAGGTCGGTCGGAGTCAGTAAGTTTCGTTAAGGCAAAATTCCAGGCTCGGCCGACCTTGCAAGTCCGGTCCCAAGGTCGGTCCATTCCAGTGAGTTACTTACGTGAAAATTTCAGGCCCGACCGACCTTGCAAGTCCGGTCCCAAGGTCGGTCCGTTCCAGTATGTTCTAGGTTCGAGTTTTCTGGACTCGACCGACCTTGCCCAAGTTCGGTCCCAAGGTCGGTCCGTTCCAGCAGACCTCTGGCCTTCACAATTTACGACTCGACCGACCTTGTAAGTTCGGTCCCCAAGGTCGGTCGAAGTCAGAAGACTTCCCGTCCGTGTATTTTAAGGCGCGACCGACCTTGCGGGTTTGGTCCCAAGGTCGGTCCGGCCCAGTACTTCAGTTTTAAAATCTGTTTTCAGTTCTATAATTTGCCCATTGCTTCCTCAATCTTCCTACATGTAATCCCACATGTTTTAACACTACTTAGGCCCTCAAAATTGCCTTAGTTTATCCTACAACCTCATTACTCATTCTTAAATCCCCTTACACAATTTCCTCATTTCTTTTCAACACTTACAACAGTTTTTCATTTCCCCAATGCTACAGATTTTTGTTCTAACCTTTACCATTCAATACTCCCTCAACCAATGTTACTCCTAGCATTCAAAATGCATTGCTTTACATCCTAGTTCTTCTCATTACCTAAATCCTTTTCAATTTGCTTCCAAGGTATTAAACACTCACCTTAAGTTTTCCAAATACACTTAATTCCTCCTAGTTTCTCCAATGCATCCTAGCACTCTTTGCTACAGATTTTGCATCCTTATATCCTCATACTACACTACCATTCCATGGTTACTAAATCTCCTTACTCAACCCAATACATACCTTGGTTCTCCCATTCACCAAGTCATCCATAATTGTACATATTCCTACCAAAATTTTGCCATAGTTCATCTACTTTTCTTACTTAGCCACACATACACATTCCCACCAAATTCATTCCTAATCTAGCCACACCCATACTAGGGTCCTACCAGCAATCAATACAATATAAACTCCTCAATACTTCCTCAATCCACGATACCAATACACATACACAATCATTTGGCTCTAATGCCTACAATCCACATACTTACTCACAAGTACTTAAACTTCCACAACTACAATGCTAATACAATGTTTAGGTGCTTTTGTTTGTTTACCCATTCTCATTACTCTAATGCATTAACATTTAGAATTAAGAAGGAGCTCTTACCTTAAGCTCTTAATCCCTTCTTTCTTTTATTTCTCTTCTTTTCCTTTCTTGCCCAAATCGG
Organism: Limonium bicolor; assembly: GCA_023374045.1. NCBI lineage: Eukaryota > Viridiplantae > Streptophyta > Magnoliopsida > Caryophyllales > Plumbaginaceae > Limonium > Limonium bicolor. Next base: position 392,709,837 of record CM041778.1, on the reverse strand, counting down.
TCATATGGGGAATGGAGTTGCCAAACTCCATTCCCATCACCCAAAGCACATACAACAAGTATAATTAACATGTTAACCCTCTAATTAATGCTAGTTCATAGAAATGTTTAAAGCAAGTTTTCTAGGGTTTACCTTTGGGGTGTTTTTGGAGGGGTTTTAGCCCTAGGCTCAAGAAGGTGAATCCACCACCATTGCAAGGTTGATATTATGCTCAAAAGAGAGAGAGAGAGAGAGAGAGAGAGAGAGAGAGAGAGAGAGAGAAAATGGAGTATTACAAGGAGGTGAAAATCGGTTACAAGGGAAGATGGAGAAATATGAGTTCTTTCATGTAGATTTTTACCTTAATGGAGAGAGGGGACTCCAAGCTACACATTGATGCTATTTTCTTCACCAATGGGGTATACCCACAAAAATGGACTTCCTCATTTTTGGATTTTGAAAAGAGAGAAGTGTAGAGGAGAATGAGGAGAGTGAGAATATATATTTATTTTTGCATTTGGAGCTCACATGGAGATGGAGCATGGAGGTGAAGTGGAGAAGCCATTGGAGCTTCTTGGAGCTTCAAAAATCGCCCAGCATAGGAGGGAGAAGAGAGAGAAATCGGTGGGGAAGAAGAGGGTAGGAGAGAGATGAGTGAAATGAGAGAGTGAGGTGAGAGAAAAGGGGTAAAGTACCCTTTTCACTTTATTTCTTTTTGCTCTCTTATTTAATTAGCTAGTTACATGTGTGTGAGGGAGTTATTTGACTGTTAAAAACCGGCCCCTCCTACAGTTATACTAGCTGGAGCATTTTTCGTCTTTTACAGAAAACGCTCATTGTTTTACCCGGTTTCGGTACTATTAACTAACCGGGCCCGTTTCCGGAACTTTCTCGTTCCTTTAATTTTATTGGTTATTAAGCTTCCATTAATGCTTAATTATTGTTACATAATGATTTATAATTTTTATGGGTTTGTTTGACCACTTAAAGTCACGTTTTCGGGTTTTCTCGAAAAACGTGCTCTAAAGCTCTATTAGCGTTTTACTACATTATTTGGATCTGTTTTCTTCGGGAGTTGTTCCCATATATTATTTAGGCCTTGTTAAGCCTTTAGAATCCATATAATACGCTAAACGAGGTCTCATACCTCCTATGGCTATTTAACACTTATTTAGCGCTTTTCGCTTCTCAAGCGTTTCTTTATTTCCTTTGGATTTATTTTTCCTTACCAATATTACTTAGGCGTCATTAGGCCCTTAAATACGTATTAGATTAATTTTAATCCCTATATTTAAGTTCGGGGTATTTCAGCTTGCTAGTTTCAATAATTATGCTGAAAGTCTAAATTTTGGTTGGAAAGAAATGGAGAAATGTAAGTTTAAGAAGTTTTGAGGGCAAATTGTAATTTCTAGAAAATATGGGGCACAAACCGTAAATATACAAAGTTCTGGATATCAAAGAGAAAATAAGGTTAAATATAGTTTAGGTCAAAGTGTTGGCCAAGTTTGAGGAATAAATTATGAGAAATGAAATTAAATAAGAAATATAGTATAAATGTATAGAATATAAACTTTGTGGGGTGAAATTATAAATAAGGGAAAGTTTATGTAGTAGCCAAATGACATATGACTTTGTACTATAATTTTCAAAAATTAAGGATGAGTTGGAAATTATTAAGTATAAGAATTAAAAGTATAGGTTAAAAAGGAATTATGACATAGTTTTAAAACTTGTAAAACTTGAGGGGTCAAAACATAAATATGGGAATATTGTGAATATGCCAAGAATTTAGGTTGTGGCCAGTAGGTAATTACCAAAAGTTTAGGGAAAAACTTGGAGTTTATTAAAGATAGAAATAAAATTAAAAGAGAGTGAAAATTATGGTAAATTGTAAGATTATAAAAATAAGTGTGGTCAATGTGTAATATCCAAAAGTTGTTGGGCAAGAAATGGAATTTAAAGGATATAGGTTCTATTTGGAGGTTGGAAGAATTTAGAGGTGGAATTTTGGAATATATAAGTAAGAAATGGAAACTATAGGTTATACAAGTACTAAGGTATCTAATTGTAAGACTTTGGATGATATTTGGGGTTATAGTGTAATACATGAAATATTAGAGTATATGGGCATGAGTATGCGTGACATATCAAGAAAATAATGTAAGGACTAGTGAAGTACTTATGTGACATTTGGAACAATAAAACATACCATATAAACAATTATAAAGCATATGTAATATATATATATATATTGGGTTATAATATAACTAAGAGGAGTAATATATTATAAGTGTCACATTTGGTATTATAAGAACATATATATAGTTGGTAAGTTTTAATTAAGAGGAAAACATTATACGAGAGAAACGTTATACGAAAGAAACGTAATACAAGGAACCGTTGAACGAGAGTAATAAATAATTAACACTCTCGGTTAATCCAATTATAGGAACGGGATAGTCGGGATGGTAGTCGAGACGACAGCCGGAGATTAGATGACCTTCTACTTCGGTGTACGGTATTGTTTCGTTGTTCCCTACGTGCTACCGAGTTATCTCGGCTTGTGTGTTGTGGTTGTTGTGTGTAACGACTAATAAGATAATTGCATGGAACATGGTATTGTTTACGTTATCGTATTTTTCTAACATTGACCTTCATGTGGTGTGCTACTAACTACACATTACAGTAAACATAAGCACATACGTACATATGATAACGATTAGAGAATTTTAGAAGTTCGAATATACGAACTATCTGACGGTGGAATTGTATGAGGTTTGTTCTCACTAACTTCCCTTCAGTACTTAGTCAACATTCATGAACGGGATGGTTGAACTAGCATACAAGAAGTAGGACTAACGTTCCCTTATACTTCTAACGAGCTTGGGATAAATTATGGAGAGGAGTCTAGGATGATTCCGGCCGCACGCATATTTGTTTTGGAGAGCGGTATCTACATTTGATTCGTTCCCGATGGACCGTGTCTTCGGACATAGTCATCCTTGAGTCAGTGATTGACTTCGATCGCCCAATAACATAGTGCTACCGAGCGTGGTTAGAGTTTCCTTGAGTCAGTGATTGACTCCGATCGTCCATCAACTCACTGCTACCGAACATGGTTTGAACATGACGTCATAGTGACGGTTGTTCAATTGATAATTTGGCACTCATTTAACAGAGTCTATACATACCTGCATGAGTTGTGTTTCTTGGATTGAGATAATCCCACTGTATGGATTTGGAGGTTTGAGGTCGTATAATGAGATTCTAATTATAATCTCCCGACCTTGGTATGAACAAAGACTGACTTATCGAATTGAAGTCATACTCTTGGTTTATTGTATTGGCTGATGTTGTGTGATATTCATGTTATCATGATGCGTGTTTCTGCATTACTTATATTGTTTAATAAATGAACCGCATGTTCACTAGATAATTAGTTGAGTGTAACCCGATATCACTCGGGTTACACATTTCCATACCAGCAAGTTGTGTTGAGCCCGTTTTGGCGTAACATTTTTTCAGGTGCTTGATCGTCAGCGGACCCGTTCGGAGTGTAGACGGGGTAGAAGGCTTTTGGGTATAACTCGGTATGCTATTGTAAATGGTGTTTATGTTGGATTTCGAGTTATTCAGACCGTGACTTGTTGTTACGTGACTGACAGCGATAACACCAGTATTTGAATTGTTATTTTTCCGTTGCGGATTGTTGGATCTTGATACGGTTAATTAGATGTTAATGTTCAGATTACGAGTTGGGGTGCTACATCACCATTGTTCTTTGAGACAGTCTCCAACGACAATCAAATGTACAAAGCCGTTCCTATGGTGTAACGGCCAGTGACAACTCCGCTTATCCTCCTTGAATGCATTTTAAATAGAACGTTAACACCGATGTGTATAAAAGAGTTGTACTACTACATATATTTGACTTTCTAGGATATCACATAGACTCCAGCACACTGAGCACTATATGACAATTTCATCTTACTCAAGCAGATTGAATACTCACGGAAAACCTTTGAGAAAAGCCTTAGCCTGTGGACTAATACTAATTAGCCTTCAGTAAAGTTGAACCACATGAATGTACATATTGATGTCTCTTATCTATAGTAGCGCAAATCTTGAAGCCTCTCGACTCATTAATCTACAAAAAACACTTACATCGCTCTCAACCACTGGACCATTTTTCTTTCTTCGACATGTGAAACTAATCGAGCGGCAATCAGATGTGCAAAGTAGAACATTATGGTGCAGTCGTCCGCGACAGGAATTGCACTTATCCTCCATGCATTCCTTTTAAAGAGAAGGTTGACATCGACGTGTAAAGGGGAAGCTGCAACTTCTGAGGATTTTTGCTCTTCTTCAGATATAGACTCGAGCACATTGAATGCCATCTAGCAACTTCCTCTTCCTCGAGCACATTGAATACTCGTTGAAATTGTTGGTGAAAATTACTTGGCCAGTGGACTAAGACTCCATTAAGGTTGAACCACGTGAATCTTATACATTATTTATCATTTCCTTTACACATTGATTTCTCTTGCGCAAATCTTGAAGCCTCTCATCTCGTTAGAAACAAGCGAGAGAGTGTTGGATGTTGTGTTGAAGTCATCCCTAGATTTAACTCTAATATTTGATACCGAGTAGAATTAGATTTCAATCCCAACAGGTAAAAAGAGCACTAAAGCAAGCCGCCATCTCTTGGTAAGAGGGCACAAAAATTGTAAGCACGAAAAGAATGAATAAATGAACAGGAACTATTCCCAGCTGCTATTCCGATAACAAACAAAATTTTAGCAAGAAATTTCTAAAAATACCCACTGACGGTAAATAAAACCTAAACAAGGTAAAGGCATTGGAGAAACAAATAAAGAATCTACTTAAAACCCTTCAAAACCTCTTTTTCACGTCAGGTTAAGTAGGCAAATCATCGTCCTCCTCAACTGGGGATGACGACGATGGTGGATTTGGATAAACACCAGGCGGCCTTTCCAAAGGTTGAATAGAGAGCAATTGTGTCGAGTCACCAACGACATCAACCCACCCATAATGAGGCTCGGCCCTGTCACCGAAGCCACAAGTATGTAGATCAATAGTCATACATTTAAATGTCTAACACAACAACCGCATATAAACGTCTAACATGACAGCCTGCAATATTTTTATTTAGCAAATCGAATGTCTGCACTCTATAGAGATAGGAAAGTAGACTGGACCGATTGGGTTCTTACTCATAGTATGTTCCCTCTTCCACTACAATGTCCCAGCTTTCACCAGTTGTACTCTTCCCATACTTGCGCACCTTACTGCTCAGTGGAAAAATAGACACCGTTACACATAGCTAGTACTCCCTCTAATTCAAAATCCAAGTAATTCTAGCCTAAATAAATTATTTTCAAAATATAAGTCTTTCTATATTTTTTCCTATATTTTCCCATATTACTAATTTGCAGAAAATTTTAATATTAATTTTAAAATACTTCATAGATTTTCTTTACTTTCATTTATTTTCTAATGAATTTAATAATTTTTATACGTAATGGGTAATGATCATCTGTAATGTTAAAAAGAACATTACTAGTTGGGAATCTAATTTTATCAAACAAACAAACAATCAAAATTCGTCGAGTAAAAAATAGTTCTAAGAGAAAAATCTATAGCTTCCACCATCAACAAAAAAAAAAAGATGAAAACCCAGGTGGGAGATAGAATTTCAATCGCAAAAATGCAACATTTAACTTTAAGTATCCGAGTTTATGGAGTTGAAAAACATCAAAGATCCGGTTGAACGAATGGAGATAATTGTGTTAGCGCACAATTCTTCGGCCAAGATCGTTGATGTATCTCTCTAATACTGATGTTGAAACAAAAATTCAATTACATGGAGGGAAAAAATTGAAAATGAAATTTTTGTTTAAAGTTTGGACGCCCATTTATATTAGATTGGAAATATTAGCTCTAATAGTAAAATAGATACTTAACAAATTTGCAAAATATTTTAGCCAGAAACCTAGATTTTTAATAGAATATTACTCCCTCCGTTCAACAATATCTGTCATTTTAGAAACTTGCACACTTATTAAGAAAAGTATGACAATGACGCATGTGCCCCTACTTTTTACTTTTCCATTTAGCTAATAATTACTTTTATATTGAATAGTAGGGGTAAAAGTGGAAGGGAGTGTGTCAAAAAGCTAAAATGACAGATATTTTTGAACAAGAGTCACCCTCTAAAACGACAGATATTAATGAACGGAGGGAGTATTATTTATTAATTTGGATGTCATATTTACATTAGTGGTAATTTAGGAAGTTTTAATTTTTCTTAAATTGGAAAAAAAAAGCAAGAATAACTTGAAGGGGGAATAGTACATAACACCTCACGAAGTCTGAAGGCAGTCTGGACTATTTAACAGCTAGAATCAAATGAAAATAACAGTATTGTTCCTTCATTTAAGATGAAAAGACATACCCATTTCCAAAATGTTCTTCTCCCCACGTTCTAGACCAACCTGTGTCATAAGCAGCAGAATAGATCATAAAAACCAAGAATCGATAGATACACAGCAGAAGGGCACATATAAAAGATTTGTCCTGTCAGACAATCTTCAATGTCTAGTTCTAAACCGAAAACAAATAGATGGTGTGATCTTTTTGAAAACAAATGCATAGTGAAGCATGCCACCACATTGATGCATGATTATGGAGTCTACACTCTATTTTGACAAAAATAAGAAATAAGGAAAATGAAACATTACGATCGCCATCAGGAGAGACGTGCCATGTTTCACCATGGCGTGAGCCAATCCCAGAAACAAATCTTTCTTCCCATTTGTCTCCCCATCTGGTTCCAAGTTTTGTTTCAGCCCATTTGTCTGTCCTGAGAAATGGAACATAGTAGTACAGAATTAAAACTCAAACGCTACTGCTCATTTCCATAAGGATCAGATGTCAAAGTTCGTATTGATAAAGAGTAATGGAGTCTTTCATGAATGTTTGCCCAGGTCGCAACTTTATGACGATGATCTACCATTTTAAGACTGATCCTCTCCCATCGTAATGCTCTCCCCATTTCTCCCACCATGATTGCTCATCCAGCCGGCCATACTTGTGAGCCCCCTTCTCTGTCCAACCTTTGGCATCATACTTCTCCCACCTAGTAGACGACAATAAAAAATTTGATTAAACAAAAGAAACACAGCATGCTTCTCTGAAAAAGAAACAATAGCATGTTGATAACAGAGAATGAGCGTAAGTTTCTCACCATTTCTCATACCACCCAGCATTTTCAGTTCCTGACTTAGCCTGTTTCTCAGCACTTCTCTCGATCCTGGCTATATTACTGTAAGATAAGACACGCCAAAAGTTACCATCAAATCTTCTCACGATAAACAAACGGCAGAACAAGAAAACAGAATGATTTCAATAATTCATAGAAAGTAGGATGAAGAAAGAGAGAGAGACCTCCACTCATCTTGGTGGAGCACTTCTTGCCATGTTTCCCACCAAGAATCCCCCTCAGCATTCCGCCCAGATTTCTCTACTCCTATGATATAAAGAGAGGGAGAAAGCAAGAGCATTTTCAGAAAACTTGCAGATTCATATATACCAAAAGACTACATGAATGAAAAGGTACGGAAAGCAAGTATACCGAGCTCCTTATATCCAGTCCAATCACTTTTCTCCCACCACTGTCAAGCAGATCAATAAATCCATTAAAAGTATCCACCTGGGATGATCTTGAAAATGTCATGAATAGAATGTTAAAGTACCATATTCAGATCCTAACAAAGAAAATAGATATCAAAACAGAATTGAAACCAACAAACATTAGCAAATAGTTTAAAGAAGCCATGTAATGAAAGTTATGTTGGCATCAGAACCAAATACCAGAGAAACACAGCAGTTATGACCAACTCATATACCCCACAAGAGCAGACCAGGATACTATACACTTCAGACCAACTTATATACCACAGGGGAACAGCCCAGCCCAGAATTTACTTCAGAAATCATACCGTTTCCTTCCATTCAGAGGAGCTGTCATGTGAACAACCACCCATCTTCGTCCATCTACATCTATAGCCATTATCCCCCAGGTCTTCCCCACTTTCTCTATACCATGTACTTCCATCTTCATTGATCCCACTTTCATTTGCAGGCTCACTCAACAAGCTGATTCCCCAATCTTCCTCGTTGGCAATACCAGTGTCTGCATAGTCCACAAATTTTTTGAAACAAGGCATGACACAGTTAGGTCTAGTAAAAAAACATTCAAGAGTTTCACCATGATTCGGTTAAAAAATCAATCCTGTTTCACATTACCTCGTTTTGGCGGTGTATCACGAGACTGTGGACCTGAGTTTCTAGGTGTACAACTTGGATAAAGTTTAGACTGAAAGCGGGAGCTGCAATTAGATCAGAGAGACAGGATTAGAATAAAAAATTCAAAAGTCACACTTAACTGAAATGAACAGACTAGCCCACCCCCCTCCCCACCCCAAGAATATGGATGTATACTACAAAATGTTTGACTCTCCAACCTTTCTTTTACTTAATCTTAAACCTGTTGGCACACGGTAAAAAATAGAGATCTTTCACTATCATCAAGCTGCACAGATATGAATATGGCTTCAAAGGTCAAGCTGACATCACACAGCAGAGATGTATGTAAAATACATGTTGAAAACACCCAGCATACAGAGCTTTCATCAAATTTAGAAAAGATGCAATACAGCGCACTATTTGAATCGAGAAAAACTCCATAGTAATCCATAAAATAAGACTGTCAATATCAGCCAGCAGAAGAAATTAGTAGGTTTCGTTCGAAGAATATGGAGTAGGTTAAGTCCAGGCGTTTCGCTAATGAGTTGAGAAAACAAGAGTAGAGCAAAGGCGAAAATTGCAAAGCAGACAAACTCGTAGTAGAAAAATCAAGCCAGATCAATAGTGGAGGAAACAAGAGAAGGAAAGATCGAATAGTGATTAGTACGCTCGAAACACTGCAAATTGAAAATTTTAAGAAGTCAAAAAGTATTTGAGATCTCAATTCAGCGCACTCGCCGCTTGGAAACGGGAATTAAATAGGAAGAAACGTTAAGTGAAAGCAGAGAGAGTGACAGTGAGAGAGAGAGAAGGAGAAATTGGAAATTAGAAAACAAAAACATACGGCGGAGAGGTGAATGGCCGTGAAGACAATGCCTGGCTCTTAATCCTGTGACTAAACTTGGTCGGATCGAACATCCAATTTTCCTCCGCGCCCTTCTGTGAGTGACTCTTACCAGGCTTGTTGGAGGTTCTCTGCGTTTTGCCGTCCGAACAGCGGCAATAGCTCACTCCGACCCCTAACATTCTTCCTCCTCCCGAGCACCACTTCCTCCTCCTCCTATGCGGATCTTTCACTAGTACTCGGAGCTCGGAGCATCGTCCTTGGAAACAAGAAAAGACTGTATCATCAAACCTGCAAGGAGCAATGGCAATGCTGTGTGCTGCGGCGGCGGCGAACAATCCGGAGGAAGTGGCTGCCATGGTCTTTGGTTTTGTAGCTCTCAATTGTCAGATGGATGACATCACACAATTAACTGCGCAGCGAATTGATTGTGGATGATTCTAAAACCCTAGATAAGTCTCTCTAGAACTCTCACAAAGGTAGAATAGAGTCAGTCACTCCTCCTCCAAGTGAAAGAGAAATTAGAGACCTATCCGCCGTTGAAGTCCTGAAAGAAAGCCCCCTTCTCCTGGATTCCGTTAGAGAATCAAGAGAGAGGAGAGGAAAATGATTTTATATTTAACTTTTATGTAAAAATTTCAGAAGCATCGAAAATAACGGGACTGGGGAGAGGAAATCGGAATCTTTGTTCAATGACATTTCTTTTCTTCACCTCCTCCCCTATCTCTTAAGCACATTTGGCGCCGGCGACAATGGAAGAAACAGTGAAAAAAGGCACAGAGATGAAAGAGACGAGAGAAGAATCTGATGGAAAGTTGGTTTGGTTTTTATGTTCTCTGTTAGAGTAAAGTCTTCTCTCTTTCTCAGTTGGGCTGGGTTTGGCGGTGGGATCATAAAAATGAGAATCCCGAAGACGACTACTACATATACAACTACTACACGTGAGCAAGTTAAAGGGGCCCAGGTTCTACTTCAGAGTATATTTTTCTGTTTTTGCTTTGTGTGGCAGTGGTGGCCATTGGTTCTTGTAGGGCAGAGCGTGAAATACAAGATAAAATTACATATAATTAGACGGTCTTCGGTGAAAATTTACTAAATAAAAAAATTATGAGCCCTTCATTCTTCACTGGCTTCGTTTATCGGTTTTAGTTCTAAAAGATTAAATAAAACGCGATAAAAAGGTTACTCCCTCCGTTCAATAATATCTGTCATTTTAGAAACTTGTACACTTATTAAGAAAAGTAGAAAAAAGACGCATGTACCCCTACTTTTTACTTTTCCATTTAGATAATATTTATTTTTGTGTTGAATAGTAAGGTTAAAAGGGGGAAAAAGTGTGTAAAAAAATTAAAATGACAGATATTGTTGAACAAAAAACACATCCTAAAACGACAGATATTAATTAACAGAGGGAGTATAAAACAGTTTCAGATTTGTCTTGTTTGTGGCTGGTCCAGCTACAGTATATGATTCTGCACTTAGACATTTAAAAAAGATCATTTACATGTAGTTTACCTGTTGTTAATTGTTCCAACACTTAACTTATACTCTACAACAATAACATCAAAGTCTTATTTTAAAAAAGGATGTTTATTTTATGTAGAGAAACAAAATGAAATTATAAATGAATGAAGAGAAATTGAAAAATCCCTTATGGTTGTTTGTTTGCATAAGGGACTATAAATAGATAATTGGTTAATGGTAGCCACCAACCACAAATTGTCGGTCAACATCAATTGACCAATGGTCGTCGATCATCCGACAATGGCTACCAATCACCGATCAAATAGTACGTGGGAAAAAAAATCTCATTCGCTAGTTGGAGATGAGGAATCAAGTTACATGGATTTGAAGTGATTTGTTGTCTTTTTTTCCTGAAAATAAGAAAAATTGTTTAAATAAACATACTGTGGAGAGGTGATTGGCCGTGAAGACATGCCTAGCTCTTAATCTTATGACTAATTTTGGTGGGATTGAACATCTAATTTTCCTTCACGCAAATCTATGAGTAACTCTTATAGGCCTATTGGAGGTTCTACAAATTTTGTCTTCTAAACGGCGGCAATAGCTCACTTCGGCCTTTACATTCTTCCTCCTCCTCCAGTGCGGATCCTTTAGTACTACTTGGAGCTCAAAGCATCGTCCTCGTAAACAAGAAAATATAGTATCATCAAACCTACAAAGAGGGGCAATGACAATGCCATATGATGGGAGCGGTGGTGAACAATTCAAAGGGAATGGTTGTCATGTGCTTCGGTTGTGTGGCTCTCAATTTTCAAATGGACGGCACTATCCAACAACGTAGTGAATTGAATGAAGATTAATCTAAAACCCTAGATAATCTCTCTAGAACTCTCACAACATTAGAATAAAGTTAGTGACACCTCCCCCGAGTTAAAGGGAAATTAGAGACATATTTGTCATCAAAGTCTTGAAAGAATGGAAAGGAATGTAGGGGAATGGACAAAATTCCCTATGATCCCCTGATTGTTGTTTGTGTAGAGGAAAATGACATGAATAACCAGTTTACGGTGACCACCAGCCCTTAGTTGTCGACCAACATCAACCAATCAATGGTGTTTGACCATTGGTCAATTGTCACCGATCAAAAAGTTATGGGGATAGAAAAAAAATCCTAGTCGGAGGTGGGAAACCAAATTGGAGAATTTGTAGGGTGATTTTATTGTCTTTTACTTACTGAAAATGAGAAAAACTACTTAAATAGACGGTGGGAAACAAAATTATATCGATTCGTTTTTTCCGAATTCCTCCAAAACCAATACCCTTTGAAGTCTTACTATCAAAACAATTATGATAAACTAATATGAATCTATTTCTGAAGTTCGGCACAACTATAGATATACAAGAAAGAAAAACATAAAGAAGTGAACTATATAAAGGTTAGGGAAGGAGCATGGGATAAAAACAAGATTATCCAAACAATGTAAACATTTCTAAAACATTATATTGAAAATACCTAAACAACAATATTAAATTATTAGAATATTTTGAAACTACGAAGGAGTACAACAAGAAAATTAATACAATATCACACGCACTCGACACTTGAATACTCCGTCTTCATTCTGCCTTCTATAGAGGCATTCTCTCATCTACCCCAAATAGACGCATGTTCTCCTTTACCACTTGAACCAATGCATGGCTGGATCTTCCTCTTCCCTTACTCCCTTTCATGCCCGGCTCTAAGGCTGTGCAATTAGCCCTACCGAATAGGGACCCCAAATATTAGAGGCTCCATTTTAATTTCCTCTCTTAAGATTTTTATCATGAGAATATTATATAAGAGTCCAAATTTATTTTAAATAGAACATATTTTTAACTTTATATTTGAGATATATTCAAACGTTGTAAACATGACCATTGTTTAATGTAATAATTTTTCTATATCTACATAATTTAATTTTAGAGGTCTCATTAAAATTTTAGCACAAGACCCCAAAAATAATCTAGACGGCCCTGCTTCCTCCTTCCCTCCTCCCTCATGACTCAATCCATTTAACTGGTGTCATCCTCGGTTTTCTACTCAGAAGGTGAAACCACCACAATTGAGATTCATGTATATTATCTTCAATATATGTTACTCCACTTTTTGTCGAATTTTCTAATTCCTCAAACGATTTTCTTAGCACTTGCACACGTCCAATGTAGCATACCTCTCTCTATCACACCCATATTTTTGAATGTGACGTTATCATACTGCCCAGTGTCATACAATAGTGCAAGACTAATAGTTGTGTGATAAAACTTACCTTTTATTCTAACATGCATACCACATTCATATAGAAAATATGACACATGCTTCCATCTTTTCCAACCTGCTTTGATTATATGTGATATATCTTCATCAAGTTCTTCATCTTTCTAGATTGTGAATCCCTCGTAACATGATGCATCATTGACTAGGATTTCGCAACCATCCAAGGTTTGCCACCATAATTTCAACTTAATCTTAGCACCTAATTTTATCTCATAAATGAACACAATGTCATCCTTGAATGTCATGCCAATGGTATCTTCTTCTTAATCGGTTTTGCAAATTCATCCATGACTGGGAAACAGGAAAGGACTTAGAATCGACCCCTGGTGGTAATAAGGAACTCTTCACTTCTACATACACTAGTACACCCTAATATTACATCCCTCGTACATATTTATGATGATGTTAATAAACCTACATGATATTCCTTTCCTTGCCAATGCCCACCAAGGGACTTTTTGTGGTACCTTTTCATATGCATTTTCCAATTCATATGCAAATCCTTCTTTCTCCCCTTATACATCTTCATAAGTTGTAAGAAGGTGATTATTCTCGGTAGTTACTTATATTCTTACATAATACAATTATTAGTATGATCTTTTTGTTTTAAAGTTTACAACTATTTTTGAAAACCATGATATCAATTTCCAATATAAGAAAACTATAAAATCAGCGTATGGATCATCCAGAGGAGAGCGTAATTCGCATGTAGGCTGTTCATGGTCCCTGGTCAATGAACTTGGACTGGTTTCTTACTAGGCCAATCATATGTGGTTCAAGCAAGATTGGGCCAATCATGTTAGTGTGTGGGCCTTGGTGACACCTACATACATGTGTAACATGAGTCACTCTCTTATGAGTCTCTAGAAGAAAACATGGAAATGAATATTTGTAATAGAAAACTGTAAATGGGCGTGGTTGCATAAGAAGGCACCAAACGTTCCGTGGGAGTGATTTAGACAATGTGTACCTAGATTTTACCCATTAATATTGGTTGTTGAACTCCTTATTCTCTAAATAATGGCAATGAATAAACGATTCAAAACTCATTGGTTTGTTTTGCAACTTGTTCTCAATTATATGTCAAATTCATGTTCATTTTTGTCTTTAAATAATCTTTTATTATTGTTTATCACATGTCAGTCAATGTAATGCATTGTTGAATAACTAGGAGATATCTAAAATTAATAGTTTAATACAAATAAAAAATAGAATGATGTTAATAGTAAATGGGATAAGCTATTATCCCACATCTGATCAACATATACTTGAAAATAACATAACTCAAATATGTTTGAAAAAAATTGACTTAAACACAATTACCCTCAAATCTTTAAGAACCTAAAAGTATTGCTAATAATGGTGCAGACATAATCTACCTGTACAAGTCAATTTGGAAGCAGAAGGAGTGGGGATTGTAGAGTTAGACTGACCATACAATAAAGAATCATAGAGTCGGATTGAATTTGACCGGTAAAAGAAATCAGCTTGACGATTGTTGGCATCTGATAAATTCGTGAAACTAAAGGATATGGGCAAAAAGAATTCGAGGATAGTTGCAAATGGATTTCGTCTAAGCATAGATAGCTGCTACAATTCAGGAAATGACAATTGGATACATGTTTCTCGTTAATTCACATGAATTAGCTTTGAAATGTAAGGCCCAAGTCCAACACATAATGAGGCAAACTAACATGTACGACATGGAGAAAAAATCCCAAGTAATGGACAATTACTTGCATTGTATAAACATTCTTAGTCATTATTTTTCTACTTAAGCTTTTTACCTCATTCTTCACAGTTCCAAAACCGCATACTTATGGCATATATGTGGCATTTTTATGTCTACATATGTTGTGGGTGTTTGACATATTTGCCTTTGGCCCTTCGGTGAGAGCATATTTGGCTAGGGAAAATTTATGCCCTTTTATATTGTGAAAAGCTTCGCGGGTTCTTCTTCGTTCTACTTCTACCCCGTCATCTCCCAAATTCTTTGTTCTTGTTGCTGATTACTATGGCTCTTCTTCGGTGGAAGTTGGTGACGTTTTGACTTTACCCGTACAAAGTTGGTGACGGTTTGACTTTACCCGTACCACCTGGGTTATTTATTTCTCGTTTCAATATACTGAGCTTGGTGAGCTCGGTAAGTTCTTCTTCTTCCTCAAATTCTCAACCCTAAATCTTTGATCTAGCACTTGGTGTGTATGGCCCCATTTATGTGAGCTCTTCCCCATTTTTGCCACTAGTTGCATGTGCAAGTGCAGGGGTGTATATCTGAGTGTTTAGAACTGGTGAAATTAAAATAAAAGAAAAGAAATTAAAACTCAAATTAAACGTCGGGCTGCAAACAAATCCCGGTCGTGGTAGTATAGTAAAGTGTAAGCGACCGGATATCGAACCGTGGGACTAAGGTGAATTATATAGTACCTAAGCGTGTCACAAAAAGGGGGGAGTTAATTGACTTGTTTTTGAAAAGTAAATAACAGATTAATTTAGTGAATTGAAGTTAAATTAAACGGAACTCCGGGTTCAGGTTAATATGATCTGATTAATTGTGCTATCTTACCGGTTTAATAAAATAATTTGGCAAGATTCCTGTTATTATCTTAAGGTCCGATGAAAACTCTTAAGAACTCGTTTACCTGAAAATGCAAGGTCCGATGAAAACTCAAGCAAAATGCGTGTAAACGGCAGAGGAGTGTGAGGAATTTTATTCTTGCAACTCGTACTAACTTATCCGATGAAAATAAGTTCCTACAGTTTTACGGCTTAATTAACCTATCTGTTTGTCACCGATCAGATTAGAAATAGATTTAGTAAGGCTTTTTAATAAATCGATGAAATTTATTAAAAAGGGAGAGAAACAAAACTTTAATCGTAACAAACTGAATTTATTTTAACCGGTAGAAATATTGCATAATTAATACAAATACATAATTAAACCTTCACCCAGTAAATCCTCCTTAGCCTGACATATTAACTGGTAATAAGTCAGACAGAGGTTGGACGTAATAATAATAATAATGCGAGAGGTGTGGATGGTGAATGGAGAAATGAAGAGAAAGAAGAGTGGAGAGCGTACGTAAGATTTCTGTAAATGGAATGAGAGATTTGGAGTGTTGAGTTTTGGGGGTGGAACGTGTGTGAGCATGAGTAGTTTTTGATGAAGTAGCAGTGGCTTTTTATAGAGGAGAGGAAGAAGAAGAAGAAGAAGATTGATTGCAGACAGAGGTGGAGACAACGCGTGAGTGAATTAAGGTAGGCGGTGGGCGGAGTAGATGGATAAGGCAGAAGCGAGTCGCAGACGACGGGCGAAGAAGAAACTGGCGCGCGCGTTGATTTTTAGTCACGTCCGCGTGGCTGCCGCTTCCTTGTCCGCCTGAAACCATGCGGACGTCTCTGTCTGTCCGCTCCTCTGTCCGCCCAGGGCTCACGCGGACATCTCTGTCTGTCCGCTCCTCTTACCGCCCGGTCACACTTGTGTCCTGTCCGCCTAACTGTCCGCCTATCCCCATGCGGACACTTGTGTGGACACAAGTTTTTGACTTATTTCCTTCTACGAACTTTGACCGGCTCTAGATTCTTCGTTTGGACTCCGTTTTCTGAGCCGTTTGCGTCTATGCGTTCGTCTCTTCGTCTACTTTACTCCCAGTTTGGTTTTCCTCATGTTTAAACAATAAATTTGTGAGATAACAATAAAACATAAACTAGAGGAAAACTAACCGAAGTGGAGAAATGAGCAAGAAAAGTGCTAATATTATATATGAAATACACCTATGAAATATGCTCATTTGGACACTTATCAGCAAGCTTCATCCTTCTTTCTTCCCTCTTTTATGTTCAGGCTTTGTTCGACCTCTCATGGGTTTGATAAGTATTTCATGATTTTGGTTTACAGTTTTTGCCTCATCCTTCTTCACCAATTTTAGGGTTTATTAGCCCTTGCTGGTTCATATTTTATTTCTTCTGTTGAGGTGTTGGTGCGACCAGACTTTTGTTCATTGATTTAGTTTCTCTTGCTGGTCAATTCATTCATTTCAATGATATGGTTTTGTTTGGCTACTGACGTTTGCATGATCTGGTAATTTGGTTGGCTATTGAAATTGGCATGGTTTGGTTATTTTGCTTAGTGAATGAAATCTCTATTTTTCTTGGTGTCTGTTAACAATTGTCTGGTAACTTCACTTGGCTATTGAGTAGGCTCTATTTTGCTTGGTGCCTATTGCTGCAAAATTTTGGTAATTTTGCATGGCAAACTGAAATCGGCATATAATAATGTCTTTGTGACATTTTGTTTGTTCGACCATTGTCAACATTATCATATTAGTTTGGACTAGTGTGACTTTGGGTTAATTACCCTGTTGGTATTCACAGGAACTAAATGTCCCTTGTTGATTATATAAAACTGTCCACAAAATGTGGATCAAATTAATATAATTAGTTTGAATCAATATGGCTTTGGAATTGAATGTCCCTAATTGAGTTTACAAAAAATTTCCCATAAACTAAGATTAGTGTATGACACCCTGCCGCTTGTGTAAGATTACTCTAGCCAATAACGGCCACCTCCACCGTGGTGCTACCCTAATGATCGTGGTCCAATTATAAATTCAAAGATAAGAACAAAAAAAATACAAAAGGAGTAGTGCTATTATGGTAGTAGCGAAAGTTATAGGTTCAGCTTTGTCATAACTTCTTCAATAGTGATGAAGAGGGCAAAACACTCTGAACTGAATAGTCCTGAACATATCCATCCACTGATGATGAGGATAAAATTACTTTGAGCTGAATAGTCCTAAAAACATCCATTCGTTGTACCTTAACGTCTTGTGACGATCAGATGACAACGAAAGACAACAGGAAACCTGTGGTGATCAGACAAGAACAAACAACAATGACTGACCAGTGACGATCGAACGAGAGCAAACAGTGCGCATTACATTAATAGGATTGTAGTTATTAATGTTGATATTACTAGTGCAACTTAATTATGTAAATATATACAAGTTAAAACTTTGTACAAATACAATTGTTAAAGCTTAATAACACATTACCGTTTAATACATGATTTCGTTATTAAATTGGAAACTTTTTTTGTTACATGACTTCATAACTAACTTTAAAATTGATATTATAGTTGCTAATGGCTACTTTTTTTTACACATTAACGTATAAATTGTTGTTAGTGTTACTTTAATTATTATTTTTTATCAAAATATTATTTTAAACTGTAATTAATATTTATGATTGTAGTAAAAAAACAGTGAACACAACACATATAATTTAATTAACTTATGTTATAAAAATATAACATCACACAATTAAACAACAATTTTCAAAATAGATATAAATAGCTCCCACTAAAAGAAAAGCAGCTTTGAAGAGACGTGTCATCACCTGACAGTAATCTTGACGTGGCGGATAGAGTGTGTACCCCAGCTTATAGTGGATAAACTTCAGTTGGACAAGATTCTAAAAATGGATGCATTTGTTTGTGACCTTCCAGAGGCTAACAATTTATGCACGCGGTGTGAGTTCAAAAGGAAAAATGCACGCGGTGAGATTACCCGCCACGTGTGCAATCATATCAGAAGCTGACGCGGCCATGCTCCTGGGCTTCGGAGGCATGTGTGCCACTGGACGAGGTAGCAGGCGTCCACAACAAGCCAAAAATACCGAATCCTCGTTCTGGATAAGGTCGGAGTCTTTCTTCCATACACAAAGGGAGAGAAAACGACGTCCAGAACTACACAAGACATAACTGACGGCGGAAAACAATTCCGATCCACCAACGTCCCTCATTTTCATCCTGCCTTGTTGGCATGAAAAAGCAGGCAAACCGCACCTGAATGCCTGGCTCATAACTTCTGCTACCAACCAAATCTAACTGTTCCTTCATAGGCCCTACTACAAGATTCACTGACCCAGTGTCCATTTCATTCAACAAAAAATTGGCACTTGGACTTTGACATTATCTAGCCAAGTATTATACAACAAACAATATTAACCCAAGAAAATACATGTGATTTAATTTGAAAAAAATCTATTTGGAAAACGAAAATAAGACATAGTGGACACAATAGTACTCTCCTGCGATAATCACTCAGAATAAGATGACGAGTTCTAACATATGCACTGCTGCTGCAGTTTGGACCTATATTGTTAGTATAGCACTCGGCAGCTGCATTAGGAAATGGCCCCATGGCTCGCATCGGAGAGTTGGAACAGTTGTCTCAATATCAGAATGCATTTAGCCACGGGAATTAATTACGGTCCGCAATAGAAAGGCTTGCCTTGGCTAGGTAATATACGCTGTGGAGCGAGCTTCATTTTCGAGCAAGAAGTGGTTTTATAGATTCCACAACCACCTGTAAAAGCAACAGAAGCGGAAAGGAATCATCAACCTAGTGGATCAACTTGTAACACTAATTCGCTAGAGTAGGTAATACTCCCAACAAACAAGTAATTGCATAAGTAGTTCCAGGGTGTGGCAATGACTGGATCGAGCTGAACCGTATAGATATTTTAGTCACGAAAGCATCACTTACTCTTCCGTCATATGATAATGATGCGAAAATCCAAGGTTCTCGAGCACTCCAAGTCAGTCCTAGAATGTCAATTTCAGGTTCGGTCAACAACAAAGGGAGGCATCATCTATATATATCAAGGACGAGAAACTTTCAAAATGATAAAACACATCAGGTAGTACAATTATTTTACCATAGACACTATCTTCATAATCATTGTAGGAGCTGACCAATGAATCTGTGCGCTTTGTTGGTTCAACAATACTGATGGAAGAGAAGGAAAAGAAAATATAAAACACTAGAATCAAATGCCAACCTTCATGAAAAGATTACTAATAGTATGTTATATGATATTATAAACTCGCCTCTTGATTTCAGTTCCATCACTGCTTTGAATAGGAGCTAACCACAAGTGAACAGCTGAATCCGTTCCAGCACTCTGGATGACAAGGAATAATAATTCTTGTAAGACGGTGGATATTCGAAACAAATACATGAGTAGATAAAACTGCTGCTAATGACCATATAAGTCAATGAAGCCTTGGGCGTTCTCATTAAGAAACACCACCAAGATGCTGACTATTTCATCAGCAGAGTTATAGATCACAACAACTAGATATATTAATGTTTGCTGCATCAATGTCGTTTATATTGGGTCTTGTCCTGGCCTGGATGCAAAGAGATGACATTTCTTCTATGCAGAAGATCACCCAATGGTCACACCTTATAGTTTCAAGTTACCGTACATCGGTTGCATACAATCCATTTCTAACCCTTTATAAATGTGAAATACTCATCTCAGGATTAAATGGAAAAATATCAAGTCATAAGTGAAATACAAAAGGAGGTGGAACCAACCAAAATGAGCCCTTCATATTCTGGATTGCATTTGACTGCACATGTCCTGTAAACACCATGCTATGTGAAATCAAAAGCTAATAAGTGTATAGGTAGGAAGGATTTACCAGGAGTCATTAAAAAAAAGCAGAAAAAAAAAGAAAGCAAAAAAAAAAGAAGAAGAAGAAGAAGAAAGCAAAAAAAAAAAGTCCGAGGTCAGAGTAAAATAAGCACTCGGGTTCAAATACCAATGTGCGTGTCCAGGGAGCTCGGTTAGTGGAACTTTAGACATCCTCAGATCCCAAACTCGTATTCCAGACTCATCTTCTGCTGTAACCT
This sequence comes from Limonium bicolor, assembly GCA_023374045.1. Lineage (NCBI taxonomy): Eukaryota > Viridiplantae > Streptophyta > Magnoliopsida > Caryophyllales > Plumbaginaceae > Limonium > Limonium bicolor. The sequence continues at coordinate 392,689,205 of CM041778.1, read as the reverse complement.
GAGTTGTGTTTTGCAATGTATAAATTATTCACATCAAGATTATCCTGACTATACAAATATTCTATAGTTCTATTTTGTAGAGATTATCCTGAATATACAAATGTTCTACAATTTCAGTAATGAGGTTCAAGCAACAAGAACCAAAAAGATTAGCCTAAATTCTAATTGTTGTGGAGGTTTTTAATTCAAAGACACAAAATAACTTGGCTCACTTCCAAGACATAATTGTTGTAAGTAGTTTCTTATTTTTTTGAAGAGAGACATTGAAACATCCAAACACATGAAAACCACAATATTCAAGTAGTCTAGCAAGCTATATGTAATGAAACATCATCTTACAAGCAGGTTAGGCCTCTTGGTAAAATAATCAAGGCTTCGAGCATGGGCTTGCTCGATAGAGCTTGTCAGCCTGCACACGAATGGATCTTGTCAGGTTTTAAACACTATAATAAGGATAAGATTTCTAGTTTCTGCAACTTTAGCAAAACTTAACAATAAAATTATCATAAATTCATCAACTAAATACGTCACTAAGTTGATACCAGTAAGAGACTTAACATATAAAACTGCACAAAGCACACTAAAAACAGGTGGAGCCTCTTAAAATAGACATTGCAAAAAAGAAGGTTTAGATAGATTTGTTTCCTCTCTCAGCATACATGAACACATGTTCAAATATAGAACAGACGTCACCTAGACAAATGGATATGTTTGCATGTAGCTGAAAGACAAAAAAATAAAGTCAAAGTTCAAACAGAGAAAGACTTTGTAATAACACATAAAATTTGGTCTAGGAGCATCATGATATAAATTCTATAACAACAAACTATGAAGGCAAAGGTCAAAAAAGATAAAAATAATAACATACTTCATAGTCCTTAGGTCCCATAGTTGGATAGCTGATTCACTTGCCAGTGCAACAGCATTGAAATCGTGGGGATCCCAGGCTCCACCAGTCAAGTAATGGAGCATGCCAGCTGACTCCTGAGATTGTACCTAAATTTGGCACAAAAACCTGAATAAGAATCAGGGTTACACCAAATCGTAGCAAATCAATTTACAAACATCTTTTTTCCCGGGGCAGTGATTATACAGAAATCACCTGTGCTGTCTTTTTTGAAGAATCTAAAGTCCACAAAATCAGATTTTGCTCATCAACACTGATCAACTTATCATGCCTTCCAGTGGGCCACCAAAGCACACTGCATTAGGAGAAATATAGCAAATGAGTGCTAGCATGCCTGAAATTAAGTCTCCACTCACTCAACAACAAAAGTTCGAACATATGGAAGATTAAAAGGGAGAACAAGTTAGAAGAATATAGAGATGAACCAGAAAAAGTATGCTTTCCAAAAGCTCCAAACAAACTCTGTTTAAAGAAAAATTTTAAAAGACAGTGGGCCCAAAAGAACCTAAGATCCTACCGTGATTTAGCTGCTAATTTAAGCTAGAAACTACCCATCAACATTCTAAAATTGAAAACTATTCTGGCACTACAGCACCTAACTTCCAGAATCATCATCCAAAGGTACAGTAAACAGCTTAATGACATCCAATGAAGATGAGAGAATACAGATGCTATGAAGGGTAAGAATCACCCAATCAACGGCTGCGAAAAGAAGAACATGCTATGTGGTCTAACATGTTGATTTCATAAGACGAGTTATCTTTTTGACAGGATATGATGAGTAATCCAAAAGGCGTGATGCAATCAAAATCTTAGCTTACCTTTTTATTTTATTAGTATCAGCATCAAGAGCAGCAATCCGCTCCAACTGAGGTGAATTTAATTGGCCATATAGTTCAGGAATCTGCCAAACAGCTGCTCCATATGTTTCCCCTTTCAGACCATATAACACGAAGAAGTATCAGCTAAAAGAAGATTTACCACTTAACTGGATAATGGAAACTAGTCCAACCTCATTTCCCTCTTTTCGTCAATCAAACTGAATCTTAGTATCTTACCCAAGAGAAGTGGATGTAAAGACAGACAAAAAAATCAGCAACTATTCAGCCAACTGATTCAAAATTCGATAGAATAACAAAAAGCAGATGATAAACCTACCGTTGAAGAAGACAGTAGAAAAGATCCGCTGGTCAAACGGGCAGGAAGCTAGATCCCAGATCTCATTCGGATGAGAAAATAAGCCCTCGCATACCAGCTCACTTCCCCCTGATCCAAGACGAATCAAATGTACCTAAAGTTCCAACTCCAAAATTTCAATTACTTTAGATGAAGAGAAGAAAAGCCTCACGTTTCAAATCAATAAAAATCACAGCTCAAGTCCTCCAAAAAGATCATCCTTCCTACTGCTTCAACGAGTACCTCATTCTCCTCCTTGAGACTAAGTGTTCCGGTTATGAAGCTGGTGTGATCCGTGTCCGCTTTCACATCGGCGATGCACCTTGCCTGCGCAACCAAGCGAATCAATCTTAAGGAAAGAGTGATCGGTCCTCGAGTATCGGCAGTCTGATAATAAATAGGGTTTATAGTGATGGTTGAGCTTCACCTGATACTTCAGGCCATAACCAATGCCGCTAGAAGCTGCCTGCATCGTTACAGCACCGCGATGCAGGAAATACTGGTGGCGCCAGCGGGGTGGTTGGACCTTCGGCTGCGTTTCCCTCGCGCTGTCTAGAGTGGACGTAAAATTTTCTTTCCCGGTCACTTGCTTTCCAGATCCTCCTTTCCGAGATTAGTTTCCCGGTTAACCCCGGTGGGAGACATTAGCCCGGTTCAGGCTAACTGCGTTCTTACGATTTTTGTTTGAATAGTATGTTCTGAATTTCTGTTCTAATTTTCATGAAACGGAAAATGAAACTGTTATTTCTTAGGTTGTGTTCATTTCGCACAATAAAAACTGAATGAATTAGGAAAAGGAATGCAGTGTAAAGAACCCTTTGATTTAAATTTCGTGAATACAATTTTGTTTCATTCCTGTTATTGTCTGATTTGAATGTCAGGGAATCACCCTTTTTTTTAAAAAAAAGTTATACTTATTTTATTTAATATTAACATAATATATTTTTTTTTCAAATCTAAAATTGATCATCTTCATTATCAATAGTTAAAAAAAATATAAAATTAAAAATAATATTAATTATATACTTAGTAAAAATAGAAACACTTTAATAACAAAATAAAAATTAATTAATTAATTATATTAAAATCATGCTATAATTCTAAAATACTTGCAATATATTATAAATGCTTATCTAATACATAAATTACATAATGTTTAAAAGTTTAAGAATAAGTTTATATGTTAATATCTTGTTTTATATTTCTCAATATTTTTTGGTATTAATTAAAATATTTTAATTCATATTTAATTATTGTTTTAAATATTATTATATGTATTAGTTAATATATATATATATATAAATAGAAATATTTAGTATATAACAGAAAGAACTAAATGAATTATTGTAAATATTTTTTAATATATACCACATCTAATATATTTGCTCATTATTAAATTGTTTAATTTTTATTTTTATTTAAGTACATGTTACGTATTATTAATTTATAGATATTAACTGATGATAATTGAAATTTAAATATAGATCATATTTCATATATAAATATTAAGTCTTAAAATTTTTAGGCAAATTAAACATTATTTTTGATCAAAAGGGACTTTATTAATTAGCTAAGTGTCGAGGGATTGACATCAAGCAAGAGCATTGTTCTGCATTGTTCAGGAGGATCAGAAAGAAATATGAAATGTTGAGGGCTACCTAGGGCTACTTTGGCTATAGAGTCAGCGCCTCTATTAGCCTCCCTCCCAACCTTACAAACTCTGCAACTATTAGACTTAGAAATTTTAGCTTTACAAGATCTGATCAAGCAATCACAGTGGTGGAAACTCCTTGGTTCATTCAGCAGTGTAACCATCTCAGAGGAATCGGATTCGATGATAAAACTATTGCAGTTAAGCAAATCAGCCAGGCGCAACCCGTCCAACATAGCCCATAATTCTGCCTCCTGCACGCTAGCTATGCCCAGACCATGAGTGAAACCACCCACCCATTGTCCATTATGGTTCGTGCAAACTCCACCTGCTGCAGCTTCACCTTGTAGAGAGACTGCACCATCCACATTTATCTTGAAGCAACCAGCAGGAGGAGGCCGCCACTGTTTCATCTCTACTGCCCAAACTGATCTGTGGAGATGGTCCACCTGGACGGATTCCAGCAGTCCCTGCAACTTAGACAAAAACATGACATTAGACATGAAAACATCGATCAAATTATTATGGAACTTATGATTCCTCCAAAACCACAGAATATAGCAAGTAGTGGCAAAGACTCTTGGCCAATCTTGCTTACACAAGTTCGGGATATAGTAGTTTTTCATATTCAAAACCAGCCAATCCTGTAAGTTATAATTCACCCAGGGGCCACATAGAGAGTGATCGTTCAACAACACAGACCAGGTTTTTAAACTTACTGGGCATTCTTTTAAAATGTAGGTGGTATCTTCCCTTTTACCACAAGCATCACAGGAATTATTAAGGAAGATACCACGAGAAAATAGAAGATGTTTAGTTTTAGTCCATCATGAGCCATCATCCACAGACAAATTTTAACTTTCTCCAGAACTTTCGTTCTCCAAATAAGCTTCCACAAGGAAATGCCCCCTCCTCCATTTCTAATGAGATCATAAGCAGAAGAAACAGAAAGCTCTCCAGTCCTGCCATAATTCCAAACAATAGAGTCCTCAATGGACTCATCAAAAATGGCTTTACTAGGAAGACGGCTGAGGATCTCAGAGGGCAATTTTTCAGAAATCTCCTCCCATTTCCAACCTCTATTTCCCTCCCACATATCAAGCACATAGCAATCATGATTAATTGAGTTCGGTAGAAGTGCATAATTAATTAAGGGTTTCTCTATCAACCACTTATCCATCCAAAATTTTATAAGCTTACCATTACCCAATCTCCACTTGGTCCCTTTTTCAATAATCTCCCTGGACGCTTTAATACTTCTCCAAGTGCTAGAGGTAGCTTTGGCATCAGGATTTCTATATTTGTTCAAAAGAATTTTAGCTCAAAACCCCTCCTGGTTATTCAGTAGCCTCCAGCTTAATCTAGCAAGGCACACCCTATTCATTAGATGAGATTCCCTAATGCCTAGACCTCTTTCCTGTTTGGGTTTACAAATATTATCCCAAGAGATAGTATGAATCTTCCTCTCATTTTCCTTATGGCCCCAAAGGAAAGCACGATAAAGCCTGTCAAGTCTAAGGCAAATCGAAGATGGGATTTTCTAGCACATCATGGTAAAGTTAGGAATAGAACTGAGGACAGATTTGACTAGGACCAATCTGCCTGCAAGGGATAGAGTCTTAGCTTTCAAACCTGAAATTCTCTTTTAAACTTTATCAACTAGATCTAAGAAAAGATTGGACTGGATTCTAACATGGATCAAATTCAGCCCTAGGTATTTCCCGAGATTGTCCGCAATCGGGATGTCAATGTGCTTGCTAATGTCAATTTTCCTAAAAGCACTCACATTCTTGGAAAAAAGAATTTTGGACTTCTGCAAGTTCAGTCTTTCCCCTGCCATAGCACATAAATCCCTTAACACCCTAATCATAGTAGCTACATTTCCCATGGAAGAAAAGGTGAGAGATGGGAGGGCCACTCTTACGGAGTTTAATTGGAGACCAGTCCTTGCCTATAACAGCTTGGTCTATCAAATGGGATAATCTTTCCATGCATAATACAAATAGATAGGGGGAGAGAGGATCACCTCGCCTCAGCCCCTTCGTTGGTCTGAAGCTGTCTGCGCGCGCTTTGTCCTCTTTTTTTTTATTTAAAGCGCCCCCGGCGCGCCTACGCTTTGTCTTTTGTTTTTTTTCTTTTTTTAAAGATTTTTTTTCCTTTTTTATCATAAAACCTTTAAAGTATTGTAACTTTTAATATATAAGTCCAAAATGAAAAAATTATATCATTGTTCACCTAAATTCAAGCTCTTCAAAACAAGACCAGTCATAGATATATTTTGACAACTTTTTAAAAATTTATTTTTACATGTATGGAGCATAAAACGTAAAAGAAAACTTGTACAAATGGTCTTACAAACCTGTACAAATGTTCACTTAAACATGTACATTAAAAACATATAGATAGTCATATAAACCTGTACGAATAATTAAATATGTACATCCTTAGATTAAAACATGTACATATAAGAAAGAACACTTGTACAGACGGTCATACAAACATGTACAGATGTTCATTAAAACATATACATTCTCATAACTGAACATGTACATTCTCACATTTGAACATGTACATCGTCACATTAAAACATGTACATTCTCACATTAAAGTATATAACGGCTTCCAAATAGATTACCCTAACCCCACACACCCTAAAACCCACCATTGGAAAGTTAAAAAACGTCGAAGGCATTTTTAGGGTTTGTAGTGGCGGGTTTAGGGTCTAACGACCCTAAACCTGCTACCACAAACCCTAAAACCTGTCGAGTTAGTTGCTACATTGTAAAGTATAGAACAATTTCCAAATAGATTACCCTACCCCTCAAAACCCACCCTAGGATAGGTAAAAACGTCGAAGGCATTTTTAGGGTTTGCAGTGGCGGGTTTAGGGTCTAATGATCCTAAACCCGCTACCACAAACCCTAAAAACCTGTCGAGTTAGTTGCTACAATATAAAGTACTGAACAAATTCCAAATAGATTACCCTACCCTAAACCATCCCAAAATCACCCTAAGAAAGTTAAAAACGTTGAATTCACCATTTATTACTTAATGAATCACAATATCAATTTTAATGAATCATAATACTAAATTAATGAATCATATTATCATTATAGTGTATTAAAAAATATATTTTTTAAAAGTTGTCAAAACATATTCATGACGGGTCTTGTTTTTGAAGAGCTCGAATTTAGATGAACAATGATATAACTTTTTTCATTTTGGACTTATATATTTAAAGTTACAACAATTTAAAATTTTAGTGATAAAGAAAGAAAAAAAATAAAAATCTTAAAAAAATGCAAAATGAAAAAAACTAATCCGGCCCGCGTGCTCACTCCCTTCGTTTGAACGTTTGTCACTTCCAACTTAGCTAAATTACAAAACTTTCCCTATATGTAGCTATAGATAGCTACAGTAGAATGTAGCTAAGAATTCGTGTATTTGAAATAACAATGTTGGATTACGTGGTGTGGTGGGAGAAAATGATGGAAAATAAAAAAGGGAATACCACTACTACAAAATTGTTTTTTTACTACTGTTAAAAGACAACTGTTATTTATTATAGTAGTCTTTGGTCCAAAATATGTGACTTAAGAATATTAGAGTTGGGTAAGACAACTGTTACTTATTATAGTAGTCTTAACTCAGTCTATTACAACTGTTACAGATCAGGGCCGGAATAATAAGTGTAATTTTGTTAAAAAGACCTATATACCCTCAAAATCAATTTTTTTCAGTCAATATCCCTACGGTAGAAGACTAAGCATAATAGCTAAATATACTCTGAACTTTGAGTCCCGCGCGCCCACAATTCATTCTTCCGCCTCTTTAACCCTAACTTTTCTTTTTCTCTCCGTCGACCGCTGCACCATGTCTTCTTCCTCCATAAACCTGCTCAAAGTTGGATGACCACTGCACCGCATCAATCTCGACTAGAGTTCCAGCCAACTTCTTCCCCCATTCTCGGTCGACCACAACGTCCAATTTCAGACGCTTAGCTGCTCGGGTGATACTCCATATGTAAGATTATACCGTTTTCTGTTTTTTGTTTTCCATTCGAAGCTGAAGCATCCTGAGTGAATATAGTTTTAAGCCCCTGTCATATTTTGATTTCTTTTTCTCGTTGGTCTTCTACATAAATAATCAATTCTTCCCCCATTCTCGGTCGACCACAACGTCCAATCCCGATGTAGCTTTCTTCCAACCCTAACTTGCGCTATGTTCTTGCGCTCTCAACGTGGAGCAAAAGATCATGCTAATGGTGTGGAATTTCTGCTGAAGGTTACTTCTGCGAATTATAATCTACATCCTACTCTTCTATTGCCTTTGCGAATCAGTTAGATTTCTTCATAATTTCTCGCTTGCAGGGTCAAATAATGAATGCAGAATTTTGGTTTACTGAAGGATTTGGGCTTCTTAATCGATGTTTCGTGTTTTCCCTATTTCATAATTCTAACTTGCGTTTCTCATCAGATTTTTTTGAATCTGCTAATAGGTTGCGAACTGGGTCTGTATGATATTCTGGTAATAGACGAAGGGAGGAGCACGACTGTTGGTTAGCGGAAATGATGAGCACTTGGAGGAACAATGGTATATGACGCAAGAGGTTGTGGTTGTGTCAGGTCAGTATTCATATACTTTTGCAGTTGTGGTTGTTAGCATTAATCTATTTGTATTCCTTCTTTGATGAAGTATATACACTGAAACAAAATTTGGTCTACAATCGGTTAGACATCTAACCCTAATTTGCGTTTGTTCTAAGTAAAAACTGCAACCTTTGGTGCCTATACCATGCGAATCTTAACACTTTGTGAACTAACGTCTATCTCATTCTTCCATTAGGTTCGCAATCAATAAGAGAACACATGATTTGAGTTTTTTTTCATAAGACAAAATTTGAAAATTGCGCTTAAAGAACTTACGCTCTTTAGTGTGAATTCCCTGGGCAGTAACCTACTATTAATGCCTAAGAGATTTCTGTTGATAGAGCGGAATTTTTGAATATTGTTCAATTACTTTGTATTACGATTACCATCTCTTGTTGATTGGGCGATGAGGTAGAAACAATGTTCTGTGGAATTTTGTGTTTGTCTGATCTAATTTTTATGCTTACACGGGGGGTTACTTTTCATTTGATATGCACTTGAGCTAGTCAACTAAGGCATCTATCATTTCATAACTGATATGGATAACTATTATCTTGCCTTTCTTAATTGGCCATAAGCTAAGCGGATGGGAAATCTCTCAAAGCTACTTTTATATAGGAAATTGCTGAAGAACACTAAAAGCAAATGGCTTTATTTCCAGTATATTGCTGAAAAGAAGGCTTGATTACATGAAGGCTCCTTGTTATGTATTATTCATCTGCTTCACAGTAAGTTATGATTTACTGAATTTTGTTTTGTACAGGTTTGTGATAATGGTTGTTGCTCTACCTCAAGAGTAACATATATGACCATTTTGTAAGTATCTTAGTCTTCAGATGAAAGCACTATAATCGTTTCCACTCAGGAGTTTATAGCAGAAGAGTTCCATAAGAACATAACAAACTCAAACCAATTATTGATTAAAACATATACTGAAACAAGTAGATATTTAGGCCATATCAATTTAAATAGTTTTACAAACTGTAGAATTTTTCTATTCATGATGTGTATGCTAATGAACTAATAGAATTTTGTATTTCATTTTCTCCCATACTGCATCACAATTGCTGGGTTCGTGTGTACTGATTTGCTGTTGGGATACCACACTTGTCTAGTGTGTACTAAACCTGAAGGATTTGCATTGTTATTTTAAATTACTTTATCAACTTTTTTGCTATGTGCCTTACTGCAGAGATATTTATAGTTGAAAGGGATTCAGCTGGTGGAAGTGAAAAACAAGGCCGAGACAGCCCGTGTCCTGAATTTGCTTTTGCATTTTTGTAAGTGTTTTAACAGTTATCGTATAAGGCTTCTGATCCTATTTGAGAATTCTAAGCATCCGAATATTCCCTCCTACTTATCATGCACCATGATTGTTGGTTGTGTCTGAGTAACTTCTCATTGCATATAGCTAAGTGTTTGATAGCATGCAATGTTAAGCAGCTTGATTAGTATTAACAAAACAAAGTTCAAGAGCATTTTCTTTGTAATTTTGGCTCTATCCTGAGTGAGAGGTATAATCGATGCCTCTCTATTACAATAAGTCTAATAATACTTTAAATATACATAATGGCTCAAGAGCCTGCAAGTTATACATATATAGGATAGATATTTACAAGTTATGTTATTTTTCTCTTAACCAAGTTTGTTTATTTTCAAAATTCAAATGTTTGTTTTACTTTAGCCTTCTCTAATCTCCATCTATATAAACCTTTCACGGACAACATAAAAAAGGGCAGAACGAGGACCATACACTGAATATACACCATCACCACTTCCTGCTCATTTTATTTTGTCATCGCTATTTCATTACCATCAGCATATTACTGTCCCTCACAAAATCCACCACTCATCATCATCACCATTAACAATACCATTCTGTTTTCCTCCTGACGAAAGATCATCGTTTGAACTACCACTTCCAAATTTAGCCCACCGCCAATACTTTTGTTGGCCTCTAAACAGCTCTTCCTTGTTGTTCCGATATAGCACTGCATATTTTTAATCATCACCTCTGCATCAACCGTTACAAACAGAAATAGCCGTTGATTGGTTACCCCATCATCTGATATCATTGCTGCGAACTTTATCCTTACACCATTGCTCCTGTTGTGCCCAAGCTATTGGACTTTGCATTCCCTCTTCTCACTGCCGGCTCTGAAGCTTCTCGCTGCTGTCAAACCTGCTTCCTCCACTGAGCTAACAGGATAACATGAGACCTCTCCATTATCAGTTGTAGCTGCGCGTGCAGAAGGAAGGAAAACAGAGGGGAGCAGCTTCCTATCGTTGCAGTGGGAAAACGAGAGAGAATTAGGTACTTTCCTTTTTTTTATAAGTCTTTCAGTTCCCTCTCTTAATTCCACCGAATGCAGATTTGTTTGAGATATGCTTGTAAAGTAAAGCAGGGAGGGGGTCATTAGCTTGCTAATAACCACACCACGTGAAAGTGCCGAGTTGGATGAATTATGTAGAGATATATATGTGTACAAGTATTAAAATAATAAAGGAGTTTTTGAAGTCTCTGCTTGTAACATGCAAGACTTTATCAAAATGATTAGAAGTCGTTTTCTTTTCCTTTTTTTTCTCTATAAGTAAATGATTAGAAATGGTCAAATGATTAATAAAAGAACCTGATGCATGTGTCGACTTGGATAGATGTATTGACTAAGCCTTTGTTTGAAAGCCCAGGGGTTTAGAAGTGTTCTTGTATATTAAATGGGTAGTCTCTTGCTTTTTTTTTTGGGTATTTAGATCTTCCGCTCACATAGAATAATATGACTTAGTAATTGTTTGAAATAATATGACTTAGTAATTGTTCCAGATATGCTATTGGCTTGATCCAATGAGAGGGTCAGTGCGTACTGACGTGAAGGATATCGTGGAAAAGTATGAATATTACACAACGGCCGAGCATACAAGCAAGACGAGGTAGATGTTATTCGAGAGCAATGGGCGTCATATGTTCAAATGCAATTAGATTCAGACTTTGAGTAGATTTTGCTACACGTGGTGCTATTTTCCATGACTTGAGTAGAATGAGGATGTACTGAATTATTTTCTATGTGGGAATCTGTGGATGTTGCTAAACAGAGTTGATACTATGAATGTTGTTATGTTGATTCAGAATAATGAATGTTGTTATGTTGATTTGGAACTATAAGTACTGTTATGTGGGTTTGTGAATGTTATTGTGAGCATATGAATGCATTAAGATTGCCTATTTGATCTTTATTATTTGTGTTTTCTGTTCGTGTATTTGATTTTATAAAAAAATTTAATTGTGCTGCATCTTAGGGTTCTATTCGAGAAGACTAGAACAATGGGCAAAGATAATTGTTTTGAATTTGTATACTACATTGTAGGGGACTAAAAATATTCCATGCAAATAGTGGAGAGCGTAGAACACCCCGCAGGAATGTGAGGTGGGACGTGATTAAGGTATTTTATTTCAGCTTTACTTATGTGATTCACTTCTTGCAATAGGATCTATTGAACATTAATAACAGGGTTGTAATATGGTATGTTCTATTGTTTGTTTTTCATAGTGCCCAAGACAACTTGATGGTACCATTGATTGCGGATATTATGTGATGAGATTTATGAAGGAAATCATAGATCATAATCAAAGGGCCATTCCTATAGAGGTAAAATATTTTGTACTTTATCTATTATATAGTTGTCTTCTTTCAAGTCAAAGGAGAGTATCTATTGATTATGGATATTATCGGTTGTTTGTGCTTATGAGGATATAACTTTTGCCATTGATGGTTTAAGTATTGCTCTTTACTTCTCAAGATGGAAATCAATGTAGTTTAGCATTTGTAATCTCATTGTTTTAACTCCTTATCCTACTAGATATATAGGGAGAAGCTTCAAAAACCCTTTCCTTAGTAAGTGCGCACTTGCTCTTAATGAATTAGTTCAGTAGCTCATTTGTAAAATACACACTCAAAGCAGCTAGCATGTATTAGCAAACAATCAAATTTCGTATCCCTTCTCTTCGTCTTAAATAGCAGCAGCCAGCCTTTCTCATTGATGATTTCAGTTCAGCATAATGTATGCTCAATATTGCCTTTGACTCGTTTATGTTGTGTCCATATATGTATGTAATGCAACTGTCCAGGTTATTTGTGTAGGTTACTTACAATTGCCGGTGATGTCTAGTAAATAAATATTGATTTTGGGTGTTTGTGGTGTTTAGTCCGGAGTAAGTTTCATGAGTCCATGAGGATCTAATTTTAGCTGAAACCATAATATGTCTTTTGAAGAGCATTTCTTGTTTTAAATTGTTATGTCTTTCTCAATGCCCACTAAGATTTACCTTTAGTGTTTTGGCAGCTTTCTCATTTATATGCTATTCTACGTTATTATGTATTTCTGAATGACCAGAATACATTATTCTATTTTCTCAAGTTCATTATAAGTTGAAGCATTTAACACATGTATATGCTAATGAACTAATAGAATTTGGTATTCTGTTTTGTAGTACTTTTGCGGGTACAACGGCCGAGCATACAAGCAAGACGAGATAGATGTTATTCGAGAGCAGTGGGCATCATATGTTCAAATGCAGTTAGATTCAGACTTTGAGTAGATTTTGCTACTCATGGTGCTATTTTCCATGACTAGAGTAGAATGAGGATGTACTGAATCATGTTCTATGTGGGTTATGTTGCTAAACAGAGTTGATGCTATGAATGTTGCTAAACAGATTTGGAACAATGGATGTTGCTATGTTGATTCAGAATTATGAAAGTTGTTATGTTGATTGGAACTATAAGTGCTGTTATGTGGGTTTGTGAATGTTATTGTGAGCATATGAATGCATTTATTAACAGGTGACAAATAGATGAATATCATAGCAGTTGTTTAAGACAACTGGTAACATAACAGTTGTGTATGGTTAAAAACTTCTAAAAGGACCAAAGACAACTGTTAAAGAACAGTTGTTGAAAGATAGGAAAATTCGTTTTAAAATGTGTCAAACACAACTGTTATCTAACAGTTGTAAAAAAAAAGGAAAATCTGGAAAAAAAGTACCAAAGACAACTGTTAAAAACAGTTGTGATTGGTGTCGAAAGTGAGAAATAAGTAAGGCCTATTACAACTGTTATTAACAGTAGTTAATTGGCGTCATAACACAACCGTTAATAAGTTGTAGTAGGTACATTAACAGTAGTTAATTGGCGCCATAAGACAACTGTTATTTAACAGTTGTCTTATGTCAAGTATACCTAAGACAACTGGTTCTGTTACAACTGTTAATAACAGTTGTCTTTGGCTTTTTTAACAGTTGTCAATAGCATTTTTTGTAGTAGTGCTATTCCCTATAATTTTAGGGGGAATGAGTAGGAAGGATTTTGGGATTTCAATAATGAAAAGAAGGGAAAAGTAAACATTAAAAGTTGTAAACAAACTCTTTCCCTTTCTTAAATACCTTCGGGTGAACACACCCTTAATTTTTTAGATAGAAAAAGATCTTAGACTCCTCGATTTGGGAAACCATAAAATAGTTTGGATTTTTGGTATATAGTTTTCAAATATTCATCCTTATTTAATTTTGGCTTAAAATCTAATTTTGGATTCTATTTTATATTATAATTTAGTATTTTTCAGTAGCTGAACATAAAAAAGCATTGGTGTACACTTATTTTTTTAGTTTTCTAGAAGATTATTATTTGAATTCTTTTTTTTAGTTGACTCGAAAAAGAATAAAAAAAAAGTTCATAAAACTTATGCATAGAAATCAGTAATTTATAGTTTTCTTATTATTCGGGTCTACTATTATATTTGATTTATTTATGAAATTGTCATAGTTAGGGCATCCACAATAGGGTTCTTGACACGGTTACATATGTGAAATGTTCTTCAATGGTGTGGATTCCACCCATTTTCTCTCTCTAAGCTTCTTAAATAAGAACCTCACTTTTTATGACACATTAGACCCACCTATATGTATCTCTCTCTTTCATATTTTATCTCACATCTAAATAGTGATAGTTTATTGATTGTTCATTAAGAGGGAGAAGATTAAGAAACTTTGTTATTGTGGTGAATAGAGTTTCTTAAGTAATAAAATATAATGTTTGGATGATATGGCACCTAAAAATGAAATACCCCAAAATTTAAAACAGGGATTAATTAGTCTAATTAAGATTTTAGAAGCTTAATTACACCTAAATAATCATGAGGGAACAAATCCCGAAGGAAACAGATCCTTAAAACTGATTAAAAACACAAACGAACCTTAAAGCGTGTTTTTCAAGGAAACCGAGAAAACGCGACTTTAAGCGGGTTAAATAGACCCGTAATAATTTTGGTCAACCAAATAGTCATTAGTACATTATAATGAGGTTCTAGAACCAATAAAATTAATTAAATGAGAAAACTCCGGAAAACGGGTCCCGGGAGGGAATAGTGCAACAAAAATAAAAGTTGTGGGGTAAAAGCATAAATAAGCAAAGTTAGTGTGTCCACTTTGCAAATAAAAATTTAAAACACACTTGTGTGTGTGTGTGTGTAGCCGTCTAGCATGCCATCCCCCTCTCTTTTATTTCTCCTAATTAGCTAAAGGACAAGAAAGAAAAGGAAATAGTACAAAAGTAAAAAAAAAGAAGCTTCTCTCTCCTAACACACCCTCTCTCCCACGTTTTTCTTTTCTCCCTACTGCTTTCTTCTTCTTCCTCTGGCTCTCACATGGCAATTTCTGTCTCCTTCCCCAACTCCTCTCTTCTCTTCCATTTTGAAGGACCAAACCAACCCCAATCACATAAAAATCACACCATTGAACTCCTTTCTTCTTGAGCTTTCATTTCCACCCTTTAAAAATTGAAAAGCTCACAACTCATCACCATGGCTGTAGCACATGTTGGAGCTTGAAGACCTCCATTGCAACCCCCTTCATCTCCTCTTGGTTCTAAGGTAAAAATAGCCTTCAAAGTTCAAATTTTTCTAACCTTTTAAGGCAAAACGAAAATCTGAAATTAGCTTGGTTCTTCTCCCTCTTCTAGCCGGTTTTGGTGTCTTATTTTGGAGCTGGAAACCCCCTCTCTCTTTGCTGTTCAAAAGCCTGCTTAAGGTAATACCCTCTTGTAAACCCTAAATTGTTTTAAGTGTAAGATTAGTTAAGGATGATTTTTATAAGTTGTATGGTGTGGGGTGATTGGTTGTAGCTTGCCGATTTGGTGGGGAAAGGATAAGAGTAAGAATTCAAGAAAGAATGAAGAAGGAAAGAGAAGGAAGAGAAAGAAAAGCTAGAAAAACACAAGGTAAAGACACACACCTTGAGCTAGTTTTGATTATGTGTTTGTAACAGTTTTTAATGTTTTAAAATAAGAATTGGAATGGTTTGGATAATGGGTTATGTTGTAGTATAATGAGGAAGAGTTTTAGACTGTTTTGAATTGCTTGGTTGGTGTTTGAGGACTTTGAAACCAAGGAAAGACAATGGGTGTTTGTGCAGGAAAATATATGTGGAATATTGAACAGGTGAGTGTTAGGATCCCTTGATGGATTTGGTTAGTTACTGATGGTTAGGAACTGAAAATGATATTGTGGGAGTGTCTAAAAATGTAGGGAAACTATGGCGAATTTTCTGTAGCAAAGTAGGGAGCTTAGTTGTTTAATTTGGGTAAAAACAGTTTATGGAGATTAGTTGTGTTCTAGAGGAAACTTGGGTGGTTAATGACATATGGAGTCAATTTAAGATGAGGGTATATGTGGGTAGGTGGTAGAAGAGAAATAATGCAATGGTGAAGATAGAATGGCATTGGGATCGAACATGGAGTTAGGAAACAAACAAAAGAACAAAAACTGCACTTAAGTGTTCTAGGAATTTAAGAGAAATTGTGTATTTTAGCTAGATATAATTAGGTGACTTAGTAAATGATTTAGGTTGGGTTAGGGTGTTAAAATGATGCTAAAACATGCTTATATACTTAGGAAAAGATTAGGGAAGAAATGGGTGAAAGAAGGAGATTAAAACAAGAACTGAAGTTTAAAATCTGTTGAAAACTTATAGTGGTCCGGGACCTTGCTCTAGGCTAAAGACCCAGACCACCCCTTGAAATCAAGCTGAGAGTCACCAGAATTGCTGGTCCGGGACTTAGCTCCAGGCTAAAGACCCGGACCACCCATTGATTTATAGCCGAGAGTGAAGGTTCTTTCTGGTCCGGGACTTAGTCCCATGATAAGGACCCGGACCACCCCCTGATTCCTGCCCGAAAGTTTCAACCATCACTGGTCTGGGACTTAGGTCCCGGACCATATACAAAAATGCACCCGAGAGTTTGATTCAAGCCTGGTCCGGGACTAAAGTCCCTTACCAAGTCCCGGACCAACTTAAAAGTAGCTTTAAACTTATAAAACTTGCATTATAAGATGGGGATTGGTTTGGTAATGGATTTATAAGATGATTTGGACTTAATTAATAATGTTTAAAGGTGATTAAGGGTTTGAACAAGCTTGAGAAAGAATGTAAGTTAATCAACCTAAGTGTGGAAGTAAAAATACCTTGACTTAGGTAAAATAAGTCGGTAACCGTAAGAGATGAAGTAAAGTAGGTTAAGTATAGATCATTAACCGTACCCTCTCGTGATATGCTATAGGACTTGAGTAGTCGAATCCCGAAGGTGAACGAAAGTCCGAGATCGACGGTGCACGGTATGACTTCTTCATGCCCTGTATCCTAACGGGGTTACCCCGGCTTGTTTGTTGTGTGTTTATTTGCCACCACCTAAATAAGATAAAAACATGTAACTGGCTATTTGCACCTTCTTGAGCTGGGATTGCATTGTTTCTGGTTGGATGGCATTGAACCTGAAGTTTGTATAATTCATGAAATGTGGGGATGGAGAGGAAGTGGAATGTTGACTAACCCGCTGACTAGAAGTTATTACTAACCCGGGAATTGGGTTAGGGGGATTGTGAGTCACGCGTGCGAGGATGACAAAACAGCAGAGCGTCTGTTTCTAAGTCCATGGTCGAACTCCCTTGTTACCGGGCCGTGTGCCACATAGTGGTGCCCTGCGGGGCCGTGTGCCACATAGTGGTGCCCGACTGGAGTGAGACCGGCATAGCTTATCCATCTAAAGAGATAAGCTGGGGATTGTTGGGTTAGAAAGAGTTAACCCGGATGAGTAGCTAACAAAGTGATTAAGGCGAGTGTTGAGAGTATAACTCAAGACCCCGGTTGACTTGTGAATTACCTCTTGTTGTATGAATTGCACCTTGTCTGTGTGTGTGCCGTCGTATGTAATGTAATGCGTGTTGAGCATGTTGTTATATGTGTATTAAGTTGTTTGTAAAAGCATGTATGCCTGCAATTTAATTAACCGCATGTTGGCGACCAAGTAGTTGGCGTACCCCCGCTAGTACGCGGGTATGCGGAAGTCATATGCAGCTTTGCTGAGCCCCTAGGGGCGATGTTTTTAATTGTAGGGGCTCGAGACTGTTGACAGGCCAGGAGTGGCCGGGATGCTCTTCATGTAGATTAATATTTTGGTTGGTGTACCGAGTAGTACACGGCTAGGTTTTGAGGCCGGTGTACCATGTGGTACACCTTTTTGGATTTTGAAAGATGTAAACATTTGTGATACGGTTAGAGGTATACCGTTAATATTTTGTAGACTTGGAAGGTTGTAAATTATGAGCTAATGATTAGGCTCGGTAATCACTTTTGGATTTTGTTTTGGGGAGCAAGGATGTATGTACTGTTAAGACTTGTCTAAGGATTGTTGGAGGTTATTATTGCTAACTCGGTGTTTACTGCTATCAGACCGCACTGTTTGTTTGAACGAGGCCTAGTTAGTCGTATGGGCGGCTAACGGCGTGTATCACCCGCTACTTAGTTTGATTGTCCCGCTGCGATTAGATTAGTGACCGGATTGTTTGGGCGATAATTAGGAGGTTAGCGGTAGGGGTGTTACAAAAAATGTGTTAACAAACTTAAAACCATTGTGGATGCCCTTAGGAGCTTATTATTAACGGGGTCAGAGTTTAATTTATTTATGAGATGACACGTGTTGTTAAAGCAACACAAATTCCTGGCTACAACTAACTGTAGCCATCTAGTTACATCCAGCAGTTTTTTTGCCTTTTTTTCTTGCGGAGCGCAACACACATGATTTTTTTTCTTTTCACACGTACATACAAATTTGTTTTCTTTTTTTTCTTTTCTTTTTTGAATTTTTTTCCCTTTCTTTATCACAAAAACTTTCAATTGGTGTAACTTTTAATATATACGTCCAAAATGAAAAAAAAATTATATCATTGTTCATATAAATTCAAGCACTTCAAAACAAGACCAGTCATGGATATGTTTTGACAACTTTTTTAAAAAAAACTAATTTAACATATATACGATGATATTTTAATGTGAGGATGTATGTAAATATTTTAATGTGAGAATGTACATGTTTTAATGTGACAATGTACATGTTCAAATATGAGAATGTACATGTTCTTTAATGAATATGTGTACATGTTTGTATGGCCATCCGTACATGTTTGTATGACCGTCAGTACAAGTGTTCTTCCTTATATGTACAGGTTTTAATCTAAGGATGTACATATTTAATGATTCGTATAGGTTTATATGACTATCTATGTTTTTAATGCGAGGATGTACATGTTTTTACGTGAGGATGTACATGTTTTAGTGAACGTTTGTACAGGTTTGTATGACTATTTGTACAAGTTTTCTTTTACGTTCTGTGCACCATACATGAAAAAATAAATTTTTTTAAAGTTGTCAAAATATATCCATGACTGGTCTTGTTTTGAAGAGCTTGAAATTAGGTGAACAATGATATAATTTTTTTCATTTTGGACTTATATAATAAAAGTTACAACAATTTAAAACTTTTGTGATAAAAAAAGAAAGAAAAAAGAGCGCGCGTTGTGGGGTGAATGTAGGGGTGTTAAAAAAAAACCGTAAACGTATAATCGATACCGAAACTGGGAAAACACCAAAATTTCGGTTAACCGTACCAATTTTCTGGTTTCGGTTAACCGACCAATTAAATAAGCCGGTTACGGTTACGGTTATCAGATTTAGCTCAACCGGTTAACCGGATTAACCGTTTAACTATTTATAAATTAAAAAAAAAGATTTTCTAAAAGTCTTTATACATTTTTCTTTCTTTAATTTGACTTCTAACCCTTACATTTTGTGTTAGATAAAATAATTTTTGAATTATAAGATATGGAAATCAATCGATAAAGGTCATATTTTTTTATCATATAAATATCTTATAATTAATATTTCGTATCATTACTATAATATTTTCTATAAAGCTTGTAGGAATGAAGGAGCTCACAGTGGAGCTACTTATAATAACAATTGATGTCTTTCGACTTTTCAAGTGATTGTTGAAACTTGGTTGGTATTTGTTAACAATACTTAGTTGTTGTAAGTTAATGGTAAAATTTAGTTGTTATGTAATGATAGAATTTAGATGTGATGTAAAGAGAAATTAAGATGGCTTTCTGTAATAATAAAACTCATGATGTAATGAAAAATTTTATGATTTTAATTATAGGTTGTAATCTAAAATAGTACATCTTTTTTCTTTATCCAGTTAATGGTTAACTGGAAAAACCGTACAGAAACCGACGGTTAACCGAACCCGGTTAACCGTTTCTAAATGAAGCGGTTACGGTTATCAATATTGACTAACCACCAAATGCGGTTAACCGGTTCCCGGTTAACCGAATAGCCGGTTAACTGGTTATGAACACCCCTAGATGTAGCCAAAGTGGGCTACAGTAACCTGTAGCCAAGACATGCTATAAAGCAATTTGTTAGTGTCAAATAATAGGAAGCTCCTCTTTTATTAGGTACTACAAAAAAATCTATCAAGAACACTAGTTTTAATCAGAACCAATAACCATCTCAATTAAAGTTGTAAATATTTCATTTTGTGGCACATTGAAAGTGAAAGATAATCCAAAATTTATGGTGCCCTCACGACCTAGACCTTGTCACAATTTATCATGTTCTAGTCATAACTTAGTTTGTAACAATGTATTGGTCATATTAAAAGCTTGTCATGAACTTTTCGAGTTCCTATCCTAAACTTGTCATGATATAGTGATGACCTTATCAACTCCTTGTCTTAGCCTTGTCATGGACTTACTGTAGTAACTTGGATGTTGTCATTGTCTTGTGTCAATGCCTTAGTCTGGATTCCCAATGACACTCTAGTGTCACATATCTTACTCTTGTTGTGATTATCATGGCTTCATCTTTAGCAACTCGTAATTATTGCTAATTTCACTCACTTTTGTGTTCAAGGTGAGCCTAGCTCACTAGTCAGGTCTAATGACCTCCTAGCCTCATCAAGCTAACCCTAATGTGCATAACCTCCACTAACGACTCCCATTATGCCTGCAATCACGTGTCACATCCAAATCATAGTGACACTTCCAAATCTTAGTGACACATCTCACATGTGTTCACCTATGGCTTGAGATACCCACCCGCCCATTAGCAAATGAATTCCCAAAATTATTTGTGAGTCACCAAGGAGACCTTCTAAGTCAAGTTAGGTCATTGTGGTAGATACCATTCACATTGAAGAAAGGATTTTAACATCTTGCTCCCCCTGTCTGGAAATCGAGTATGAGCATTTACATTAATTTTATCCAGTTGTGATTCCCTAAGTTTTCAAATTCCCACAAAAGGTCCTCATATGACTCAAATGAAAAATACCACAATTAATGTGGCTTTGTTTACTTTTCCATTCCATATTGACAAGATCCAATTAAAAATCAGAATGATGTTTTCCCACAAGTCACTACACGACTTAACATACTTTGATACACATCCAATCTAAAACAAAATTATACGCATGATAAGTGGTGAAATAATGTAATTATAGGGTCTTTAGTTACCTTCATTTCATTCAACGGTTGACCTATTTCACCACTTTATAGCGCATTTCGTTAATATTGGTGAACTTATACACTTTTGGTTACAATATAGGTAAAAGCTCAGTTGAGCATGTTTTTGAGACCAAATGCACCCTTTAGCAAAAATACAACACTTTGGGAAGTAGAGCGAGAATGACAGAGCAGTTTGGGAAGCCTTCAGTAGACAAATGGCCCTTCTAGAGTAGACCAACCCAGGCGGCTGACCCACATGGGTTTGTCGAGCTCATCTTCAGGCTTCTAGAACGGATTGGCCCAGGAAGACCGACCCACGTGGGTCGGTCGGACTCAACCCTGAGCCACTGGAATGGACCGACCTAGGGAGACCGACCGGTTAGAACAAAAGTTTGCAGAAATCACTGCTTCAAAATGGAGAAAATTTTCCCCCACTTATCATTCTCTATTCTACATATCCACACTCTAAAAAGAGAGAGAGAGAGAGAGAGAGGAGAGAGAGAGAGAGATGATTTGGAGGAGAAAATAAGCGAAGGAAAAAGCTTATCTTCCCCAAGCTTCCCGCCACCTTCAATGGCTTCCTATCACTTTTTCTCTACTGTACTCCTCTCTATATATGTTTGAGTAGTTTTCATTTGTGCTCTAGGATGGGATTTGAACCTTAAATGCTCTTATGTAGCTTGTAAACTTATCTCATTTAATATATTTTATTTATCTCCATTGAAGCTTCATTAATGTCCTGGATTGATCACACATGGCATTTATTGCAATTTATAGTGAAATTAGGGTTTGAGCTAGATATTGGGAATTTGGGGATAAACCCTAACTTTCATAGCTCTAGATTTAAGGAAGTGTAATGTTAGGGC
The DNA here is from genome assembly GCA_023374045.1 of Limonium bicolor. NCBI lineage: Eukaryota > Viridiplantae > Streptophyta > Magnoliopsida > Caryophyllales > Plumbaginaceae > Limonium > Limonium bicolor. The sequence continues at coordinate 392,667,071 of CM041778.1, read as the reverse complement.
TATTGTTAAGAGCTTGATGTTAATGATATCTAGTGACTCTAGCTTTCCTTGAATTACGAAGTGTGATTAATTAGGTGAGAATTGGTTAGTCCAAGATTTGGAGAATCATGATTTTAGCTCTAATACGCAACTAATTTGTAATTAGGCAATTTAGGTGATACCCACTATCCTCGAATACTTCTTCATCCATTCCAACCAACTACTTTAGTTCGCTACTTTACTGGTTTTCCTTGTGTTTACAAACAACTAAGCTTCGTCTGGCTAAAACCCTCATTTACAGTTTTTAATTGCAATTTACTAAGATACCAAAGCTCGGGAGTTAGAGACCAATTTTCTTATGGATATGACACTTGTTATATTGCAACGAATTGAGTGCACTTGCCCATTGTATCTAGGTTTTACTGCTTAGCGTAGTTTTTCTTGAACAAATTTATGGCGTTTGTCGGGGAAATTGATAGTTTCTATCATTTCGCAGTTTCGGTATTTTAATTTTTGTGTGTTTTTATCTTGTTTTTATTTATTTCTTTGCTACTGTTTTATATAGTTTTTTTTATCTATTCTTATCTTTTCTAATACTATAGTGTAATTGTTTTTTTGTATTGTCTAGGTACCTTCTGTTTTCTCGGTGTATGCCAAACACTCGAGCCAAAGATCTCCACTTGTTAGTCGAGACCCGAACTCGAACGTTCCTTGTTGAGGGGCATTAGAACCTTGAAAAATCCGACCATTGTTGAGCAAGAACCACCAGTAATAGAAGACAATGGAACCCATAACAATGAGCTCTCAAATACTACAACCAGCTGGACACTGAAGGGAGCCCTTCAGCGATAGTCTTTCCGAAGTTGACACCCGAAGAGACTGGACAATGGGTTTTCAAAATACATTTCATCACAGCTGTCCGGGACTTAGGAAAATTGAGCGGAGCAAATCTTGGTGAGGCTCCCAATCACTTAAGTCTCTTCCTCGATTTTTGCAACTCCTTCGGTAAAGCTGGTAGGGTCAATGAGAGAATACGCTTACAGCTCTTCCCTCATTCATTGTCAGACGCTGCATCGAGGTGGTATAGGAGTCTACCTTCAAGCTCAGTCCACACTTGGGTACAAATGGCTTAGAAATTCCCTGCCAAGTACTACCCCATAAGTAGAACAAGACAAATTGATTGGAGAGATCAACACATTTTGCCAAGAACCGGGGGAGACATTATATGATGCTTAGGATAGATTCAAGGATATGTTGATGAATTCTCCCACCATAGTTTGGATGATCAATCCCTATGCTTATCCTTCTTCAATGGTCTTGACGATGCAAATAAACTCCTTGTGAACTCCTCAGCTGGAGGAAGCTTCTTGACCAAATCACCTCAAAAGGGTATGGAACTTCTAGAGGTGATGACTAGCAACACAAGGCAATGGTCTAAGCCAAAGGGAAGAACTCTGAGAGTAGCGGGTCTCCTTCATGTTAAGCCTATCGACCATCTATCATCTCAACTATCCTCTCTTACAAAGATGATGGATAAGCTTGCTATAGCCCAAAAAGAAACAGCCAAATCTATAGCTTCTTTATCCTCCGTTTCTGCTTCAAAGGAGTGTGCAGTCTGTGCGGGTCCTCTCAAGACCCACTTTTGCGAAGGCAAAGCTTACGCCGACCAACAAGAGGACGTAAACTTTATAGAGAACCGCCCGGATATAACTACAATCAACAAAATGAACCCTGGTATGCGGACTTTGCAAACTATTTGGTAAGGGGGTGATACCACCAGAAATGACCTTCCAGCAGAGAAAGAAATTCTTCTCGGACATCAAACGTTATTTCTGGGACAAGATCCTCTTCTCTTCAAGGTTTGCACCGATGGGTGATCCGGAGGTGTGTACCCATGAGTGAAGTTCATGGAATCTTAATCCATTGTCACTCGAGTGAAGCCGGTGGACACCACAGTCCGACACGAGCAGTGGCTAAAGTTCTTCAAGCCGGGTTGTTCTGGAAAACCTTTTATAAAGATTGTCACTCGTTTGTTGCCTCTTGTGATCAGTGTAGAGACTTGGGAACACCTCTCGCAAGCATGAGATGCCCCTCAATGTAATGATCGAGGTTGAGTCATTTGATTTGTGGGGTATCGACTTCGTGGGCCCTTTCTCCTCTTCTTGCTCCAACCTATTCATCCTTGTGGCGGTTGACTGTGTGACTAAGTGGGTTGAGGAAATTACAGCCCCTACAAATGACGCCAAGGTAGTGATCAAGTTCATGATAAAGAACATTTTCACAAGGTTTGGGGTGCCAAGAGCTATTCTGAGTGACAGTGGGTCTCATTTCTACAATAAACAATTTGAAGCATTGATCAGCAAATATGGAGTGAGACACAAGGTTGCCCTACTATACCATCCTCAAACAAATGGCCAAGCTGAGGTCACCAATTGCGAGCTCAAATGGATCCTTCAAAAGACGGTCAATTTTCAAGAAAAGATTAATCTATGAAGCTTGATGACGTGTTGTGGGCTTACCGGATCGCCTTACAAGACTCCGATTGGCATATCCCCTTTCCTGCTTGTCTATGAGAAGGCTTGTCACTTGCCGGTGGAATTAGTGCACAAATCATATTGGGCGGTAAAAGCCCTCAATTATGATCTCAAAAGCGTTGGTGACAAGAGAAGGTTTCAATTGACCGAGTTAAAGGAGATCCGGGAAGAAGCCTAGGAGAACAACAACATTTACAAGGAAAAAGCCAAGAAGTGACATGACAAGATGATACTGAAGCGAGAGTTCCGTGAGGGAGACCGAGTTTTCTTATACAACTCGAGGTTGAAGCTATTCCCCGGGAAATTGAAGTCTCATTGGGCTGGCCCTTTCACTGTCACAATGGTCAACCCATATGGAGCAATCGAGCTAAAGAACGTCAAGGGGAAACTTTCATGGTTAACGGGTCTCGGTAAAGCACTACTTGGGAGGAGATATCAAAAGGTTGATGCACGCGCTCTTTACTTAAGAGACCCTCTAGGTTCCATCTAAACCTCACTATGGTCTAGCCAAAGACCTTAAAAAGACGGACAACTTTCTAGGAGGCAACCCGAAGTCCTTTCTTTTTCCCTTACATTATTTTAATGATTTAGTTCTGGTTATCTGTTATGCTTGTTTTGTGATCTTATTATTGTGTGTTTCTGGCTGTTTTGAGTGATTGTTTTGCTTGTGGATGATAACAAGTGTTTTGGCAAAAGAAAAAGTTTCATTTGGAAGGAATTTGGTCCGACCGACCCATAGGACCGACCCTCATAGGTTAATCTGTCTCCCTTAGAAATTGGTCATTTGTGGCTTATTATTTATGCTAGTTAGGATTCGTTGTACAAGGACCCGGTCAACGGATTAATTAAGATTCCCGAGTTTATTGTAGAATTAGGGAAATGTTTATTAATAGACTTAGAAAGTGAAGGTTTGCAGAACAATCCGGGGTGCTTCCTTATTTAGAGTTTTAATACTTATTTATTTACTTAGTTTGTTTTGATTGTTTATTATTTTATATTTGTTTACTGAGTCAGTATTTTAGTTAAATTAAGAAAACCTCAAAAAGTGACATTTCCTGTTTTCTTAGTTTGGTTTAGTTTCTTAATTATTTAATAAATTGTCAATTAATTGACAACCCCATTTAATTCACTATTCCATAAAACGATAGGTACATTGTCTAGGTAGAGATAGTAACATATTCCTGCTACTCTTCTTCTCTTCCTTTTCCCTTTCTTAAATCATGATTCTACTAGAAAATGAGCCTGGTCCGAGTTCGTGTCCGGGAGGAACACTTGGGCCAGCTATGTGGCATGCCCTCTGTGGCTGATTCTCGCTTGGATGGATGACGAAAGATGATTTTACCCTATATTTCTCAGGTCCAGGTGTTTTCCTAGTAACAAACTCGAACCACGCCTAAAATCACCAGAGAGTTACAAGCTACTTTGATCTGAGTCTGTTTACCTGGACACAGACTCGGACCACCCCTAAAAAAAGACATAAGCTACATCCCTACTGTGGTCCGGGTCTATACACCCTGACTTAGTCCCGGACCAATGTACATTATGACATACATTATGACATAAATTCTTCATTTTAGTTTTGATTCGAGATCCATTTGAGCCCACATGTTCCTCTCTATGTCTACCTTTCTCCTAGGTATGTTATTCCTCTTGTTTAAGCAATCAATGTGTAATAATGCCACTAAAACACTAGACTAGAGGAAAACTAACTAAAGTGGTAAAATAGCCATTTCACATGAAACACACCCCTAAAACATGCTCATTTAGACACTTATCAATGACTCTTGCATAATGAGCTTAGATACTAATGTATATTGGTCTAAATGACCATCGAGATAAGGAATGGAATATAAGTAATTATAGTCTTGATGACTAATGAAGAAGAACTTGGATGAAATGAAGTAAGGTCATGGTGACTTTAGATAGGCGAATTAGCTTGTGAATATGTAATACCCCCATACCACATGGGGATATGAGTAGTAATGTGAACGTTTTATAAGGATACATAAGGTGGCTAGTTATCATGCCCGAATGGATTGAGAGCTAGTTTGTTGAACAGTCGTCCATGGGGGTGATACATAATAGCTAGAGATCTTAAGGATCTTAGCATGTGTGTGGTTGTGGATATAACATAGACTTGAAGTCTTTTGAGGTATGAGTTTATTGTGGACACTAGAGATTCAAGTTATTATAGTCTAATTTTGAATGAATACATCTTGATCTTGAATATCTATGAAATATTGAATGGTTATGGAATGGATTAATGTGGTAAAGGATGACCCGATAAACCATGACAATATGGCCATATGACCTTGATGGTCAACCTGGTACCCTTGGGGGCCGGGCTAAGCTCTAGTATCTACTCTACTATTTCAGTTACTATAGAGGGTGTGCACACTTAAGGGTCTATAGTAAGGTGGTACGGATTAGAATATTGGGATTCGATCCCTTGTGGTTGGCCATGTGCCTTTGAAATTTGATTTGTGGGAATTATTTCCCCTTGTGTTTGGCCATGTGCCTCTAGAATCTGGATGGTGGGATTTATTTCCCTTGTGTTTGGCCCATGTGTTCTTATGAAATGATTTATGAATGATAAATGTGTATTGTGCAACCTTGAGCATTGTACTATGATTGATAGTGTTGGCTATCCTTGTTATGTCTAAAATAATTGGGCCCCTTGAGGGAACCAGGAATTGTGTGAGCTACTCTTATTGATGAAGGGTAACCTTAGACATAGAATTATTTGTGAATGAAGACAAGACTACAAGGGCTATGAAAGTTTCTTGTGAATTAAGATGAGAATGTGACGTGAATAAATGAAATAATGTGAATGAATAAGTGAATAAATGGAACAACAAGCTTGGAATGGGATTCTAAACCCATATCCGATAAGAAATGAGATTTACACTCATATTCAAATGAGTGTATTATCTTGAAGTGGTTTAAGCATAACACTGGAATGGAAAAATCTTAGTAAATGATATAGTTCATATATTTATTATCGTTAAGGAGGATTAATAAAATTTCTTTAGATGCTTAGTTTTCTTCGTTTATACTAGCAATTTATATTTTATGTCTATGTGCTTGAATTCTTCCTCATAGGTACCAAAGAATTATGAGAGCGTGGGTCCAAGAGAAATTTACTACTTGAATTGCTTTTGTTTTGGATTTGAAATATATAAGCATTAATCCCCCCTTTGAGCTTTTCTCTTAGATATTGGTTTTGGTTTATGGTTGAGAGAATGTAACTCTCTTTAGTCTTTAGTTGATTGGAATCTAGGTGTGAATTCCCTCGTTTCATATTGTCTAAGCCGGTTAGGAATTTATGACTGGGAATGTAGATAATTATTAATTATCAAAGGGCATGCCGAAATCCCTTGAGAATTTAAAATCTCAAGTTTTCTATAATTCAAATGAGAAATTGTTTTTCCAAATAGCCTAAACACTTGTGGAAGAGCATGACAATAACACTAGAAGTTTTATGACTTCCACTGCTTAATAAAATGAATTAGGGACGACAACAAGGTTAAGAAATGGGGGTGTTACACTTCTAGTTTATCATCAGCCTCTCAAGCTGCACACATTTGATGACAAAAACAAACACACTTCATGTAAGGAAATGCAAGAACATAATGAAAAGGAAATTGATGGTATATGTTCATGAAAACCATAGTTCACTTTAATAAAACTATACTTAGTGAACAAAAAAAAACGTGGCAAATGGCAGTTGAACAGTGAAAAGTGAACATGAATCGGGAATGCAATTGTAACCAAAATGGTAAAAGTCTAGAAAAACATATTAGAGATCCGGAAAATCATAGTAACATTCACGTCTATAGTGCACTTGGATAAGAATTTAAACCAGAGACAATAACTACGCAATCACCCATGCAGTGATAGTAATGACAAAAAATGATTAAGGATTCTTGGGTCTCGTGCATAATTCTCAATTTGAGTATTCTAGGGTCCTAGCACAAGAAGCTAGTGCAGATAGGAAAATGAGAGTGGTTGGAACTGACGTATTTAAAACAAATGAAAAAGAAATTAATAACTCAAAATACCTTACGGGCTGCAAACAAAATCCTGGTCGCAGTAGTATAGTAAAGTGGAGGCGACCGGATATCGAACCGTGGGACTAAAGGGGAATTATCTAATTCCTAAGCGGTGTCACAAAAAGGGGAGATTAATTGACTTGTTTTATAAATAAAAAGGAAAGATAAAATAAACTGAGTAAAAGGTAAATTTAACGGGACTTTGGGTTCAGGTTTATATAGTCTGCTCTTTTATGCTATGCTTACCGGTTTTATTATAATATTTTGGCAAAATTCCTGTTATTATCTTAAGGACTAAATCATAGACTCAAAAGGACTCGTTTACCAGAACATGCTCGGTCTAATCTAGATTAGAGCAAAACACATGTAAACGGATTAAGTGCGAGGAATTATATTTTGCATCTGAAAATACTAACTTATTTAATCAAAATAAGTTTTCCACAGATTTATCGATTAATTAACCTGTCTATTTATCACTGATCTGATCAAAAAGACTTTGTAAAGCATTTTAATAAATTCATGAAATTTATAAAAAGGCGAGAGATAAGCTTTAATCGTAACAAACTGTATTTAATTAAACCGGTAAAAATATAGATTACATAATTAAACAAACTATAATTACACCTTCACCCGGAGTAAATCCTCTTAGCCTGACATATTAACTGGTAATATGTTGGTCAGAGGTTGGACAGAATAATAACGCAGTGGTTTTTGTGGATGAAAATGGAGTGAGATGGTGATTTTGTGGAGGAAAATTGACATGGTTTTTGGGGTGGAATGAGATATGAATTAATGGAGGGTTATAGGTGTATTTATAGTGAAAATGGGGTAAAAAGAGAGGGTATGTCGGTGTGTGAAAAGATAAAATATATTTATCTTTTCACACAATGTCGATGCAGCCCTGTACGCTGTCAAATTTGACGTGTCCGAACCAGTGTCCGGACCAGCTGTGAAATACCCCGAACTTAAGTATAGTGATTAAAATAATCTAATATGTATTTAAGGGCCTAATAACGCCTAAGTAATATTGGTAAGGAAAAATAAATTCAAAAGAAATAAAGAAACACTTAAAAAGCGGAAAACGCTAAATAAGCGTAAATGACCATAGGAGGTACGAGACCTCGGTTAGCGTATTATATGAATTCATAAGGCTTAATGATGCCTAAATAATATAAGGAAACAATTTCCAAAGAAAACGGATCCTTAAAATGGATTAAAAATACAAACGGACCTTAAAGCGCGTTTTTCGAGGAAACCGGGAAAATGCGACTTTAAGCGGGTTAAATAGACTCGTAACAATTTTGGTCAACCAAATAGTCATTAATAAACATTAATGAAGGTCTAGAACCAATAAAATCAATTAAACGAGAAAATAGTAAAAACTGTAAAAATCGAGAAGTTGTGGGGTGAGAGTGTAAATAAAGCAAACTAGTGTGTCCACTATTGCAATTAAAATTTAAAAGCCATATGGGCTGTGTGGGTAGCCGATTACACTACTCTCTCACACTCTCTTAATTTCCCTCTATGTACAAAAGACAAAAGAAATAAAAAGTCAAAAGTAAAACTCTCTCTCACTCCTCACATTTCTCTCACTCACGTACTGCACATCTCCTTCTTCCTCTCTATTTTCTCTTCTCCTCTCTGATTCCAGCGATGGCGATTTGAGAGCCCCTCACACAGAGCCATCTTCTTCTCCATTTTTGAAACCTCAAACCACCACCAAATGCTACAAAAACCATACCGTTGAATTCGCATCGTCAAGGAGATCATTCTCCACCCTTCAAAAATCTAAAACCACCAACTTTAGTTTTGAGGGTATTATCGGTTAGGAGCTTCAAGAGCACCATTTGAAGATCTATCTTCTTCTCCATGTTCTAAGGTAAGAAGTAGACCAAAGCTTCACTCTTTTCATCTTTTCCTTGCAAAAATACAAAACTCACGAAATGTACCACTATTCCATTACTCAGCCGGTATGGCACTTCAAAGAGGAGTTGAAGCCTTGTCATTTTCTACTCAAAAACTCCATTAGAAGCTCAAGGTAAGAGTTCCTAAGAGTTTAAATGGTTATCATAATCTAGGGTTTAAAAACCTACGTAGGAAACTTACTAGTTTGGTGTGTATGTGTGTGCCTTGTTACATGGTGTAGCTTGGCTTGAATAAATCAAGAAAACAAAGAAAGAAAGAGGAGCTGTAAAGAAGAAGAGGAGAAAGGAAAAAGGAAACAAAGAACACAAGGTGAGGAGATGCCTCTGTAAAGTTTTTTTTATGTTTGTATACGTATGAGTATATTGTTTTAACAATGGGTAGAAATCACCATAACAGTAGGAAGAGTATGGGTATATGGTATTTGTAGTTTGAAGCCTTTGGGAACAAACAAATAAATGCTAAGTGTGAGAATAAACTTGTGGCAAGTATTTAGAATGTGTGTGAATAATGTATATAAATTGAGCAGGTTATGAAGTGTGTTGTGTGAGCAAAATTGGTGTGGTGAGAATACTAAGGAAAGTAAGGAAACTTTGTCAAATTTTGGTTAGGAATTAAGTGGATGTTAGTGCGTTTGACAGGAAAGAAAAGGAAGATGTGTAGAGAGGAAAATATGGGATTTCACTTTGGTTTGTAACAGGAAGAAAGAGTGTAGTTGAGTAGAGTTGTAAATGGTGTATTGGGAGTTGTTTAACTAAGTAAGGATAGATTGAGAATCATTGAGTCAGTGAGAAGAAGAAATGAAAAACCTGTAGCATTTATTGGAGAAGGAAAAATGGTAACAGGAGAGGAAAACTTACAGTAATGGGTGATTGTAACAGATTTGGATAGAGGTGGATTAGGCTAGTTTAAAGTGCCTAATCAATGCTAAAATATGCTAGATTATATGTAGGAATATTGTGGAAGAAGTTGGTAGAAGTTTGAAGTTGAAACAAAGCTTTAAAACTGGAAATTTGCAACAGACTAGATTTGTCCTGGTTTGCAAACCAGTACGCAAACCAAGACCACCTCTTAAAATGGGCAGAATACTTTCTCGCTGGAATTGTCCTGGTTTGCAAACCAGTACGCAAACCAGGACCACCTCAAAAACTTGACAGAAGTATCGCTGAAGGATGGTCCGGGTTTGCAAACAAGTACACAAACCCGGACCACCTTAAAAATATGACAGAAAGTTTCTAAAGTGATGGTCCGGGTTTGTAAACTGGTACACAAACCCGGACCACCATAAAAACTTGACAGAAACGTCTCTGAAGAGATGGTCCGGGTTTGTAAACCAGGACACAAACCAGGACCACCCCATTTTCTTCACAGAATCCATTTTAAAGCTAATCTAAGGTAGGGTAATGAAGGGTAATGATATTATAAGATAATTAAGACATAATTAATGATGTTTAAAGGTCATTAAGGCCATGAACAAGCCTAGAGAATAATTTAAGTAAGTAACATAAGTAAATGTATTTGAATAATAAGGAATTAGTAAGTAAACACTGGGAAACTTTAGCAAAGTAATAAGTAAGGTTAATTATAGATGATTAACCACCCAACTGTATGTATATGCTAGGATTCAAATAGTTGAACACCGAAGAGGAGTCGGTGAGTCCAAATCAACGGTACAAGGTATGATTTCTTCATGCCCTGTATCCTAATCTGGTTACCCCGATTTGTGTGCTTATTTGACCACCTAAATAAGATAAAAGCATGAATCGGACTATATTGCACTTACTTGTGCTTGTTTACATTGTTCTTGATATTTGTCTTGAACAATAGTTTGTATAATTCATGAAATATATGAATGATGATGAAGTGTAATTGTATCTCGTAGTGTATTTGTATATTGTATTGTATTCTGTATGGATGTGCATATGAATAATGTATTTGTGTATGTGGTTGAATGAATGACTTCTACTAATTCCTAACTACCTAACTCCTAACTTAAGTGAGTAAATTGGAATGAGTAGAAGTCCGATATAGCTTCGGCCATGCGTGAGGATGAGGAGACACAAGAGGTTGGATCCGATTCCTGACTCTTAAACTGGTCCGCGGCCCAAACCCCTTAAATGGGTAGCATCCCGGATTGGTGAGTCAAGTAAATCCCGGTGGTGGGACGGAGTAGTCCCCGGGCCGGAGGTCCCGACGACTTAACATGAGTAAGAGTAAATAAGTAAGTAAGTATGGATCCGTAAGTATGTATGAGTATGAGTATGTATGCGTAAGTACTGTGGAACGAGTAAAAGAGTAATCCCACCCGATTAACCCGGGTGGACAAATGAAGCTAACAAGCATTGGACATTGTATGTATTGTGTATGGATTGGGTATGCAATGAGTATGTATTGTGCATGTATCGTGAATGTGTATTTCGGAAGAAGGTAAGTAAGTATTGTTGGACTTGTGTAACTTCTTGGTATGTGTTGGAGCGTATGTGTGTATTCCTTGTGTAAGTATTATAGTATTGTATTCAAGAGCATGTATGCATGTATGTTTGAATGAAAATGGACTGCATGTATTCGACCAAGTGGTCGGCGTACCCTCACTAGTACGCGGGGTATGCGGTTATCATATGCAGCGAAAGCTGACCCCCTAGGGGGAACGTTTTTAGTGTGCAGGTACCCGAAGCGGATATGGTCAAGGTAAGAGACCGGTGGCTACATTCGGATAGTAGAAGGAGAATGTAGAGGTGTACTAAGTGGTACACCCTTGTACTTAGGAAGTAAGTAGTTTGTGAGGAATGGGTAGTTGTAGATATGAATTTGGAAGAGGTATTATATTTGTATAAGGATCTTAGTAAACTCGGTGTATAGTATTGTAATGTATCGAACTTATGGAGCATTGTATGAAATGGAGTATTGTAATGAATGGGAAGTTCTAGTATCTGATTGGTAATTGGAGTATGTATCGTAAGTGTGTAGTACTCGGATATTCCGGTCCATCAGACCGATGCTGTATGTAGCAGTAGTAGTAGCCTTGTTAGTCACGTGGGTGGCTAACGGCATTGTATCACCCACTGTATGTATGTAAGTATCCGCTGCGTGAGTCTGGATTGTATAAGGAGATTGGACGGTAATGACAGTATTAGCAGTAGGGGTGTTACAAAAAGTGGTATCAGAGCGAAGTATCGCTCTGATGACTAGAAATACCGAGTTTAGGAATGCCGAGTTAGGAATTAGAAGCTTAGGGCTAAGGGCTGAGTGTTAGCATTAGAGATATGCTAGATAGGAACTACCGGTGAGTACCGGATACCTACAATACCAGACCCGCCCTCCACTAACCCTATTGTATAACTTGGGGAAGTACACCAGAGAGAAGGAAAGACCTCTCATACTTGGGAAAACCCGATCTGGCAGTAGTGAGATAATCCTACAAGAGGAAAGGACTTGACACACAGTCGATTCCAAAAAAATTGGAAGTCCCGGAAATGGATTCCGGTTGAACAACAGTACCCGCACTTAATGGCGGTAGGATGAGCACTCCAACCATAAGGAGGCTACAACTTACAACAACATGGGGCGACATGCTTAGCAGTCGCGGAATCGTTAACCAACCAGCAAAGAAAAGAAGCAGTAAGCGCAACGGAGCGGGAAAAGGAACAGTAACAAAACCCGAGACACAAGTCTACGGGACAGTAATAGCTAAATAGCACCACCAACGGTATGCTAGCTGACTAAGGACATAGTCAGGAGTGATTGACTCCAAAACTACAACGCCAAATAGGTTACAAACCTGGCCAACATAGCTCAGACAGCTACAAGAACATTCACAAGATATAATCTGATGCAACTACAACTGTAGTGCCTAAACAAGCTAAGGCTCAATAACCACGGTAAACCAGTGGGAACGAGCAACAAGGAAAAACATAAAACCAATAAATGGGTACCTCCAAGGATTGGAGAAGTAACCCGACCAAGACAACCATGTCAAGATCAATGGGAAGCTACTTAAAAGGATCGAGTACCCCAAACATAGATCAATATGATCTAGGGAAGAGTCAACAAGACTATTAAATACAAGTGAAAACCATACCAAGACCGGTATAGGTCTAACCAAAAACCAACAGTACCACGCACTTGCCACGGCAAGTGCAGTAAGAACAGAACATGTAGAGGAACTTTAACACACCACAGGTACATAGTAATGTACCGTGACAGCAGTGAAGCAACTATAGGATCACAAATCCTGAAAGCTAGAGAAATCAAACCTTGGAAAGGCCTGACGGCCTGACCATTGTATTAAGAACATACCAGTCAGCGGGAAGCTGGACTTGGTCAAGACCACAAACATGGCTATGCCATGTAGAACTTCTTTTAACACCGAACCATTGTTTCAAAACCCAAAATTCTTCTTTCAAAACCACAACTTTTCTTTTAAACCTTGGATTTTAAACAAAACCAACAGAATTACGGTGAGTATCATAGAATGATACGAGAGGAGTTGACAATAGAATACTTCACCTAGGCGTGTGACGAGCACTACGAGTGTACCCAATACGGGATGTGGGACAACCGCACTCCGAAGGAGCTTGCGGGCCTGACATATAGTTAGGTAAGTGGTAACGTATCAAAAAGGTACCCCACGTATGTATACATGTAGTGTACGACACACGGGAAGTAGTCAACTCCGTTCTACGGACCATGAGTAAATTCAACCCAGAACAACTGGACACCTCAGGCGATCCAGGAGAAGGAACTCAGCTAAGAAATAAGTTTAAAAGAACTCAGAGAATTCATCTGAAGATAAGGAATGAGGATTAGGAAGTGCAAAGAGCACCGACTAGTAAGTATAGACATTGGATATGTCTCAAGGACTTCAAACAACTATATGATAGCTGGAAGGGATACCCAGCCTGGACACAGTAAGGCAAATGCCTAATGTGAACACAACGGAGCACAACAAACGGGACAGAGCTCCCAAGAGCAGTCACAAGATTACCACAAGCATAAACCTTCATTGAAGAGGACATTAAACCTAGTCTTAAGAACTAGAGCAAGTACAAATAGTCTACCCAAGAATGGGAGACGTTAAACCAAAAAGGGAATAACTCAAATACAATACCCCAAGGCGGTATAGTAGTACGACGTACCATAAAACATTAGCCGGATGTAACGGCATACCCAACAACACCCAGGAGCAATCCTTGAAGGGTCCTGATTTCACAACAGCCAAACAAAGCGTCATGATAAGAACACGGGAACTAGAACGAACACTCGGTTAGGACACCGAAGGGATTTCACTTAACAGGAAATACCCTAAACTACAAGAAAGCACTGATTAGCACCAGATTGCCAGAAGGGTCTCCTATGAATGGAAGTGTGATGCCACGACTTACCATGGAGCCCAGCAATACCTCCAACCTATGGGGTATACAAGGAGTGGAAACATGTATAAGCAGCCTACAAAGAGCATAGCTCGCAACAATTCGGCTTAAAGCCATAAATCGACTATGTTATACCATTTGATAACAAGACTCGCAAGAGATATTGTCTCATACGACAAGAAATCAACAACTGGACCATCAATTCAAACCCAACATCCTGAGTGGCTTAGAGTAATGGCCAACTCAGTGTCACTGTCACTAGAGCATCAGTCTAGTATACAGTTGACAAGCTTTTAATTACCTTCATGCCTTCTGTAGCAATGGTAGCACAGAGGCATAAGAATCATTATAACGCCAACATTGGCCTAGTCCACACTTAGACACTACGAGAAAACCAAGGGAAGGTACCCCTCGTTAGCCAAAGACCACCAATGTGGTGAGATGTGAACCCTTAGAAAGGCTTCCACCTATTATAACAGAAAAGCCTACGCATATAGATATTGCCAAGGGGCGATGGAATAAGGAAATGAGATCTCCAAACCATTATGACTTAAGGAGTAAGCATACTCCGTATGCACCCAAGCATGTGGTGAACCATTGTATAAACACCAACATTGTAAACCTTGTCATGAGGTCTATGAGTGGAAACAAGCCTCTCAACAAGAACTTCATTTATCAATGATAGAACGGGACCAGAAAACCCTTGAAGTTTCTTGGGATGTCCCGGTGATGTACATACAAGTAGAACTACACAGCTAGAGCCTATACCCAATGCTCAGCACGGAAAGACAATAATTGTCAAAACAATCAACAGGAATGCACATTGCACACCATGAATGACCAGCGCTCAAGAGAGCTTGTAACCCGATAAATTACTTCATCCATTATCAACCAAGATACCTGGTAAATTGTATCATAAATGATGATAGAATGTGAGGTAAGCTAACCTACACATAAAACCTAAGTTGAATAAGACATTTCCACATTGGGAAGATAATAAGATTGCGGTATGCTACGACAACCGTCATACACACAAACACAGGAAACTCCTAGTGTATTTACACCACAAGGAAATGGTGCCAATGACAATGGCGATAAGTGAAGAGGAACTACCACAGTAACAGAAACAGTAAAAACAATGTTGTACAGTGAGTAAGGACGGTGCGCAACAAGCGACCGCTATGAGGAAGTAGCAGATAATGACACGGAGTATAAGTATGAAAAGACAAGCAAAATATTCTTTCCTATCACATAAGTGACTTACTGTCAAGCGTTTACGCCTCTGCACTCTGTATGACTGAGTGTTTTGGTATTGCACTTGTGCAGCTAATGATCTAATGGGATGGCTAGGGATATGGAAAATGTAAACCGTAGTAAACCCTTCTTTCCACCAACAATCACGGCATAAGCCATTTAAGCAAGTTTAGCAACAAAACGTGCGGCCTAAGGCCAAAGAAGCACGAAGTGTGTAAAGCACACTAACGATCACAAGATGTGAATTCCATTGGAATAAAAGGTGAAAGAAGATTGAAGAAAGTCACTAGGACCGACGCATAGAAAATGCAAGGTCATACAAGTAAAGAACACTTGTACTGAACCAGAAAACTGGTATAATTAGAAACAACTGACAACAGAGGAAGCACTACAGTTAAGTGGTGACTTGACCTCACTCGACAATAAGTCGGAGGAACTTAGCGAAAAATCGTGGGAGTACGAATAGTATGTATGATAGATTACCAGAGAGCTGGTTATAATCTAAACTCATTGAGTTTAAACACGGTAAAAGAATACCACACTGTTAGTAAACCATATTCCCACAATAGAGGGATAAAAAGGCGATGAGTAGCACATTTGAATAACCAAAGAGCAATAAAGTACTAAGATTATCAGGGTCGCGCAGCAGAAGCTAGTGGGCCCTAGCTAGGAGATTAATGTACCTAGTAAGTATAATAGAATGGCTATTAATGCCTTGAAGCCTAATAGGCTAGAACCGAATTAATTATGAGTTAAATAAACTCATATAGGAATTCTTGGTGCAAAGACTAAACCATTGGTATGTTAAGACCCTTTGACCAGAGTATATTACATAATAAACCGTAGTGAAGCTAAATCACTTCAGATTGCCCAAATTAAGTAAACCAATGTATAATAATAACATATGGTAGATTACGTGGGTGTAATCCCTTTTAAGGGGGGTAGAGCGAAAACCGCATAATGTGAATTTTATGAATAAAACACATAAACTATAATGTGCATAGCACAAATGAGAATTGATTTGATGATTGGTACTATGTTAAATAAACATAAGTATTCATTCATATTGAAATTGTGGTAATTAGGCATGAGAGATGCAAATACCATAGGATGGATATACCTACCTTGTAACACCATGTAAGAGTATTAGTAAAAGAAAAGTAATGAGTAGTGGACGGAGCTCCACAAGTATTGTAGCCTTTGAAGAAGTAGTACGAAATGAATGAGAGTAGTAGATGAATGAAGTCTAGGGGTAGTGTATACCTATGTAAATTATTGGAAGTAAATTGAGGACAACTAAATTTTACAAGTATGGTAATCCCTAGTTAAATGATGGAGAGTAATGGATGGAAGTAGTGAAGGTTGACGAAATGAGCATTTAGGTATTGAACCACGGAGTAAAGCATGTGGGAAGTAGAGTGAGGATGATTGATGGACTGATTCCATCCTTTGGAGATGTATGAATTCGTATCACGACTAGAAATGGTAAAAAGATAGAAAATGAAAACAATTAAATTATTTGTTTGTTTGAAACTGATGTGGGAAGTCGAACTTGATCCTGATCAGATCAAGGGAAACCGAACACAAATTGGGGTGGAAAGATAGTTCAACACTGATGTTGATCACATCAGGGTCGAATGAATCTTGAAGCTCCCCTTAAGTGGTCACAAGAATCACGCATAGGATAGATGTAATGAATATAAATTGAAATTTGGAGTTGTATGCTTTAGAAGGATTTCTAATTAGCTGTTGGGAAGGATTTTCCTTAGACCGAGAATAAAGATTTGGTTAGAAGCCTATACCGGAGAAGATGGTAGCGTAGCACGTTGTGTTATTCCAAGGGCAGCGGGACATAGAGGAGTCCTGTGTCTAGATGACTTGAGTGCCTGCGGGACTGTATGTGTATTGCATTGCTTTGGGGATAGCTTTGCATTGTATATATGTGAAAACCTGGTAATGGGAACCAATGGTTGGTAGTAGTGTGGATTGGAGTAATTATAGTACATTTGTATGGTATGGAATGTAAAACCTGGAGTAACGAATTTGGGAATTGTAAGGAGGAGGAATGTATGGCTTTGGTATTAGGCAAGTATAAATGAGTAAGTATAGTAATCCCATAACCTCGAACAACTTTGAGGACAAAGTTCTTAAGGGGGGTAGATTGAAATACCCCGAACTTAAGTATAGTGATTAAAATAATTCTAATATGTATTTAAGGGCCTAATAACGCCTAAGTAATATTGGTAAGGAAAAATAAATTCAAAGAAATAAAGAAACGCTTAAAAAGCGGAAAACGCTAAATAAGCGTAAATGACCATAGGAGGTACGAGACCTCGGTTAGCGTATTATATGAATTCATAAGGCTTAATGATGCCTAAATAATATAAGGAAACAATTTCCAAAGAAAACGGATCCTTAAAATGGATTAAAAATACAAACGGACCTTAAAGCGCGTTTTTCGAGGAAACCGGGAAAATGCGACTTTAAGCGGGTTAAATAGACTCGTAACAATTTTGGTCAACCAAATAGTCATTAATAAACATTAATGAAGGTCTAGAACCAATAAAATCAATTAAACGAGAAAATAGTAAAAACTGTAAAAATCGAGAAGTTGTGGGGTGAGAGTGTAAATAAAGCAAACTAGTGTGTCCACTATTGCAATTAAAATTTTAAAAGCCATATGGGCTGTGTGGGTAGCCGATTACACTACTCTCTCACACTCTCTTAATTTCCCTCTATGTACAAAAGACAAAAGAAATAAAAAGTCAAAAAGTAAAACTCTCTCTCACTCCTCACATTTCTCTCACTCACGTACTGCACATCTCCTTCTTCCTCTCTATTTTCTCTTCTCCTCTCTGATTCCAGCGATGGCGATTTGAGAGCCCCTCACACAGAGCCATCTTCTTCTCCATTTTTGAAACCTCAAACCACCACCAAATGCTACAAAAACCATACCGTTGAATTCGCATCGTCAAGGAGATCATTCTCCACCCTTCAAAAATCTAAAACCACCAACTTTAGTTTTGAGGGTATTATCGGTTAGGAGCTTCAAGAGCACCATTTGAAGATCTATCTTCTTCTCCATGTTCTAAGGTAAGAAGTAGACCAAAGCTTCACTCTTTTCATCTTTTCCTTGCAAAAATACAAAACTCACGAAATGTACCACTATTCCATTACTCAGCCGGTATGGCACTTCAAAGAGGAGTTGAAGCCTTGTCATTTTCTACTCAAAAACTCCATTAGAAGCTCAAGGTAAGAGTTCCTAAGAGTTTAAATGGTTATCATAATCTAGGGTTTAAAAACCTACGTAGGAAACTTACTAGTTTGGTGTGTATGTGTGTGCCTTGTTACATGGTGTAGCTTGGCTTGAATAAATCAAGAAAACAAAGAAAGAAAGAGGAGCTGTAAAGAAGAAGAGGAGAAAGGAAAAAGGAAACAAAGAACACAAGGTGAGGAGATGCCTCTGTAAAGTTTTTTTTATGTTTGTATACGTATGAGTATATTGTTTTAACAATGGTTAGAAATCACCATAACAGTAGGAAGAGTATGGGTATATGGTATTTGTAGTTTGAAGCCTTTGGGAACAAACAAATAAATGCTAAGTGTGAGAATAAACTTGTGGCAAGTATTTAGAATGTGTGTGAATAATGTATATAAATTGAGCAGGTTATGAAGTGTGTTGTGTGAGCAAAATTGGTGTGGTGAGAATACTAAGGAAAGTAAGGAAACTTTGTCAAATTTTGGTTAGGAATTAAGTGGATGTTAGTGCTGTTTGACAGAAAGAAAAGGAAGATGTGTAGAGAGGAAAATATGGGATTTCACTTTGGTTTGTAACAGGAAGAAAGAGTGTAGTTGAGTAGAGTTGTAAATGGTGTATTGGGAGTTGTTTAACTAAGTAAGGATAGATTGAGAATCATTGAGTCAACGGAGAAGAAGAGAAGTGAGAAGAAGAAAAAAACCTGTAGCATTTATTGGAGAAGGAAAATGGTAACAGGAGAGGAAAAACTTACAGTAATGGGTGATTGTAAACAGATTTGGATAGAGGTGGATTAGGCTAGTTTAAAGTGCCTAATCAATGCTAAAATATGCTAGATTATATGTAGGAATATTGTGGAAGAAGTTGGTAGAAGTTTGAAGTTGAAACAAAGCTTTTAAAACTGGAAATTTGCAACAGACTAGATTTGTCCTGGTTTGCAAACCAGTACGCAAACCAAGACCACCTCTTAAAATGGGCAGAATACTTTCTCGCTGGAATTGTCCTGGTTTGCAAACCAGTACGCAAACCAGGACCACCTCAAAAACTTGACAGGAAGTATCGCTGAAGGATGGTCTGGGTTTGCAAACAAGTACACAAACCCGGACCGCCTTAAAAATATGACAGAAAGTTTCTAAAGTGATGGTCCGGGTTTGTAAACTGGTACACAAACCCGGACCACCATAAAAACTTGACAGAAACGTCTCTGAAGAGATGGTCCGGGTTTGTAAACCAGGGACCCACCATTTTTTTCTTCACAGAATCCATTTTAAAGCTAATCTAAGGTAGGGTAATGAAGGGTAATGATATTATAAGATAATTAAGACATAATTAATGATGTTTAAAGGTCATTAAGGCCATAAACAAGCCTAGAGAATAATTTTTAAGTAGTAACATAAGTAAATGTATTTGAATAATAAGGATTAGTAAGTAAACACTGGGAAACTTTAGCAAAGTAATAAGTAAGGTTAATTATAGATGATTAACCACCCAACTGTATGTATATGCTAGGATTCAAATAGTTGAACACCGAAGAGGAGTCGGTGAGTCCAAATCAACGGTACAAGGTATGATTTCTTCATGCCCTGTATCCTAATCTGGTTACCCCGATTTGTGTGCTTATTTGACCACCTAAATAAGATAAAAGCATGAATCGGACTATATTGCACTTACTTGTGCTTGTTTACATTGTTCTCGATATTGTGTCTTGAACAATAGTTTGTATAATTCATGAAATATATGAATGATGATGAAGTAAATTGTATCTCGTAGTGTATTTGTATATTGTATTGTATTTGTATGGATGTGCATATGAATAATGTATTTGTGTATGTGGTTGAATGAATGACTTCTACTAATTCCTAACTACCTAACTCCTAACTTAAGTGAGTAAATTGGAATGAGTAGAAGTCCGATATAGCTTCGGCCACGTGTGAGGATGAGGAGACACAAGAGGTTGGATCTGATTCCTGACTCTTAAACTGGTCCGCGGCCCAAACCCCTTAAATGGGTAGCATCCCGGATTGGTGAGTCAAGTAAATCCCGGTGGTGGACGGGAGTAGTCCCCGGGCCGGAGGTCCCGACGACTTAACATGAGTAAGAGTAAATAAGTAAGTATGGATCCGTAAGTATGTATGAGTATGAGTATGTATGCGTAAGTACTGTGGAACGAGTAAAAGAGTAATCCCCACCCGATTAACCCGGGTGGACAAATGAAGCTAACAAAGCATTGGACATTGTATATGTATTGTGTATGGATTGGGTATGCAATGAGTATGTATTGTGCATGTATCGTGAATGTGTATTTCGGAAGAAGGTAAGTAAGTATTGTTGGACTTGTGTAACTTCTTAGTATGTGTTGGAGCGTATGTGTGTATTCCTTGTGTAAGTATTATAGTATTGTATTCAAGAGCATGTATGCATGTATGTTTGAATGAAAATGGACTACATGTATTCGACCAAGTGGTCGGCGTACCCTCACTAGTACGCGGGGTATGCGGTTATCATATGCAGCGAAAGCTGACCCCCTAGGGGGAACGTTTTTAGTGTGCAGGTACCCGAAGCGGATATGGTCAAGGTAAGAGACCGGTGGCTACATTCGGATAGTAGAAGGAGAATGTAGAGGTGTACTAAGTGGTACACCCTTGTACTTAGGAAGTAAGTAGTTTGTGAGGAATGGGTAGTTGTAGATATGAATTTGGAAGAGGTATTATATTTGTATAAGGATCTTAGTAAACTCGGTGTATAGTATTGTAATGTATCGAACTTATGGAGCGTTGTATGAAATGGAGTATTGTAATGAATGGGAAGTTCTAGTATCTGATTTGGTAATTGGAGTATGTATCGTAAGTGTGTAGTACTCGGATATTCCGATCCATCAGACCGATGCTGTATGTAGCAGTAGTAGTAGCCTTGTTAGTCACGTGGGTGGCTAACGGCATTGTATCACCCACTGTATGTATGTAAGTATCCGCTGCGTGAGTCTGGATTGTATAAGGAGATTGGACGGTAATGACAGTATTAGTAGTAGGGGTGTTACAAGCTGGTTCGGACATGTCGACGCTGTGTGAAAAATGCTTTGTCGACATGTGTCTGGACTTGCGTCCGGACCTATAGGGTCGGACAGGTGTTGCGTCCGGATCTGCATGTCCGGACACAGGTCCGGACATGTGTATTTTTTTCTGCTTTCTTTGCAAACTTCGACGGGCTCCAGATTCTTCGTTTGAGCTCCTATTTGATCCCCGTTTTTTGCGTTGCGAAGCTTGTGAAGTGTACTATGTGATTCCAAGACTTTTTTCTGCATTTCATACATAAAATATATCAGTTCATATCAAAACATAAATCCAAGAAAATTCACATAGCAAGTGGGAAACATTGCCTAAAGTGTTGCAAGTTATAAGGTATTTAAACCCTAAAAGTCTATATGTTTCGCACTTATCAAATTCCCCCATACTTATCTTTTGCTTGTACTCAAGCAAATCTTTATGACAGAATCTTTAAACAAGTTAAATATAAAATAACCAAACAGGGAGAGCACAGAAAAGATTACTACAAAACTTCTTGATTAAAGGGTACTAGAAACTTCCTTCTTTTTTTTAGGTTTAAGTTTTTTGAAAAGAACCTTGAAATCATACAAAAAACTATTAAGAAGGAGAAGTAGAACCATAAGGATCCAGTTTTTAACCCTGAGCCAATCCACTATTTTCTTTCACATTTCCTGAAACGACAAGGGCATGAAGTAAAATCTTATTCCATTATACCTTTCGGTGCCACATACTCATGATCCATAAATAAGAAGTTTTCATCATTTAAGTACATAATGCAAAGATACTTCGATTGAAGTTTAATTTCCTTTCACCTCAGACTTTTCTCTCCACCCTTGTAGCGGTTTTGGGTCAACTATCCCAGATATAAAATACCCTAGGTAGCTAGGTGATAAAGCACCCCAAAGAACTTAATAACCAAGTGTACGAGGCCTGCTTAGGATCAGAATATGCCTGTTTGGTCAGAGGAGTACCTTGCCTTATTCTTTTTCCACCTTTACATTCCAATTCAAATCCAGGCTCAAAGCTAAAAACAGGGCTCGAATGATAATTATTCTTAAACTTTAAGCAATTTTAATCAGAATAAATTTTAAAATGGTTGAAAATTTTTAGTACCCCATAATGTTTGTAGGTTTGCAATATTTCCTCTATGGCTCCCTTTTTTACTATTTCTAACTTAACAAATTTAAACAAATTGTCAAAAGAGAAAACTTAAGAACAATCTACGAGGGTACGAGTACTCCCCCACACTTAAGCTCAAGCAATGCCCTCATTGCGTAGAAAGAAATAAATTAACAGGGCATGCAATCTGATAAAGGAAATTACACATAACAAAGCAAAAGGGAATATGAAATATCAGAATGGAAAGAGTGTACTCCCCAGAGTTCGCAGAGTGTGCAGAGCTCCCCCACACTTGAGTGCAGCTGTAGAATTACATGAAATGTACCTAAAGAATATTCTACATAGCCAGAAGAACTCAAGTAAAACCCGACTTTTATTATAACAAATAAAAGGGAAATATAGTACAAAAGAGAAAACAAAATAAAAGGAAAGGCAAAGTATAGATAGTGGGTTGCCTCCCACCAAGCCGCCCGGGTTTAACGTCTCTAGCTAGACGCATGTTCTTCATTATCCCGGAACAAAAATGAAAGTTGACAATGGTAGTACCGGGAATAGGAAATTTGCAACAAGTAGGATCGAACCACCTGGATCAAAACAAAGTATTACTGCAGCAATTAAATTAGGAAAATATAAACTCCACAAAACCTGGTTTTGAAGCAGGTGTTTGCTGTAATTAATCTTGAATTGAAAACCGGGTGATGGTTGTATTTCTTCCTGAAACTGGAGAATGTAAACATTCTCCTTTTGTTGTTGAGTCGGATGGAGGCAAGGTGGTAGTGGTGTTCTTCGCTCAGAGGCGAGGATGTAATTTTCCTCCCCTGGATTGAAAATGAAGGTGGAAGTGGGCGTCAATGGGTGGGTTGGGCGGGCATTATTTTTCTTTGGAGAAGAGCCCTGATTGATTTCAACTTCGGAAGGAGGTGGTTCCTTGAAGGTGATATTGGTGTTTTGTTTGGATGTCTCGACGGGAGCGGGCATTTCCTCGTCTTCATTTTTGAGGATGTAACTATCCTCATTTTCTAGGTATAACACAGAGAAGGAGGGAAAATAACGGTAGTTGACTTTAGAGGGAGGAGACTCCATGAAGTTGAGGTAGAAGTTGTCCTCTGATGGGTTGTCTTCAAGCTCAAGCAGAAGGTTTGATGTCGTTTGCTCAGGTTCGAACGGGGGTGGTGATAGAGAGTAACTCAAATCCTCAGTAAAGTTGTCCACTATATGAACCATTTCGCTCTCCGGTTGCTGCGATGCAAGGTTTAGTGGACCTTCCATCATTTCATTTATCTCAACTATTTTGGCATAGAACTTCAGTTGGTTCATGTCGAGGTATTCTTCTTCAGCCCGCTGCTCCACTTCATGGACCATTTCACTCTCTGGTTGTTGCTCCCTTTGAGCTAGTGTGATGTGCTGTGTAACACCCTGATTTTCACACCCTAAATTTTCTTTATATTTTACATGAATACTGCAGCGGAAGTCTTACTAAAACGGAGTGCTACCGCCACACCCACACCAACTAGTGTGGATGCTAAGGCTAATCCACCTACAACCTAACTCCTGGAACATGCTCCAAGGAGTTTGCCACTTACAAATAAATAAAATTCTTAGTTATGTCGCGTTTCCCTTGTCCCAAGCTCAAGAGCAATATCACACAAAGAATCAACTTCACCTGCAACCATAAACACAAATCTGTGGCCAGCAAGCAATCACACAAAGGGGCCATAGGCACAAACCAGAAAACGTCAGCAATGCTGAGTAACAAATATCACACCCTGTAAAATTCATTCTTTCTTTGGAAAACCTTTTTATAGCAACATAAAAGCACACAACAGCATAAGCAACCATGCTATCAACCACAAACACAAGTTCACCACACACTTACCTTCCTTGAGACATTTTACCTTAACAAAACCACCTGTTCATAATGATATCACAATCACAATAATCTCTCCAGAGACATAAATCCAATAATATTTTGGAAACCACATAACACTTTTCACCACCATATACATCTCTAATCCACCAGATCATAACTTATATAACCATAGTAAATTCGCCATAAAACAAGGCCATTTGTATTTTGGAAACCACATAACAATTTCCACCAATTTGTATCTCAATTATTAACATTCCACCAATCCGCGGGCACACCGGTCTTTCGACAAAGAGCTTCTAGGCTCTCGGCCCCTTGGACAAATAACTCACCACCTCACCCCATGTCCTTAAGTGTGCACACCCCCTATGAATCATCAGTCCATAGAGTAGATCATGATGGCTTAGCTCCAATACATTGGTAGGAGCAAAAATTCAGTGAATGGCCAACCATGGCTCGACAGTTTGAAGGAGCTAACCATAGCTCAACAGTTTGAAATTCATATTCCAAATTCACACTTTCACCACCATAAGTAATATCAACCTTTCCAACATATAAATATCATCCAAAATCATATAAAATTGCTCAAAATAACCACCAACCAAAGGATAGCAATAGACAAGATTAATCGCATATTAAAGTACAAACAATCCACCTTTAAAATTAAAACCTTGTATAAGGTTATACTTGTCTAACTTTGTTCCACCTTAATTTACACTCAATTAAAATCAATCACAGGTCAACAAGCATTCCACACCAAGAGTAGTCACCTAAAATCATTCCAAAACCTTTCAAGGCTAAACCAAGCAACAAAGCACAAGTAAGACAAGTTAGCAACTCTCATATCAAATTCACACATACTTGTAAAATTACCTTTATAACATCATAACAAGACCATTTAAGCTTCACAAAATCAGATAATCAATAAATTTCCAAGAAACCACCTTAGAAAGCTTAAAAACTCATTTTTGACCAAAATCACTTCTTACCAACTTAAATATCTTCCCAAGATATTTTCGACATAAAATTTTAACCACGTTCCTATCTCCACAACAAAAGTATCCCCACAAAAGTTAAACTCAAGATCAGTTCGGGAACTCATTTAACAACTCAGAAACTCTTAAAACACATTTTCTCATTTCTAGCTTCCTTACCATGTCTAACCGACTTAAATAACTCCATTCAACTTGATTTTTCGACCACAACCATATGTTCACTATTCAAGACAACCCTCAAAATTACAGCTCAAAACCATGTCGGAAACTCATCCAACAAGTTCCTAAAGCTTAAAGCTCATTTTTCCCCATTTTCAAAGTTCCTTAGGGTTTTCCTACTTCCCAACCTTATTTCGACTTTATTTTCTAGGATAATCACTAAGTCTTTATCCCAAGTTTACTTTTAAAATGTTAATAAAATAGGAGAAGGGATTCATAGGTAACCAAGTAAAAAGGCTTAAGAAAGAAAATAAGCTTTAAATGAGAAGTTGATGTGCATAGATGTTACCTGGACTCTCCTTGCCATTTTAGCCACGACCTTACAAGTCCCTTAGATAATTGAATCAATTTCTTCCACCAACCAATTCTCCCAAGGTCACCAGCTGCTTCTCCCTCCTTGAAATCTTGTTTTCCTTGATTTTTAGCTTAAATCTCCTTCTCTAATGGTGGGTGTTGTGTTCTATGAGCTTCTATGGAATTCTAATGGCGTGTGAGTGTTTAGAGAATAGCAAATAAGCCAGGCCCCCATCTCCTCTTATATAGGCGTGAATGGACTTCAAATGGGAGTTAATTTTGCTTTATTACTTAAGGTAATGATTATGGTGATAAGGCTTATCCTTATCAAGCCCTTAGATGAGAGACACCTAGCTAACTTCTAATCCTATCCATCCATGTGTAACCAGCCTCATTAAATGAAGAGGGACAAGTGGCATGGCTAATAAAGAGAGTAAGACAAAATAGAAAGATGTCTTCACTTACAGCCGTCGGATCGTAGATATTTTGCTAGGATAAATCTCCACCATCTATGTGTGACCTCCCCTCATTAATGAAGATGGCACAAGGCTTCTCTTGATTGGACCATGTGTAACTAATAATCTCTTGACACCTCGACGCTTACATCATCATTATGTCATGCCGACATCATCACTGCATCATCACTACATCATCACTGCATCACCACTGCATCATCACTGCATCATCATGGTCAAAGTTGACCATTGACCAAGGTTTGACCATTTTCCAATATTTGACCAAGGTTAGACCAAGGTTGACCAAGGTTTGACCACAATTGACCGGGACTTCTTGGACTCTAAGTAACTCCCTGAAATTTCAGTGTTTTTTGAAACTTTCTGAATTAGGGTTTCTCCAGGGTTTCTTGGTTGATTCCCGACCACTAGGGTTTCCTCGTGTTCTCTAATAATTACTATAGAACTATGGTTTCCATTAGGGTTACAAAAATTCGGGGTATTACATGCTGGTCCACTACATAAATTGCATTTGCATACTCTCGTGGATTTGGATTGGTTTGTGTAGGGAGTTGGCCAGGAGATCTTTGTTGGATGAGAAGTTGTTGAATTTGGGACTGCAAGGCTTTTTGGTCTTTACGAAGGGCTGAGACTTCATCTTGCGTGTCTTGGGTCTTACTCATCATTGCTTTAAACATCTCCTACATTTGGGACATTCCAGAGTCGGGATTTGAAGGTTGTTGAGTCTGTCGGCTTGAAGAAGCATCATTGCCATAAGGCGGTTGCTGATACTGCCTTTGGCCTCCTTGAAAATTGGGGCGTATGTTGTGCTGCCATGGTTGTCTGTACCCTAAATTGTTGCCAACAAAGTTTACTTCCTCTGCTGCTTTTAATTCTTGTAATTGGGGGCATTTTTCATAATCGTGTGGCCCACCACATTGCGTACAAGAAACATCAGGAGATCATAGGGATAGAGGAGCATAGCCTGGAGGGGTTGTAGATGATCGGGAAGTCATCGACTTTGCTTGTTGGGGGTAGGAGTTCATGGCCATCTGCTCAACTACTTTCTGCAGTGTGCTTACCTTCGTCGCCTGCTGCGCATTGCTCTCCATGAGTTGCTCATGGCTTCTCATCAGCTGGTCAAACTTATTGTCACTTTCTCCTACGTGGTATAAGCCTGGTGTGCCTCCTCTTGATCCACTGTGGCCCAGTCTCTGATCTCTTCACAGAGGGATTCTATCCCATTCAGGAATTGTTCACCTGGCTTTTTCAAAATGTCGGCACCTAAGGAAGACAGTACCATCGTTTTGCATTGATTGATTAAGCTTTTGTAGAACAATTGAGATAACTGTTCTTTTGTGAGACCATGGTGAGGACACGTCAGCAGCAGTCCTTTGAAACGGTCCCAAGTTTCACAGATGTTTTCCGACCCTGGCTGCTTGAAATTGTAGATCTCAGCAATCATTTCCAACGTTCGGCTCGGGGGCAGGAACTTGTCGTAGAACTTGGTGGCCATTTCATCCCAAATACCAATGGTACTTGGTGTAAGGCTGTGGTACCATTTACTCGCATTTCCCGTCAGGCTGTGAGGGAACAAGGACAGTCTGGCGTACTAGAGTACTGCGTTAGTTACGGTTAGACTGTTAGCATGCTGCAGAAACTTGGTGACATGCAACAGAGCTTCGTCAGGACTAGAGCCATCAAACATGCCTAACTCCTTTACACATCGGATCTGATGATATGGCTTCAGCTTTGCCACTCATCGTATTCGGATTGGGTAAGGTGGGGAAGGATGATGGCGGGCTGTTGTCCTTGATTAGATGGCCTGTTGATGTTACGAACTGTAGCTGGTAAAGAAGTCATGGCTGCTTCCTGGTTAGCCTCTATCACCGTGGTGGTCGTGTTTTGTTGAGATCGTTTCTGCCTTAAAGTGCGCAGAAAGGTTCTCTCGATCTTAGGGATGTAGCCAACCGTATGATTGTTAATACTGTCCGGAAGGCTGTGTGACTGGTAATAGGCATTCACCACTCAAAACAGCAAAAGAAACTGGGAATTCTAAACAGCTCAACAGTTAATGAAATCTCTTTTTTTAGATTTTTAGATTTATTTTTTTATTTTTTTAACAGATTAAATAAACTGAAATTAAATAAACTTAAGAGAAATAGAAATAAATGCAATTAAGTAAATGAAAATAGTAAAATAAAATAAAGAAAAAGGACAGAATTAAATTGTTGGAATTTAAATAACATGGGAATTTGAATGATAGTAATCTAAATGACTAGAAAATAAAGAACTGGAATTAAATTGAGTGGAATTTAAATGACATAAAATTAAATGACAGAAAATTTAAATGACGAATTTAAATGACAGACTTAATTACTGAATTAAAGGACAATGGAAACTTAAATAACTGGAATGACAGGATTTAAATGACTAGATAATCACTGTAATTAATACGATATTAAATTGCTAGAATAATTAAATGACAGAAATTTTAGTAGAAATAAATCAACAACAAACAAAATAGTATAAACAAAATATTATAATCTAGAGCAAGTGAATTATCCGGGGCTTAGGGACCTAGAATATCAGTCCCCGGCACGGCGCCATTTTGTCAGATAGGAAAATGAGAGTGGTTGGAACTGACGTATTTAAAACAAATGAAAAAGAAATTAATACTCAAAATACTTTACGGGCTGCAAACAAAATCCCGGGTCGCAGTAGTATAGTAAAGTGAGGCGACCGGATATCGAACCGTGGGACTAAGGGGAATTATCTAATTCCTAAGCGGGTGTCACAAAAGGGGGGGATTAATTGACTTGTTTTTATAAATAAAAATGGAAAGATAAAATAACTGAGTAAAATAAATTTAACGGGACTCTGGTTCATGGTTTATATAGTCTCTCTCTTTTCTGCTATGTCTACCCGGTTTTATTATAATAGTTTGGCAGAATTCCTGTTATTATCTTAAGGACTAAATCATAGACTCAAAAGGACTCGTTTACCAGAACATGCTCGGTTTAATCTAGATTCGAGCAAAACACTGTAAATGGATTAAGTGCGAGGAATTATATTTTGCATATGAAAAATACTAACTTATTTAATCAAAATAAGTTTCCATAGATATCGATTAATTAACCTGATCTATTTATCACTGATCTGATCAAAATAGACTTTGTAAAGCATTTAATAATTCATGAAATTTATTAAAAGGCGAGAGATAAGCTTTATCGTAACAAACTGTATTTAATTAAACCGGTAAAAATAGATTACATAATTAACAAACTATAATTACACCCTCACCCGGAGTAAATCCTCTTAGCCTGACATATTAACTGGTATATGTTGGTCAGAGGTTGGACAGAATAATAACGCAGTGGTTTTTGTGGATGAAAATGGAGTGAGATGGTGATTTTGTGGAGGAAAATTGACATGGTTTTAGGGTGGAATGAGATATGAATTAATGGAGGGTTATAGGTGTATTTATAGTGACAAATGGGGTAAAAAGAAGAGGGTATGTCGTGTGTGAAAAGATAAAATATATTTATCTTTTCACACAATGTCCGATGCAGCCCTGTACCGGCTGTCAAATTTGGACGTGTCCGACCAGTGTCCGGACAGCTGGTTCGGATATGTCGACGCTGTGGTGAAAAATGTTTTGTCGACATGTGTCCGGACTTGCGTCCGGACCTATAGGGTCAACAGGTGTTGCATCCGGATCTGCATGTCCGGACACAGGTCCGGACGTGTGTATTTTTTTCTGCTTTCTTTGCAAACTTCGACGGGCTCCAGATTCTTTGTTTGAGCTCCTATTTGATCCCCGTTTGTTGCGTTGCGAAGCTTGTGAAGTGTACTATGTGATTCCAAGACTTTTTTCTGCATTTAATACATAAAATATATCAGTTCATATCAAAACATAAATCCAAGAAAATTCACATAGCAAGTGGGAAACATTGCCTAAAGTGTTGCAAGTTATAAGGTATTTAAACCCTAAAAGTCTATATGTTTCGCACTTATCAGCTAGTTACACAAATCTTTCCAATTTTTAATGTTGCGAAATCCTCTTGGCAGATGAAAAAATCACCATTTGTAAAAGATCTCCCTACATAAAGATGGTACAAATTATGAGAAAGAACTTCAACACAAAGGAAACATAAAATAATCAGTACATACATAAACTAACTCATGTAGGTACTTTGAGGGGTTAACATAAAATCATATACCATCTCCTCACTTATGCATGTTCTATGTTCAGTAGCCCATTCTATGTTGCATTGTCCCTCTTAGACACTCTGCATTATGAACCTTTTTTATCCATGTTTTCTCTTCCTTTCAACAATATATTTAGGACTAATTGAATGCTCTACAATCTTTAAAATCCTATGTTTGACTATAATTGTGAAGTGGGGTTGACTAAATCTTCTTAAGGATGTGATGATTTTTGAAGAATGATTAAAGTGGTTGAGACAATGCAACATATGATTTCACTATAATACTTGGAGAATACATGAAATTATCTAGCCAAGCGGATCTTATGGAGCCATTGGGTGATGGGACCTTAGGTCCCGTTTTCCACACAGCTCAAAAGCTACTAATAAAAGTTTTAAGATAAAGCTGACCATGGTTAACTAATACCAAATTGACATGTCATTTCTTTAACCACTTAGAAGTTGACACCTATTATACTTGATGAAAGAGAATGACATTAATCTTCTAAATGTCATGAGAGAACGGCACCTAATCTCAAAGAACCCGCTTGTCGTGGATCAGGGTTGTACTGGTCACGTGTCGTGTGTGAGGCCTACCCCTAGTTGGGCATGCCTAAAAAACGTAAGAGAGTTTGGGGCACGTGTTACCTGGCATGTGGCAGGAATTGTTTACCTCATGGCCCGGGTGAGAAAGATCGGAATGGCGTAGAATGGACTGGTTTTGGCCGGATAACTATCTCAACCGGGCACACTGTCGAACTCATCCATTGAGTGTTGGCCAAGACCGTTAACCAGGATACGCGACAATTTGGGTTGGGGGATCACTCGTTAGAAAAAGTGTACAATATTAGTTTCTTGTTATAAATGCTTTATGCATTTTGGATATATTATGCCAACACTATAGACTTAATAAGTGTTGACTTAATTAGTTTGCCTCTTACCTTCCTGTTCTTCCACATCTTGTCCTTTACAAGTTTTTCTTCA
Source organism: Limonium bicolor (assembly GCA_023374045.1). Taxonomy (NCBI): domain Eukaryota; kingdom Viridiplantae; phylum Streptophyta; class Magnoliopsida; order Caryophyllales; family Plumbaginaceae; genus Limonium; species Limonium bicolor. Next base: position 392,635,522 of record CM041778.1, on the reverse strand, counting down.
AATCTCATTTGTCATCTTCTTTCCATTTTATAGATTATTTTTAAAATTTTATTCTTCTTCTAAGCATCCATATTGTTTTACATAATACCATTTTTGTCTTGTATACTCCAATGTTCTTTCTTATTATCCTAACTATTTCTCTAATAATCTATCTTTACCGCTCATCATCAATCTTCTTCTTATTATGTTTCATCTTATACTTCTTTTTAAATCCAACTATTATTTTCAACCTCAATCTTCGGCTTGTCAACAACCAAACTATTCTCCAAAGCCAAAAATCAGATATTTTCAATATCAAATATCTTCTTCGCATACCTCAAGCTCTTATTCTCATTTTTATTTTAACCTTCTCTTATTTCATTCTATTGTTCTCCCCTTGACAAACTTTTTATTACCTTCTCCAAATTTTTTTCCACTCTTGTTATCTCTCATCTTTTTATGATCTATGTTTTCCATGTAGTCTAGAATCCCCTTCCCATCTTGCTCCTATTCACTTTTCTCCTCGTAATAGTTTTTCTTTCTCTAAGCACAACTATTTCCTTTTTTTAATCCCCTCCCTTTCAATTTGAACCTTGTTCATATTCCTATCTTCAAGTTCCATATTCTCTTTATCCACCCTCCTCAACCCTTTTGTTTCTTCTCATCACCTAACTTTTTAAGTTCTACATCAATTTAAAGCTTACCGCTTTCTCATGAAAACATTTCTCAGAATCAACCATCTTGTGAATGGTGTAACTAAACTAATTAAGTCGTGGGATGACACTTGGACTCATGATTACTAGTAATTGGATTATAATCCATACCACTAGTGCCACTTACACATGCTGACACAATATAACACATACAAACAACATATAATCAGCTATCATCATCTTCCACTTGTCAATATTATCATTTGTTCCATGAAATTTTCACCAAAAACAATCATTATTCTTGCCAGTCTTAGAACTCAATAGATTTGGCAATAATAGCATCTTCACAAATAGGCACTAGAACCTCGTGGAAGTCCAAGGACATCATGGACATAAATTTCTCCCTTCAAAAGATACATAGGTGAGTAATAGGCATCTTGCTATGAAACTTTGGAATTTTTTTCTCTTTTTAGAAGGGCTTGTCACACTCTAATATGCAAATTATTTCTATTATTCTTTGGTTTCTATAACATGCAATTCAAAATTAGGAGTACAATGGCAAGATCAACTAGTGATGGTGCTTCAATACAAGATCATGTTGTGCAGACTAAGAGTGGATTTTTTCTCTTTTTAGAAGAGTGCGCCACAATCCACACTCTAATATGCCAATTTCTTTCTTTTATTCTCCATTTATCTACAACATGCACATTAGAGGGAGCACATCATAGTAAGGATCAAGTTGGTTGTCTAGGGGTGGTGCTTCATTAACATAATCATCTTGTGCAGACTCAGAACAATGTTCTTCAAAAGGTTAGTCAATTCAACATAAATGACAACAATACTTGAGGCAATGTGAATAGAATATTCAACATCTTTTTTACTTTTCTATAGTAGAAGGTGTAAAAGTTTAGGATTAGTCGAAGTAATGTTCAAGAAAAATTAGGATAACATTACAGAAAGTAGTTAACAATCACCATAAAAACTAGATATGTCAACTCTTCATACTACCTAAACTATGTTAGCGAAAGAAAATCAAATTTAATGATAAGGAGAAAACGTAGAAGTACATTTGAAAAGTGCATGCATCACAAATGGAAGAAAATGGTAAAGCTTCAAAAATTATAATTAAAGATTAGGAGAACCAAAGTTAAACTTCAAGAAAAACAAATAGTAGCCTAGTCCCCGTGGCTTGGTCGGTAGAGAAGTGGTATCTTAGAACCAAAGATCTTGAGTTCAAAACCTACCCACTACCGTAACCATCAAAAAAAAAGAAAAACAAATAGTAAATTTACTAGTTAAAGATCATGAAAACCAATGCTAATGTTAAGACCAAAAAATGAATAAACTTAATGGTAAAAGTTATAGAAATGGAAACCAAAATTAGAGTTCAGTAATTTACATAATGGGTTCTCCCAACTAGTTAAACAAACACTGAAAAGGGCAGTTAGAACAGTTCATGAGTGAAATTGGCGATAAAACATTAAAAATCTTAGAAAAACCTCAACTAGAATGTAAACTTGATCATCTTATTTGGTTTCTTACTAAAGTCTTCTTCATGATCTCTCGCACATTTTCCTTCTTCTTTTGGGTTATGAAAATTGAAAATCTGTGCGGTAGAATCTAGATAGCTTAATTTCCGATTTCGTATCCTAGCATGGTAATAGAATTGTAAATCGTGAATATAAACAAAAGTGCTAAATACCTTTCAAGTGAACACAAAAGAAAACTACATGCAAGAAAAGACTATGGTGGAACACTTGGGTTTTATAATTTTTGTGATCTAAAATAACAAAAGAAGAAAATTTAGGTATGCCGCAATAACAAGAAAGGGGAAAAATCGGACCGTTCAGTTCCTAGGCAAGATATGTACCCAGCGAAGAGTGAGAGTGAGAAAAATAAGTACATAAAAATTGCAACTAATATGAATGAATATAGATAATATAAACGTCTAATAATTACCTTGAATGTTCTAATCTAATGGTAGCCATTAGATTAGAAGGAATAGATAGATGGTTCAGATTTTATCTTACACTAATTATCAAATCAAAAGACTTATTTGGTACTAAATAAGAGAAATTCACTCACATCTCAAAACATACCACACCGTACTTTATTCCTCTTGACGTCTAAAGAAGAGAAAGCGAAGGCCAAAAGATACCACACCGCACTCACATCTCCATTGCTTCAATCGCCTGTGGTCAGCTTTCAAATGTAGCTGTCAGAATAAAGTAGAGGATAAATTAGGAGCGACACTGAAATTGATGTTAGCTGTCAAAACAGCTTTCAAAAGTAGTTGTTTGAATAAAGCAGAGGAGATTGTGGAATCGGCACAGAAATTGATTGTAAAAGCTGACAAAAGCAAAAAACATCCAAACGGATCCAGTCCTTCCAAAACCTCTACTTGATTTCTTAAGGACAACCTGCAACGATAGCAAAAAAGGATTCAAGCTGATAAAATTGTTCTGGGAAGTTGTTCGGCTCTATCCTTTTTATTTACCCTAACTCCCGTTCTTGGTGCAAAAAATTTATGGTCTTTGCTGGGAATTTCCCGTCAACTTGCTGACTCCCGTCCCCTTCTTCAGCTCGTTCGTTTATCACGATTGCAATAGGTAGGACTCCTTTTAATTTCTTTGCTAATTAGTTTGATGAATGATCACAAAATCTCGGCTTTTCTATTTTTTTACGGCAAAATGGAATTTGGGGCTCTTCATTGCTTCTTTAATCCACACTATCCTTCATACCCTTGCATTTGCATTTTTTCTTAATCCACTGCAGATCACTCCACTTCTCACGTATCTTCACCATCATCCCAGTTTAGCCTTCTACTTCTCTCGGTGAAGTCTTTGATTCCTTTACTTCGCGTTTGAATCTCGTCCTCCAGAAAATCGGTCCATGAAGTCTTGATCCCTTCACTAAAGGTATGTGGTTATACATGTCACTCCCTCACACTCTCGAAGGCTTAGGGTAACGTTTTTAGTTATTTGAACTGATAAATAGTGACAACAGTATATACTAGTTATTTTGCTGCTTAACTTTGTTTAGTTTTACAGAAATTGAAAGTAATGTGGCTCTGTAAATTTCTTGTATGTCTGAAGTGGTAAGGATATGGTTGGAGTAGTACAGTACATTTCAAAACATAAACCTATGAGGATTATGCAAATGTATTCTCTTAATTAAAGATGTTTGTTACTGCTCAATGAGAATATATGGTTATAAACTGATATCATTTGTAGAACATTATATGCTAATTGATTTTGTTGGTTTATGTTGCTCAGATGGTTATCCATTACTATTCACTCCTGATTGTTGCTTTCATTTTTGGTAGTCATGGATGAGGCTGCTAGCTTAGTCCAAACTGAGGACAATGTTGATAGTTGGTGAGATGTAAAACGTGGATCAAGGAAAAATTAACGTGGAAGATGATCCATATGTTGAGTTGCCTTTCTCCCAGTTAGCCTATATTGAGATAGAGCCCCCTATTACACCAACTGTTGACAATGAAACTCAACCCCTACCTCAGTCTCAATGCCAATATATCCATGAAAGTCCACCTACTCTTGAATGTACAAAAGGTGAGGTAGGTTATAGTTCTTCTCAACTAGTTGTTGATGTACACTTACCCTTGATCCTATAAGAAAAAGGGTACCCAAGAAAAAAACTCTCAATGATAGTATTGTTTAAGAGATGAGAGTGGACAAGCAAGCCAAGCTTGCTTCATCTACTACTCCAACTGGTGAAACTGATGAGCATGGTGAGGATACTAGGTTGGAGGTGAATAACATTGACGGGCCTTCTAGAAAAAAGGGCTGTGAGAATTGCGTCAAACTTAGATGATGTTAAGGACTTACTTGAGAGTGATACTAAAGATATAGATTATAATGTTAGGGATGGGGAGATTGATGAAGACACCGACTATGCATCTGATTGCTCTTTACACGAGGAGAACATGCATGAAAGGAAGGCTCACAAGTTAGAGTACAATGAAGAACACAAGTATGCTGATTTGGAGTTGTTGATGAATTTGAAGGTAAAGATAATGATAGGGTGAGAGCTCATGATGACAAGATTTTCAAGAATGGTAGTTACTACATTGCAAAGGAGTTTGGACAAATAGAATTAACTATGGGTTACATTTTCTTGGATCAAGCACACTTTGTATCTATTTTAACTTATTTCCGTGTTCAAGAAGGGTTTGACTTGGTTAGAAAGAAAGTTAATAAATGAAGGTATACTGCATTGTGTGCTGCTGATGGCTGCCCATGGAGGATACATGCATCGCTTATGGCTGCCTGCCACTTATTTCATATTAAGACCATGAATTGCGAACATACATGTCAACCTCTGGAAGAAAATGGTATGGTTAGTTGTGCATGGCTGGTTGATCACCTGTTTGATGACATTAAGACAAATCCTGATGTGAAGGTCAAAGTTCTAATTATTGTAGCTATGGATAGGTGGCAGGTCAAGGTACTTAGGACATTGCTTTCAATTTTAATTTCTTTTACATGTTTTTATATTATTGTATACTATGAAGAATTACATTATTTTATTCTTTTTTAGGTCAAACCTTGGTTGATGTATAAGGTCAAATCTAGAGGTCTTATAAAGCTAGATGGTTGTCATGATGAGTCCTATGGAAAACTAGCTAATTATTGCGACATGCTCAAGTCAACTAATCCTGGAAGCTACACACATGTACAGTGGACAAGGAGTGAACCACATAGGTTCCTTGGCTGTTTTATCTCTTTTAAAGTATTAATTGTTGGGTTTGTCCAAGGATGTAGACCACTGATAGGTGTAGATGGATGCCATTTAAAAGGGTCATATGGAAGTGTTATATTATCTGCAATATCACTTGACTCAAACCAGTAGATCTATTCAATTGCATATGGAGTTGTTGCTGCTGAAACTAAAGAAACATGGACTTTTTTTTTGAGGTCTTTGAGACATGCATTGGTTGAGGATGCGGATAGAAATTGGTGCTTCATATCTGATAGACAAAAGGTTGTGATGTATTATTTTTAAGGTTTGACTAATTCAGTGACGTTATTATTTATGTACTAACTAAATCTTGTGATAGGGGGTGGAGCCCACATTAGCTACTGTTGTCTCTAACAGTGACAGGAGGATATGTAGTAGACACCTCTATGCTAACTTCAGAAAGAACCACCCAGGTCTGAAATTGAGGTAACTTATTCAATTGGAGAGTAACCGCTTCTCTTTCCTACATATTTATTAATGTTTATGTCTATTGATGTATCTTATAAAAGGGAATTATTTTGGAGAGCAAGTGATGCAACAAATTCGGTTGACTTTGAAGCTGCTATGATAAAATTGAAAGATAAGAACGGGCCGCCTTTTCTTACCTTACTGAAGTGCCATTAAGTCATTGGGCTACCTTTAAATTCAGCCCACATGTAAGATTACTATCATAAGCTTTAGTACAACTATGTCATTATGAAACCCTTGCTACAATTAGCCCTAATGTTTGAAACTGTATTTGCTTTGATTTTAAGGTTTGCAAAGAAGAAAGCATCTCTAACTTTGTTAAAGCTTCAATTCAACATTAGGTTTAGATCGATTGAGGCCCTGTGCTTTCGGTCCTTGAAGGTATAATGTATATCGTATATTATTTTTGGTTGGTTTGCGAAAGGTGAAGGGCTAAACAATACTAATTACATTCAATATTAATGGCTTGGCACGTATAAGGAGAACCATCATGGTTAGGCATTCCAAGAGACAACAGGATGCATTTGATATGCCAGATGATGACATATGCCCTAACATTAAGAAGAAACTAGGGAAGATTATAAGAAGAAATAGATATTGTGTCTCTCACCCATCTGGCCGAGGGAAATATGAAGTGATAGACATTTAATACACGGTTGTAGTTGATTTGAACAAAAAGAATGCCTTTGCGGAGCATGGAAAATTTCTGGGATACCCTGTAAACATGGGGTGAGGGCAATACTTAATTGTGGAGAGGAATCACAAGGCTATGTAGATGACTACTACTCGGTTAAAAATTATAGGATGATGTACACGTTTAACCTACAACCAGTCCAGATCAAATTCATTGGCTCGTTGGAGATTACCCTGTAGTGCTGCCACCAGTGTTGAAAAGAAGAATTGGAAGACCTTTGAGGAACCAAAGAAGGGAAGATGGAGAGGGGAAAAAGGGGAAAGGTCGACCACTATTAAGTGCAGGTCATGCAAACAATTTGGACACAATAGAAGGACATGCAAAGGAGGTTTAACCGCTAAAGAACAAAAGCAACAAGTGGCCAATGCTAGAAATGGTGGTGTAGTAGCTGTTGGACAGACATCTACTCTGGGTAGTACATGTGGGCAGCCTTAGATCAACCAAACTTTTGTTTCTTTTCAGCTTGTTATTTTGCATCTTTGCTTTACTTAGACCTTACTAGATATGCTTTTTGGATAACACTTGAAGCGAACCTAGTGATGTGATTTCAATTGCTTTTTGTGATTGGTGAAAGTGGAAAGATAGTACACTATCTTGTTAATTTGGACATATTATGAAGTATGGAGATAGATAACTATTTGTAGAGATATGGTGAAATGCATCAATAGTTTTAGCAGGGGTTTACGGTGAAATACGGTAAAAAGGTTATAAATGGGTGTACAATCTGTAAATTCAATATCATTTTACTTATATTCGGTCATTCCTTTTACAATTTCAGCAACATAATAATCCTATATAAACATGTTGGTAAATGGTGCCATTACACTATACAGGGGTATTTCGTAAAAAGAAATACTTGTTACAATATACAAGGGTAGTTCGTGAAAAAAAAATAGTTATTATATTGCACAGGGATATTTCAAGAAAAAAAGTAAAACGGGTATATCTAACATTTGTCAACGTTTTTAATGACCGGAGGGGTATGTCATAGAATAAAGTAAACTTGAAGGATATATCAATAAGTGAGGGGTATTTTAACTGGTAAACCTCATAATAACTTGTTTTTTACTTTTAGACTTTTTCTTTCCATTACAAATGACTATATTTTTAACACATGTTCAAATAATAAAATATTATTTTTTATAATATGTAAGATTATAATGTAATAATTTCATAATATAAACAATGAACCACAAATTATAAAATACTATATACAAACTTTTTTTAAAAAAAAGGCCCGGAGCAACTCGGACCGGTTGTAATACAGAATTAAAAAAAAAGACCAGGAAACCGAAACCCAATTAGGAGCGGACGGGAACTGGTTCCTTGATCCAGAGACCGAGACTGTCACAATCCAAACTCCAGGGGTGATCGCGCTGAACCCTCACCCCCAACGATCAAAGGAACTCAATGGTTGTGGTGATCACCGAGTGTTACTCAATGCAAGGAGGACTTGGGAGATGGGATTGCCGAGTTAGTATGTGGGTGTCTTGGGGCTACACATATCAAAGATGCGGGCTACGTCGCTGAGAGCTGGCCGTGACGCGCGGGAGACAAGTGATGGGTTCGAGTCCCTGGCACTTGGTCAAAACGCAGAGGTAACCTGACGAGGTTATGCAAGTAATGAGTCTGGGACTCAGGTACTTGGCAGTGAGCTGGGCTCACCTTGAATGCAAGTGGGTGGAACCGGTCTTCGTGACTGGGGTTTGACATGTTGCGGTTGGTCCCTGGGGGATCATGCAAGTCACAAGCAATACCAATGATGACACTGGGTGTCATAGCCAAAGGGCAAGAGAAGGAAGAGCACAAGCATAAGTTGCCATACTTCCCAATGTGTTTCTGTGGCTTGATCTTGACTGGGTTAAGACAAGCTTACAGCGGGGCCAAGTTAGCTTTGACAAGCACGGCATCCTAAGACACGGACGCTGCAGTGCTGGGCACGGGCGTTGGCTGTGACTAGGTGCGCGGGGCAACGTCAAGTGACAAGGGCCACGACACGGTGACAAGGCTAAGGACATGTTCTAGGGGCGCTGGGTGATGCCAGGCCAAGTCTAGACATGGGCCATGAGCTTGTTTACGGGTGTGTCAAGATGCACGGGCAATGCCAAGGTGCAAGCGCTAGGCGCTAGGGCACGCTTGGGCAAAAGCCGTGGCGTCGAGGACAAAGGCAAGTGCGAGCGATGCCAAGACACGGGCGCTGGGCGCTAGGGTGTGCTTGGGCACGCTAGGACATGCTACAAGCGCTGGGCGCTAAGATAGCAGCGAGGCATAGGGGAGCACGGGCGCGCGCTGGGCGCTAGGCGCCGTGTCACCCGAGAAACCCTAGTTTTCAGGGTTTGCCCGAATGTCCTTGGAATGCATCTTGTATGCTATTTTTGTGCTAGATTCTGTTGGGATCTCTTCCATGATTATCTCCCTTTATTTTGGGAGGCCGTTGGCTGGTTATATTGGTAGTTGCACGAATGGTTAAGGCCTTTAGTAAAAATTGGATTTTTACTGGGGCTGTTACCGTATGAAAATTACTGCGGTAAACTTTGGAGTTACCTTGGAACCTTTTACCTAAGTGGTTAAGGTTGGTTTCGATACTTATGGGAAGAATCTAAAGCTGCTGGTTATCTTAGTAGGTGGTGGAGATTTTTGTGGGAAGAGGTTAAAGTCCTTTCCTTGATTTTAGGAATCGGTTAAAGTGAATCTAGACACTTTGATTCCTAAACAATCTCACCAGCCTAGAGATAAAAGTGGGCTTGATTATCTTATGGCGATAAGCATTGGGGGTTGAGATATTCTCTCCTCTACTTGGGTAAATAACAAAGCTAGTTTTAAGGGTGAATCCTAACTACTTTGGTTATAACCACCTTATGCGCCTAAGAGAGAAAAGGAGGAATCTTGTTACTTTGTTGAGATATTAGTGGCCAAGCCTATCTCTAAGGAGGGATAGGGGCGGCACTAATATAGGAAGTTGGTTGAGATAAGATGCCAAGGGTTTAGCTAACCATGGGCGGCACTTATCTAGGAAACAAACTAGGAGATAAAAGTGCCTTTATCTTTGTGATAGTTGGCGCCACTTATCTCTAGAGTTTGTTATGATTCTGGTTGCCTCACTCCCTTATAAATATAAGGAGAGGGAGAACGTGGTGAGATAGAAATCCTCCCAAGAGCAATCCGAAATCAATCCTAAGCAACCAAAGAGAGCTAAGCTTCCGTTCCTCACAAAGTTAAGATCAAAGGTCATTCCTTTACTCCTTATTCTTCCAAGAGAGTTAGGGGAAAGATAGAACATGGTGTTCTTGATCTCCTTACCCCATGAGTGAGTTCGAAATCAGAAGTGACCAAGGTTAAAGACTTCACCTTTGCTAGAGTCCAAGAGCAAGCAAGTGAGTTCCGAAAGTTCCCTCCTTGTTCTTGTGGATTGGCGAAGTGTGGGAGTGCCAAAGATCTAACCAGGCTGAAGTCGCGCGAGTTGTCCAGCTCCAAACCTACTCTTGGAGGGGAGTGGTTGAAGGGGTTCTCGTGGATGGTTGGCTGAGTCAAACTGAGGGCGGTACTGCATTCAAGTTCCTCTTTGTCCTTTCGGTTTAAGCAAGTTTGTTGGTGCGTGGCTGGGTGTTGGAAGGCTGGATGGATTGGGCGTAATCCTAGCCGGTCATAGCGATTAATTTATCGTGTGACAAGTGTGGTATCAGAGCTACGTTCAAATTGAGCCACGTTTGACGAGAGCTACATAAAGTTTGGAACTTTATAAGCTACACAACAAACAAACCGACGGTAAACACTTCAAAGGTGCAATCTTGGTTCTCTTCGAGTCTCCTTCTTCACCAACGGCTTTTTTCAGTAAAGGTTGGACCTTTACCCACTTCGACACTTCAACATGAGGCCAGCAAACTCTTGTGATGGTCACTTGAGTAGTTCGCGTTGGGAGAAGTGGTTGGAGGAAGAAAAGGCCAAGCACATTCAACCAGGAATGTCATTGTCGTCTTCGAGTTTGGTTTCTGGTGACGATCGTGATGGAGGGAGTATTAGCACTCAAAGAGGCAGTAAAACACCTCTTAAGGGAGTGGCTAATGCAGAGGAGAATCAGCAAAGATCACCAGCTTGTGAGCGTGAAGTGACGCAAGGGTTAAGCGCAAAAGGAGTCCTTAAAGCTGCGGTTGAGGTTAGCTTCTGTTTTCCACCCGAATCTCCTTCTCCAATGGGTTTTATTGATGATAAAACGAAGTTAGAAGAGGCTCAAGCAAGTGTCCAAAGTTCTGAGGTGTGTGGCACACCAAGTCAGGGAAGACACATGCTCCTGGGGTGCACGGGTGTTCTTCGCCATGAACCGAGACAATCCGAGGCTAGAGCTGATGTTGGCGCAATAAAGGTGAGACCTTTAGGTGCTGCCAAGGGTGTGGACAACCAGAATGAAGCAAAGAACCAACCGTGGGCTGATAAGGAAGGATTTGCAAGAGGATTTCCTAGCTACCGCCTTGATCCTGCAAGGAGAGGCAGGATGGTGCTTCCTAGGGTCCCAAAGCCTAAACTTGGTTCTTCTGGTGGCTGCGGCGGGCCAAGGAGGAAGTCAAGTGGGAGCCCTAATATTGAGGAAGGCTTGTGCATCCGGGATGTGCAAGGTGTGGCTTGTGACCAAGTGAATCAACCTAGAGCGAAGCCTAAGTTTAGTACGAGGCCGAGACGGATGTATGGTCCAGATTCGGTGCTTGGTAAGGCTCTTGCTGAAGCGGCTGAGGTTGATAAGAGCTTCAAGGAGTTCTTGAAGGAAGTTAGCCAAGGGCGAGGTAGACTTGGACCTCGGTGAGTGGTCTTCAGAGGAAGACTTACCCCCTTTGCGATCTTGTGGATGATGGTACTAGCAAAAGGGCTAAACGGCTGGAGGAAAGTTGCAGATCAGGTTTGCTTTGGTTCTCCACTTCAGTCCCCTTCTCCATTGCTTTATAATGCTGATAAGATCTAGGGAGAAGAGGCTCGAGTCAATGCCAAGGGTTTGAGGCCCAGACCGCAAGGTAGAGTCGCCAAGAGGAGAAGCCACTACCAGAGTTGTGGAGGTGATTTCCTCAGTGCGCCATGGCAAGAGGTGACTAGGGCTGGACGTAGAGTGATAAAGGCGGGGCCTTTGATTACTACCAAGGGTGGAGATGACCATAAGAAAGCAAGGAACCGATCAAATGCGAAGATGGACAAGTGTAAGAGCACCTTTCTTGTTCGACTCCAAGGCCGAAGTAAGTCTCCATGAGAGTGGCATGAGAGTGTATGCCAGTGATGTCCTAGGCGGATTTTGGGAGCTGATCCTTCCCATTATCATGTGATGCTGTCCAAGGTTCAAAGTACTCCTCCTCAAGAAGAACCGAAGCCACCGTAGAAGAAGGTTAGATTGGACCTCCTTCCCCTTTCATTCAAGACCGCTAAGTGAGATGAGTATGATCTTATATGGCAATGGGCTATTGTTCCTTAAGTGTATGGCTTAAGAGGTTGTTCCTATTTTGAGATGGTTGTTAGTTTCATTGTTGGGTTGTTGGTCAATCGTAACAATGGTAAACTCCTTTTCCCTTGTTTGGATGAATAAAGTGTTTCTTGATTTATACTTCACCTGTGTTTGCAAAAATACCACTCGTGTGTGAGTGAGGGCAGCATTGTGCCTTATTGTTGCAAGAGGAACATGGAAGTAGTGGACTTGTGGTTAGGAGTTGGACTCCTAAAGCAAGAAACAAGGGGCTATTCATCACCGCATGTAAAGTTGTGATCACATGGGTGTGAAGACCCTAATTTGGTAGGGAGAAGGGAAAAGAGGTTAGGAAGGTACCCAAGCTCAGTTGGGGGAGCCTAACCATCCATCTAAAGTTGAGGAACAATTGGCAAGATCAGATTGGGGGAAGTAAGTGGCGAGTTGGACGAGCATGGCCTAGAAGACCCTAATTTCCCTTTGGAGCTGTATCTGGGATACGAGGCTGGAAATTAGAGGGGCGTTCACGTGAGTCATGATGAAGGTTGGAGTAGTCATGGACTTGGTGTCAAGGTGAAGCCCTAGAGGATCAAGGATCCAAGTGAGGTCCCAGGATTCGGGACTTGTCGCACTACGATGGCGGGTATCAAAGACGAGGTCATGGCACGCGAGGCGTTCCAAGGATCGATGGCATGGGCGTGCTGGGCGCGCAGAGCATCGACAAGGATGACCAAGTCTTGACAAAGAGAAGCGCGCAGGGTGCGAGACATTAGCGTGATCGAGCGCGAAGCGCAGCAGGCGCAAGGCCATGTGAAGATTGGTGCGAGGCGCTGCGAGCGTAAGGCTTGATAGGTGGCTGCGCTGGGCACAAGGCACCGGGACACGCATGTCTGAGGTAAAATTCTAGATTTGTGATTTGTATTGTTAACGTTATGCTTGTCTATGAGGTGATGTAGGATTCAAAGATAGACAAAAGAGACGTTGAAGATACTAAAAGATGAAAGGATTGCCAAGCCATATGAGGAGACTAATGAGGAGTTTCCAAGAAGATGGTCTTGCCCGAGGAGGCAAACTTTCATGGCTTACTAGGATGCGATTGGCCAAACTTGAGGAGCTGATGTCCATCCTATGTGGCAAGTTGTGCTCACTTTCCCCGGGGGATGAGTGTGTAGGCACAGAGGAAGCGTGGTGGACATATGGCCATGGGATGTCACCAAGCTGAAATTCAAAGGTATGACGATACGCTTTGTGGCTTAATTATGATTAAGCTAAGTTGTTTTGATGGTTGCTAGGCAAGAGCAACAAGGGAGGCGTGAGGGCGCCACATCATACAACTTGTGAAGGAAAATACTTGGGGTTCAATGTCCCTGAGGCCAAGACCACTCGAGGCTTTGCGAGGACGCCAAAGCTTGGTTGGGGGAGGATGTCACAATCCAATCTCCAGGGGTGATAGCGCTGAACCCTCACCCCCAACGATCTAAGGAACTCAATGGTTGTGGTGATCACCGAGTGTTACTCAATGCAAGGAGGACTTGGGAGCTGGGCTTGCCGAGTTAGCATGTGGGTGTCTTGGGGCTACGCATATCAAAGATGCGGGCTGCGTCGCTGAGAGCTGGCCGTGACGCGCGGGAGACAAGTGATGGGTCCGGGACCCTGGCACTTGGTCAAAACGCAGAGGTAACCTGACGAGGTTATGCAAGTAATGAGTCTGGGACTCAGGTACTTGGCAGTGAGCTGGGCTCACCTTGAATGCAAGTGGGTGGAACCGGTCTTCGTGACTGGGGTTTGACATGTGGCGGTTGGTCCCTGGGGGATCATGCAAGTCACAAGCAATACCAATGATGACACTGGGTGTCATAGCCAAAGGGCAAGAGAAGGAAGAGCACAAGCATAAGTTGCCATACTTCCCAATGTGTTTCTGTGGCTTGGTCTTGACTGGGTTAAGACAAGCTTACAGCGGGGCCAAGTTAGCTTTGACAAGCACGGCATCCTAAGACACGGACGCTGCAGTGCTGGGCACGGGCGTTGGCTGTGACTAGGTGCGCGGGGCAACGTCAAGTGACAAGGGCCACGACACGGTGACAAGGCTAAGGACATGTTCTAGGGGCGCTGGGTGATGCCAGGCCAAGTCTAGACATGGGCCATGAGCTTGTTTACGGTGTGTCAAGATGCACGGGCAATGCCAAGGTGCAAGCGCTAGGCGCTAGGGCACGCTTGGGCAAAAGCCGTGGCGTCGAGGACAAAGGCAAGTGCGAGCGATGCCAAGACACGGGCGCTGGGCGCTAGGGTGTGCTTGGGCACGCTAGGACATGCTACAAGCGCTGGGCGCTAAGATAGCAGCGAGGCATAGGGGAGCACGGGCGCGCGCTGGGCGCTAGGCGCCGTGTCACCCGAGAAACCCTAGTTTTCGGGGTTTGCCCGAAAGTCCTTGGAATGCATCTTGTATGCTATTTTTGTGCTAGATTCTGTTGGGATCTCTTCCATGATTATCTCCCTTTATTTTGGGAGGCCGTTGGCTGGTTATATTGGTAGTTGCACGAATGGTTAAGGCCTTTAGTAAAAATTGGATTTTTACTGGGGCTGTTACCGTATGAAATTACTGCGGTAAACTTTGGAGTTACCTTGGAACCTTTTACCTAAGTGGTTAAGGTTGGTTTCGATACTTATGGGAAGAATCTAAAGCTGCTGGTTATCTTAGTAGGTGGTGGAGATTTTTGTGAAAAGAGGTTAAAGTCCTTTCCTTGATTTTAGGAATCGGTTAAAGTGAATCTAGACACTTTAATTCCTAAATAATCTCACCAGCCTAGAGATAAAGGTGGGCTTGATTATCTTATGGCGATAAGCATTAGGAGGTTGAGATATTCTCTCCTCTGCTTGGTTAAATAACAAAGCTAGTTTTAAGGGTGAATCCTAACTACTTTGGTTATAACCACCTTATGCGCCTAAGAGAGATAAAGAAGGAATTCTTGTTACTTTGTTGAGATATTAGTGGCCAAGCCTATCTCTAAGGAGAGAGGATAGGGGCGGCACTAATATAGAAAGTTGGTTGAGATAAGATGCCAAGGGTTTAGCTAACCATGGGCGGCACTTATTTAGGAAACAAACTAGGAGATAAAAGTGTCTTTATCTTTGTGATAAGTTGGCGCCACTTATCTCTAGAGTTTGTTATGATTCTGGTTACCTCACTCCCTTATAAATATAAGGAGAGGGAGAACGTGGTGAGACATGGAAATCCTCCCAAGAGCAATCCGAAATCAATCCTAAACAACCAAAGAGAGCTAAGCTTCTGTTCCTCACAAAGTTAAGATCAAAGGTCATTCCTTTACTCCTTATTCTTCCAAGAGAGTTAGGGGAAAGATAGAACATGGTGTTCTTGATCTCCTTACCCCATAAGTGAGTTCGAAATCAGAAGTGACCAAGGTTAAAGACTTCACCTTTGCTAGAGTCCCAGAGCAAGCAAGTGAGTTCCGAAAGTTCCCTCCTTGTTCTTGTGGATTGACGAAGTGTGGGAGTGCCAAAGATCTAACCAGGCTGAAGTCACACGAGTTGTCCAGCTCCAAACCTACTCTTGGAGTTGTGGTTGAAGGGGTTCTCGTGGATGGTTGGCTGAGTCAAACTGAGGACGGTACTGCATTCAAGTTCCTCTTTGTCCCTTTCGGTTTAAGCAAGTTTGTTGGTGCGTGGCGAAGGTGTTGGAAGGCTGGATGGATTGGGCGTAATCCTAGCCGGTCATAGCGATTAATTTATCGTGTGATAGAGACCACTTCACCCGACCAACCGTCCCATGGCCACCCCTACTAGGGATGGCAATGGGTCCACGGGTACCCATTTCACCTGGTCACCCGACCCGCTAAAACGGGTGAAAAACCCGCATAAAACGGGTGAAAAACGGGTGACGGGTGGAATGGGTGCAGGTGCGGGTCGGGTGACGGGTGAACATTTTTCACCCATCACTCGACCCGCTCACCCGCATAGATTATATATATATTATGTTAAATTGTTACTTATTATTCATTCTCCTTTACTCATGTTTTTTGTAACCCTAACTAGTGAACAAGGAACATTCATGCTCTGGGTGACTACGCCATTCTTTATTCACACCACTTTCGGTAATTTTACAGCCTAACATACTTGCTATGCGCAGTTTTTAATTCTCTTCACTGAAGGTAATTACAACCCTAACTGGCAAACATGGAACAAAGATACTCTATGCCTTTCTTTTCTTTCTTCACTCTCAGTAATTTTGAAACCCTAACTGAAAAACAGATAACTTAGATGCTCTGCGAAGTTTTCCATTCTCTTCACTAAAGGTAATTTCGCAATCCTAACAGGCGAACATTGAGCATACATGCTCTACGCTTCTATTTTCTCTCTTCACTCATGGTAATTTTGCAACCATAATTGACAAACATGGAACGTACATGCTTCATGCAATATTTCATTATTTTCTCTAAAGTAAATTTTGCAACCGTAACCGGTGAACATAGAACATACATGCTTCGTGTCTCTATTTTCTCTCCACTCATAGTAATTTATAAACCTAACTGGCGAACAAAAAAGAAAAACAAACGAGTAAATGGGTTCACCCGCTTCACCCGCGGGTGACGGGTGAAACGGGTGATACATAACAGGTGACGGGTCAGGTACGGCTGGAGCGGATGAAGTCGGGTGACGGGTGCGGGTGATGGTCCACCCGACCCAAACCCGACCCATTGCCATCCCTAACCCCTACACGGAAACATACCGAAAACTTTTTTATTCAACTTAATAAGACCACACTTTAAAAGAATACAATTCACGATGAAGTATGACGTAGAACGATCGAATCGTACCCCCAAAGCTTGAATCGTTTCAAAAGACAGATCAGCGGCATAGTTATCGAAGGCCAATAAGATTTTGCTACAATTTTATTTAATTAATTTCAACTATAACATGACTTTTAATAGGCAAACAACAGCCACGGCTCAAAAATTCTCCACTAGAAAACATCATTCCAGAAGAGATTAACTCCAATTTTAATTAATTAATTTCAACTATAACATGACTTTTAATAGGCTAACAACAGCCACGGCTCAAAATTTTTCCACTACAAAACATCATTCCAGAAGAGACGCTCAGCTCATCATTATCAGACATAGACTCCCAACAATCTGGAAGTCTTCATCCATAGACTGCAATCCGATCTATATGCATAGAGCAGCGTACTACGAATGAAAAATCGGGTATGGATGCTCAGGTCATTTTGGGTACGAGCGCTTAAACAATCTCATGCAAACTGTGTCGTTCTGTTGCAGTACCCCATTGAACAAACACTTCATAGCCCCTAAAACACAGAAACAAGGGCAGACAACCGGAAATCCAGTTAACATGGAACTTCATCACCATACTCATCCAAAGAACCATATGCAGGAATACTATTACCAATTTCAAAGAACATGTGGGAAGGATCTTACGGTGTGTACCAACGGGTTCTTTAATACGGCCTCGGCGACCGCATTTGGTAAATACTTCTACAGGCTGATGAGAAGTTACAGAAAAGAAACCAGGATATCATCAGCACGATACACAGACGAACCCAAAAGAACAAGGAGTCACCAAAGTGTATTATTATCATACCTTGAACCATCTAACATCCTCTGGGGTGTGGAACATGTACCTAACAGTTGCTTTATACTTTGAAACTCTTTGCGGATAACTGCATCACCAAAAAGGAGACATCTAAAGTCAAATTCCTATACAATAATGTAAGCTTCACATTATAAGAATCCACAGACAAGGAGTTCATACAGCAGGAGGGTTGTCAAAGGATGCGCTCACGAGATTATATACAAAAGAAGAAAAGCAGAAGATTACCCAGTTAAAATTATCTTCTTCAGGATTATCCTATCAGGGTCAATGCACTTCAACGAGCCACTAGCAGCTACAGAGAGTTTGGAGACACCACCAACTTCAGTACTTTTTAGAGCAATCAAGAAGGAGGGTGGGAAAGAGATAGGAGCATAAATTGAAGCGACAGAAAAACGTCCTGGATGGAGAAATTTCTCCATCTTGTGCTTGTCCGACTGGAAGTTGTCACTAGAGAACAGAGGCCTGTCAATTCAACAAATCATACCATCACAAACAGGAAACTATATAAAAATAACGATGACAATACGACCACCGTAGTAGAGGATTACCTAGCAATGAATTGTCTGAAGCCAACATGAAAGATTAACTCCTCTTTGCTTTTGATGGGATCAACATAACTATCATGCTTTTTTATACTGTTGAGCAGAGAGACAATACGAGGCTTTAGTATATAATGGTATAATTAACCTCCAGGCAACCAATAAACATAGAAACGAGAAGAATGACGGATAATAATTACCTGAAGTGAAGCACAGACATCTTAGATTCATGTTGCAAGAGACCACATGTTATTACAGGCTTCGACTTTGAGATGATGCAGATTTTAGAAGCAGCAGGAACAGGAACTTCCTTGACATGAAGTCGAACATATGAACCAATTTGTACACATTCTTCTTTGCTCCCTTCTTCCAATTCCAAAGCCTTAGCTAGCACATGTTTACGAGTCCTATTGAAGTTGTCAAAAGCAAATATTCTAGCGTATTCTGGGGGCAAGGATTCCTGCATATAGAAAAAAGTTCATAGAAGGTAAGTTATACTGTTACTTCAAAGTATGTAACTTAGGAAAAATCATAACTAGGTAAGACAACTCACTTTAGAATCCCATGAAGATGTCCTAAAAGACTTGAGACCACGGTACTTGGCAAAGCGCTTTCTAGCGGGGACATCCAACGGTGTGTCCACTTCATCAGGATACTCTACAAAGAATCATAGCTCATCATTTACAAGCAATTTAAGCAGTGGGTGGACAACAAACACAAAATTGGTCCTTCATTATGAGACGTATAGAGATGTAACCAAGACAAATATCAAAAAATAGTTTTAAATTCCCATACCAATCCAATTTGGAACTTAAAAGCACACCTTTCATATTTTAAAACGGCAATTTGGCCAAAGAGCAACACAAGAAAAAGATGGACTCGAAAGCATGAGAGCAAAGATTGACAATGAAAAAAGATACAGGGTGTGTACCTTCATCTTCAGCATGTTCCTCCTTCAGTTTTCTTATCTCATCTTCTATTTGCTCCCTTGTTTGCTCTCCGTCCTGGATACAAGTAGGAGGGACTATCAAATACTGACCAAGTACTATTTCAGATTGATTCCCTGATCCTGGCTCAAAAAGCTTAAACCAAATGGACAAATGATAGAAGTACCAACAGAGTGATTTGGGCATAGACCATGACACCAGCCAACACCATCATCACATCTGATCATTTAATGAGTACTAATTGATAACGCAAGCATTTTCAACAGCAGTGCTTTCATTGTACTGTGAAAAAGTACTGAATATGATGCCACCAAGAAGCACGAAGGATTTTTAAACACATCTAAACATACCATCATAACAGAGTCATGGTCTGTTTCCATATCAAACTCATTCAGGTCAACAGACTCTGCATCGTCTTCAAGGTAATTATTATCTCGTCGGGCACTACCTTCTTCCTCATCCAAGACCATATCATCATCCTCATCATCACTACCATCCAAGTCATCCCCCTCAGAGTCATTCAAAATCCAAGCAGCCTGGGTATTAGGAAATTATTTTAAAAGACAAAATTTACTCATTAATGGCCATAGAAATCCTAACAAAACCTAGCAAGCACACAAAGAAATGCGTCTGTGCTTATAATAGTAGATAATAGGTTAAAACCTGGTACTCCGATGTGCCTCGTGGTAGTGCCCTCTTCTTCAGTTTGTTCTTGTGATTACTCTCAGCCTCAGTCATTTCCGCTTCTGTAGGCCATGTCTAAAGGAAGAATAAATAATTAGGATGAGCGGCACATAAACAATTCATCATCAATATATTGAATAAAAAATTATCCAAACCCCATTTAGTTACCTGCTCTCCTGCAAGAGGATCAGGAACATTTTCAACTAGTAAAGGCTCTTGCTTAGAACCATCCGGTACTAACGAGTGAAGCACCTAGCATCAGAAAAGGTCAAGATTAGCGAAAAACAGATGCCAAAATGTCCAGAACCATCCCATTATGAAAGTAACAACACTAATAAAAAAGAGAAATAATAACAAAAAGAAGCTGCAGCAAGCTAGAGACTCAACTAAAATAAAAGGATCAGAGAATCAAGATTGGAACAGTGTAAAATTGGTCAGAAAAGAGAGGAAGCACATTTACAGCGGCATCAACATAAATTACAACAATAACTGGTACGTCAGGTCTTATCCATAGAGATTCACAGGATTTTCCAGTTTTTTAGCCACAGAAGCTAGAATAAAACAAGGCCTTGGCTGTGTCCCGGAACAAGTTTTGTTTATGACATGTTCATTGAAAGTTCTTGGGATCCTCCCAAAATTTGTGAAACTTTCAACGAGTGGGTGAATAAGGATAAGACACACTGAATAACATTATGATAATCTTATTAAGAACATTCTTCTACCTGGACATCTTCTGCGTCATCAGCATCCATCGAATCATGACCTTTTCTTGGATTCAAAGGAAATGGATCCTTTAAAACTTCGATCTTGCTAAGTTGAAAATCACCAGCTCCAGATATATGAACCTAGATAAACAATTACCTATTAATGAGCATCAACGTTAAGAGAAAACTGCATTCTTATTAGTGTAATACCAGTGGCTGCAAAAATACCAGTTGGTTCACCGAAAGATTTCGGGCATGGATATAGCCACTAAGAAGAAGAGTGCACTTTGCAGGATCAGATTCATGGATCACGTCAACCTAAAACCATAAGATTAGATCGTACAGCAGTGAAATGGTGTACATAAGACGCAATACATAAAGATGAAGTTCACAACCAGATATAACAATTGAAGAGACAGTATTTAGCTAAGCATCAACAAGAGTATGAAAAAAAATACCGCCGAAGCTGCAATATAAGATCGCTGGATCCTCCAGAGAGGAACTTTTGGCCTTTGCTCTTTAAAAAGTCGCATGAACTGGATCAAATATTAAGAGACAATTATAATGCAAGTCCAGAAGACCGCCGAACTGAATCAGTACACGAACCAATAAAGTACCTTGTGTAGCTCATCCTTTGAATCAGCCAAATAAAACTTACAATCCTCGGGTAACTCCGGACAGAGACTTGACATACAGTGTTTCTTTGATTCATTTTTGCTTTTTAAGTCGCAAGGAAGATCCTGCAATGTAAAGGGAAAATAAGTTGCTAGTTTCACAGTATTCGGTTGTAAAGCAAAAGGAAAAATATAAGTTATACCCGGATGAAAACAACAGTGCTCGGGAAGCCTATAGCCCGAAAAGCTGAAAGGCATTGAGCTCCAAAAGGATCCACATAATCAGAGGTGCCTCTTTCGCATGAAGAACTTGCAGAAGCAACAAAAACAATCAAATCTGCAACCTACGACAATGAAGAGGACTAGAGTTTAGAGACTGGCACAGCTCAGAGATCCTTGAATCCAGGACTACCACATAACAGCCATGATAAGATAAAAGAAACCTTGGCCATTTCCATACAAGACGACAAGTCTCCCTTTGGAGCTTTCAGAACCTGTTAGAGAAAGTAGCATGTAAGTCTCAAAGAAATGACCCCCAAAATACCCTAGCAGGTATGACAGAGTAATATGTTCATAAATATAGATTACAAACTTCTTGCCCTTCCATATATGGAAATTTCAAGTCCAGTTGCTAATCAACAATCGTTCCAGTATCATATTAGATACTCATGAAGGATGATCAGCTTGACTTCGCAATGCAACATTTTCCACCACACAAGTCATGGCTTGGCATGGCATGGCATGGAATGGCAGTACAAAAATAGAACTTACCGTGCATCTTAGTTTGTTTTCAGGTGAAACAACAGTAGGGAACAACTGTCCTCCTTTAGGAGGAGAAAATAATGACATCAAATCATTGGCCATGCTATTCAGGTCTGCGTCAGAAGATAGAGCAAACAGAACCTATTGCAAAAGCTCAAAAATGTCAGCTTATCAGAAAATGCCTCATAAGTCATAACTACCAGTAGCCTACAGATTTTGAAATATAATGACGTACAACAACTCGGGGTGGGCTAGCTGATCCAGTGAATGCTCGTTTTTCATTCAAAAGAGCAGTCCTTTTCTGATCCCTCAACTGAAAGTATGTAAGCATTTGTATGTAACAGCCAATTTAAAGTTCCAAGGGATCAAGTGCAATAAGCAGATGAGGAAAGGCAGAAATTAAAACTGAGAAATAGAAGTACCATCTTGTTACGCAGCATCCGAGTAGTCCGAGCACCCTTAATTACATTGCGATCAGATTTCCCTATTCGATGTTTATCTAATAGAATAGATAGATACACATGAATACTTCATAAGATTAACAATTGCAAAAAAAAATATTCAATAAGTTCAGATGCTGACAGTCAGCGCAGGAAGCTAAAGTAATTAAAGCTTGAGGTAAACAGTTCCAATGAAAACTAAAATACCAGAAAACCAGGAAGAAAGAAAAAACGAAAAAATGAAGATTACCCTTGAGAGAAACTCTGTGAACATTTCGAGACGATTTGGAAGCAAACCGAGTTTTATGGGATTTATTCACTTGAGTCCGTGCGCCGCCCATGGCTGCACTGAAGCTTCAGCTGTAACTTGTGAAGGGCAGGAAAGAAACAGAGCCTGCAGACTGTGATTAAGTCCAGGATGGTTGTCCCGGCAATACTGATGGAGGGATTGTTGAAACTGTTGAGGCAGCAACAATTACGGTCTAGTATGCCATTGAATGACACTCTTTCCGGTTTTACAAGACGCTGCCTTTGCACAGAGGAGACAAGAGAAGCAAGGCGTGGTAAAGTCCGACCTATTTAGGGCTTTGTGTCTTTATCATCCGTTAGCAAGTTATGGTAGTTGCGTCGCGGCCACGCCGGTGGGGATGGCAATGGGTCCGCGGGTACCCATTTCACCCGGTCACCCGACCCGCTAAATCGGATGTAAAACTCGTATAAAATGGGTGACGGGTGGAACGGATATGGGTGCGGGTCGGGTGACGGGTGAACATTTTTCACCCATCACCCGACCCGCTCACCCGCATAGATTATTATATATATATATATATTATATGTTAAATTGTTACTTATTATTCACTCTCCTTCACTCATGATTTTTGTAACCCTAACTAGTGAACAAGGAACATTCATGCTCTGAGTGACTGCGCCATTCTTTATTCTCACCACTCTCGGTAATTTTACAGCCCTAGCATACTTGCTCTGCGCAGATTTTAATTATCTTCACTGAAGGTAATTGTAACCCTAACTGGCAAACATGGAACAAAGATGCTCTGTGCCTCTATTTTCTTTCTTCACTCTCGGTAATTTTGAAACCCTAACTGAAAAACAAATAACTTACATGCATGCTCTGTGAAGTTTTCATTCTCTTCACAGAAGGTAATTTCGCAATCCTTACAGGCGAACATTGAACATACATGCTCTGCGCCTCTATTTTCTCTCTTCACTCATGGTAATTTTGCAACCATAATTGACGAACGTGAAACGTACATGCTCTGTGCAATATTTCATTATTTTCTCTGAAGTAAATTTTGCAATCCTAACCGGCAAACATAGAACACACATGCTCTGTGTCTCTATTTTCTCTCACTCACAGTAATTTACAAACCTAACTCGCGAACAAGGAAAAAGAAAAACAAACGGGTAAACGGGTTCACCCGCTTCACCCGCGGGTGACGGGTGAAATGGGTGATGGGTGATACATAACGGGTGACGGGTCGGGTACGGGTGGAGCGGGTGAAGTCGGGTGACGGGTGCGGGTGATGGTCCACCCGACCCAAACCCGACCAATTGTCATCCCTACTCGCAGGCTTTGCTGTAGTCGTCATAATTATTTTCGAAAAATTTGATAAGATGTGACTATGTTTTTTTTCAAATTTTAATTTCATTTGAACCGGTGGCCACGAAAAAAATATATGAATATTTCTGCTAATTAATAAATTAATCTAAAAATTTATGTCACTAAGTATTAGAACATTTAAAATGCTATATAAAATTAAGAAATTTCATAAAATTTCGTGATGTTTTTGGTTAACTTAAGAAATTTTACTGAAATATTAAAATTTATAAAATATCATCCGAAATTTATGAAATGTCACTCTGGTCATTAACCAACAAAATTAAAGGAAAAATACACCTACTAAGGCTATTTCAAAATTTTAAAAATATGTCACTAGCTATTAAAAATTCATAATAATATAAAATATAGATATATATACAAAAGTATTAGAATAAACTACACACAATTGTAATGACCAACCTTAATCCAAAAAATTTTATGTGGAAGCAAGACCCCAAGGAGCTCTTATTAGGGATGGCAACGGGTCAGGTGTCACCCGTTTTTCACCCGCACCACCCAACCCGACCCTTCACCCGCGACTTCATCACCCTTCACCCATTTCACCTGTCACCCGCTGGTGAAACGAATGAACCCGTCACCTATTTTATTTAATTTTCCAGCAATCATTTTTATTTTTCACACCTTATATAAGCTTAATTTTTCAAAAAAAAAAATATACTCATATTTGTTCAATAATACATACCACATCAACTAATGTGCACAACATACTCAAAACATAGAGTATTAACCAAAATATTTCTAAAATATCTCAACAAATATGGAATAAGTATATTGTTTACTTAAAATAATACATACAGGTGACGGGTCGGGTGAACGGGTCGGGTGACCGGGTGAAAAATATTCACCCGATCCGAATCGTCACCCGCACCCGTTTCACCTGTCACCCATTTTAGCGGGTCGGGTGGTCGGGTGAAATGGGCACCCGTCACCCATTGTCATCTCTAGCTCTTATGGATTAAGTCAAGAGACCGATTAAGCATCACTGGCATTGGGTTAAAGACCCAACCAGCCTATGACTCTCTGTGGAAAGACTAGCCATCCACTTAGCCACAAGCAAGAGTACATAGTGCACTTAAACCTCCCAACAACGTTCCTTCACTGATTCGTATTCCCATGGCCCAAACGCCTCTGTTGAATGTCAGACCGCAGCTCATACTGAGTCAACTCCATCCCTCTCACTGCAGCCCGAGTACTTGTGCACCCCTTAGCAGCCGCACTCGTCCTCAGAACCATAAAGCCTTCATCGGCTCAACAGCCAAGGACCCCCAACTTGTACGAGTCAATAAGGTGTGCCAATGCGGGTCATGTGGCACCTTGTCTTCGCCCTTATCCAGGACTCAACGCTTGCCGAACTGTAAGACGGCTCTGATGTGCAAAGCCCCTTGCACCATTAGTGGCAGGAGTCAAAGTAACAGGACAACCCATAGTTGCTTCGTGCATGTGGTCACATTGGCACTCGCAACCTAAGGGTGAGCATTGAGCACAATGTGCTCATGCTGTTGGAGTAGCTACCAAGCCACCCTGGCAGTGTCCATGCCCGGAGACATGTTTGGTTCTTATTAGGCCCTAACGGATGTCCTCCACAGCCCCCGCTAACAAAGCCCTCGCTCAAGTCAGCTGACGCCAACCAGCTCCGCCAAAACAACCTCTAGTTGCTTCGTGCCTGTGGTCACACTGACACTCGCAACCTGAGGGACAGGACTGAGCACGACGTGCTCATGCTATTGAAGTCACTACAAAGCCACCATGGAAGTGTACATGCCCGAAGGTATGTCCGGTCCTCACCAGGCCCAGATGGATGTCCTCCACAACACCCGCTACCTCAGCCCTCGCTCGAGTCACAAGCTGATGCTTTATCACACTCCTAAAGTTTCCATACTTTGAAGGTATAATAACCCACAGACATTGTCTTTGGCCAACACATACAAGCAACTAACTGCCTTAAGTCGTTAAACGGTGTGTTTTTTAAAGCTCAAATATTTTTGACTTCGACCACTGTTTACTTGAGTGGGTCGTCGGTCTATTAAGAACCACAGAGTTGGTGGTGTCTTGTTCCTTTTCTTCGCAACACATTGCACTTAGTGCCTTGATGCTCAGACTGTTGCGACGTCCTGAGTCCTTCCATT
Source organism: Limonium bicolor (assembly GCA_023374045.1). Lineage (NCBI taxonomy): Eukaryota > Viridiplantae > Streptophyta > Magnoliopsida > Caryophyllales > Plumbaginaceae > Limonium > Limonium bicolor. The sequence goes on along the minus strand of CM041778.1, from coordinate 392,609,447 downwards.
TGCGTCGCAACGACACCAAGTGAACAGCGAACATGTTGCTGCGACATCATGAGTCATTCCATTCGTGGCGCAACAACATTTCGGTGAGGCTGTGTAGTAATGGGTTCCCCTTGTCTTTTTGATGCCAATGTCCTTAGTCCTTCAACTCGCATCGATACTTACTACACTATTCGTCACCAGCGACATCAGCCCTGACAAGTTGAGTCTTAACTTGTTGTGCCTACTCCCATGCAGGATTGGCACAAGTGACAAAGACCTTGACAAGTCAACGTCTACACGCCAGATAGATTGTTTCCACTCAAGTTACACCAAGGGAAACAACCACCTCAAAGGAACCAAGTAGTTTCAGTGCTAAGCACCTAACCACGAGACAAAAAGCAACGTCGAAGCTGTAAGAAGAAACTTCCCACCGGTCCTGGAACGAAAGTGTGTCTCCAGCTAAATTCAAGTACTGTTAGAAAATTCCATAGATTCCACCTAGGTGGAGCCGTAGGCCAAAGCCACACTCCCATAGAACTCTGAGACCTTTCACAAGTATGGGGCCCTCAAAGGACCACACCACATCCTATTTTCACGCGATGTAATAACTATCACGACACGGCAAGGCAACTTGCAGGTGTATCAGACACTAGGTAGCACGAAGCCACATTGGGTCTCAAGTCCCATATTGAGCCACAGGTAGGTTGGACTTGGATCACATTGCTAATTCTACTCTAAGTCACCGTAGTGAGTGAGGGCCTTGTTAGCGGGTGTTATGGAGGACATCCGTCGGGCCTGATAAGGACCGAACATGCCTTTGGGCATGAACACTGCCAGGGTGGCTTGGTAGCAACTCCAACAGCATAAACACATTGTGCTCAATACTGACCCTTGGGTTACAAGTGCTAGTGTGACCATGGACACGAAGCAACTATGGGTTTCACGTTAGTTTGACTTCTTCCACGAATGGTGCAAGGGGCTTTACACATCAGAGTCGTCTTACAGTCCGGCAAGCGTTGAGTCATGGATAAGGGAGGAGACAAGGTGCGACATGGCCCGGGCCAGCACACCTTACTGACTCGTACTAGTTTGGGGTCCTTGGCTGTTGGGCTGATGAAGGCTTGATGGTTCCGAGCATGAGCGCGGCCGCTAAGGGCGCACAAGTATTCAGACTGCAGTGAAAGGGACACTAGAATGCAAATCAGTGAAGGAACTTGTCGTTGGGAGATTTAAGTCCACTCTTAACTTGAAATACCCCAAACCTAAATATGTTATTTAAAAGTTAAACTATGTTATATTAAGGCTAAAAAGGGCCTTAGAAACATTAGTAAACAATTTAAACCATAGTAAACATAATAAAGTACCATTAAGATAATTTGAGCAAAAACATGCTCTAAGCTTGGGATAACCTTGATTAGGACCCAAAGAGCTTACAAAGACTTTATTAACAGGATAATGGACATGTTAAACCAATTACTAAATAAAACCAAGCTCAAAAACAAGTTAAAACATAAATTGTGCTTTAAGGAGTCTTAATGCACATTTTTGAAAAATTGTCTTAGAAATGGGTTTTGAGTGGCTAAATGCCCATGATTACACCTTAATCAATTTGTGTACTACTTAGTATCACATTAGGAAGCCTAAAACAATGGGAAATCAAAAATTTCACAAATATGTGCACTAATTGTGAATAGTGCTCAAATAGTACTTGTTTTAGTTTCAAGTCAACATAAGTTACTTAATTGGTCAAACTAGCTCCTAAATATCCTAAGTGTTGAGGGGTCCGGTTTTTAAGGTGGGGTGTCATCAACCTAGCCAGCCAATTAAAGAAAGGAAGAAGAAATAAAGTAAAAAGACTATTTGCTTTATTAAGTAAATATCTCACAAATACACTCTCTCACCTCACTTTTCTTCATTCCCTCTTGTTTCCACCATCTTCTTCCTTCATCCTCCCAAGCAAACCTGCATTGCTACAGCACACCTCTCTTCTCCATTTTCATTTGCTTGTTAAATGCAACTTCATGCTCTAAATCAAATTCCAAGACCACCTTTGTGCTAGTTAGACCGAGCTCTTCAATTCTATCTTTTCAAATCTCCAAGAGCTCAAGTTTAATTCCTTGGAGAATCTCCACTGAAGGAGGAAAAGCTCAACTTCTTATACCTTGATACTCTCCTTTGCTTCAAGGTAAGAAAAGCCAAAGAAAATTCATGTTTCCTCTCATTTTCATACATGGCCGAAAATCATATTTAATGGTGCCTTGTCTTGCTCTTTTTAGTATCTTGAATTAATCCTCAAATGACTAGGAGGAGTCCTACCTTGCTTCTTAATCAAGCTCTCTTCCAATTCCAAGGTAAATATCAATTCTAGTGTTTAAAACACTTCTTGTAACCTAGGGTTTGTTCATGAGTTTAAGTATAATGTTTAATGCTCATTACCCTTATTTTTATATTGGTTAGAAGGTTGACAAGTGAACAAAAGTCCTTGCGATTTTCAATCAAGAAAGAACAAGAGAAAACAAGTGAGAAAATCTTGAAGAGGAAGAGGTAAATGACCTATCCTAATGTAGTTTTGTGTCTTAGGAAATTGAGATTGAATTGCTTAATAAAAAACCTAAAGAGCCAAAGGGAAATGAGTTAGTAAAATATCCACAAGGTGGATTATAAGGGCATATGAGATTGTTGTGTGTATTTGCAGGTTGAAAGTATTTAATATGTGTAAATTCAGTGTTTAAGATTATTGTTATTTAAGGGCCTAAGAGCCATGTCATTTAAGGGCCTAAGTGCCAAGCAATTTAAGTTTATGTATTATATTGTGATGTAGTGTAGTTTGGGCGTAGCTTATGTGTAAAGACCATTCATAGTGGATTTGAATGTCTTTGATTGTTTAAGGATGAAAAACCATGTGTTTGAGTGTAAGAATGTGCTAAGAAGCCATGTCAAAGTTTAGTGGAGAAACAAAGAGTTTTAAGTATTCAAAGGAGATTCTATGACCTAGGAAGTGCTAGAAATCCTTAAGGGTTATACTGGTGAAAGAAAGTGAATTAATGTGTTCTTGAGTGTTAAAATGACTTAGGAATTGTCTTGGAGGATTTAGAGTTCAAATGGGTAATTTAGATACACCAAAGTCATGGAAAGAGTGTTGTTAAGACTTGTGCAAATTTTCGTAAGCAAAAGAAGTATAATGCCTTGTGAAGGATTGAATATGAACTTGTGGGAAAGACCTTAAGGAGGGTGTGTAAAGGAGATTACGATGATGCAAAATAATGCTTATGAGTGGTTATCATGCTTGTGAAGAAACACTTTGGTTAGTCTAAGTTGTAGGCATAATTCACCACTTAGAAATCCTAAGGAAAATGTTACAAGTGTTGGGAATTTTGGTAAGGATTGAGTATGTGATCAAAGAAGTTAAATGGAGGTTTGATCATGAGTAAAAAGGGATGTAAAGGTGCCTAAATGATGTTGGAAACATATTAGGAGACTTTTGGAAGAGTTTGGGAAAAGATAGACATTTTTGGGAAGGTTTTGCAGTCGACCGACCCAGGGGACCGACCCACTGAGATTTCCAAAGGGCCGAAGTTACTGACTTCGACCGACCCAGGAGTGTTGGGTTGATCGTGGGTCGGTCCAGTGTTGAGTTAACAGTCGGAGAAGTTTCTGACTCCGACCGACCCAAGGGGTTTTGGGTCGGTCGTGGGTCAGTCGGACACTTATAAAAAAACAAAAAAGAAAATGTGGTTTAAGTAGTAAACCCTAGTGTGTGTAATGAGGGTAAACAAGTGTAAGATTAAAATGTAAACTCATGCTATATAATGATGTAAAGTACTTAGTTAATCGGAGGTTAAATAAGTTAATTAACCGAAGTGACTAATCATGTATAGGAGCTGCATTCGGTGGTCAACGAACGCAGCAGGGACCAAGGTATGATTTTCTTGCAGTCTGTTTGCTACCGGTTTACACCGGCTTGTGTGTTTGTTTGTTTTCTGGATGTTTATGACTTTGTAAGATTTAAATCATGAAATGAGTTTACAGTCATTGTTATTATTGTGGTGTGTGTGTTCTGATACCGTTAACCTCGAATACGTGTTAATCCGTTAGTTAACCAAAGCTAGGATTACGTAAGAGAACGGTATTCGGTTTTAACGTTACAACTAAGGGAACGTTTTAACTACGGCTATCCGTGTGTTAGTTGTGGTTGTGTTGTTAAAGTGTATCTCATCTCTCTTGTGTGCCTAACTAGGCCTAAACACTTATAGTGTGAAATAATGAGTTAAGTTCCAACAATGGGACTACTAACAAGAGTATAACCGGGGATGAGGAATCCGGAAGTTTTGGTCGCGCGTGTATGTACGGGAGTCAATATCTGGATCAGATTCGACCCTCTTTATGTTATGGTTGTCTTTCCTTCTTGGATTACAATCACCCACAAGGCTAATAAATGGCTTTCCTACCAGACTTTTGTTCGGGCTAGGGGGATTATGTGTACAGTGTGTTTGGATCACCATATCCAACGCATCTTTGGGATAAGTTGAACGTTCGATAAACAGAACGGTAACAAGTTATGTAGCAAGCTTAACATGAGATTGAAATCATTCTTAGGCTTACCAAGTTTGGCTAACTGATGTTTGGTTCGTTTCCTCAAGAGAATCGTTCCTAGTATGTTATGTGTTATTGTTGCTATGCAATGATTATTGCTATGCTTACGTATGTTGTATGTTAAATAAATGCCATGTTATCATGACAATTAGTTGTGTATCCCGGTAGACGACGGGCTGCACGTTAATCATACCAGCCAAGGGTTGCTGAGCCCCTTTGGGGCACCATATTTTATTTTGCCGGATGAGGATCAAAGAAGCAGAGTGGCTTTAGATTCTAAGTTAAATGAACACTTCCGTTATTTTGGATAGTGGACCCGAGTTGCGCCTGTGCACTCGTGGATGTATATATAATTGATGAGTTAGACTGAAATGATGTTTTGTATATATACACTCGGTATAGTTGGTTGTAAGTTTGTGGATATTAGTAAATAATGCTCGGGAGTCTGTGTCCATCAGACGATACATATTGTGCGTATTAGCCTTGTTAGCCATGTGGGTGGCTAACGGCGTGTAACACCGTCCCGTTTTGGTTAATGTTAAGTTGTGTATTTCCGTTGCGTTTACCGTTTATTGTTAAGTTTTAAGTTGGGGTGTTACATAACTCGTGATTGTGGCTAAGTGGATGGCTAGTCTTTCCACAGTAAGTCGTAGGCTGATTGGGTCTTTGACCCAATGTAATGCCTAGTCGGTCTCTTGACCTAATCCATAGGAGCCCCTAGGGTCTTGCTTCCGCGCAAAAGTTTTTAAAATTATTTAGAATTACCCCTTCCATAAAAGAAGTATATAAAATATTATCAAAAATTTCAATTTGTACTATTCTTTGAGCTTTCCCTATTATATTTTATGATGATATTTTATCTATTTATTTAATAAAATTTATAACTTTTAATAATATATTATATTTTTATAATTTTGTATGTTATTAATATTTTAAATTATATATTAATATTTTTTACATTTTTTATTCATATTACCATTTTATTTAAATTATTATTAATATCTTTTTATTTATATAATATTATAGTTTATATATTGTGAATTATAATTATTAATTTGAAGTTTTGTGCATGTTTAATATTTAAGAATTGTTATTTTTCTCTATTGTATATGTGTTTTATTATTTTATTACTTTTTAAAATTAGGGAAATTTCACCAAATACCACTGAGTTTTTGCATAATTCACGATATACCACTGTGTTTTCAAAATTACACAGGATAACATTAAGTTTTACTTATTTCATCAGATAACACTATGTCTCATATTTTAATGTCTAGCTTATATTCCATAAAAATGACTAAACTACCCCTGTTATTAATTAACAACTTGAAAGTAATTTACCATACTGATAAATTTCATAAGACACCACTTTTATTTAACTATTTATATGGGTAGTTTATTCTTTTTTTCTAGGGATATTGATGGAACATTTAAAAAAATATGAGATAGAGTGTTATCTAGTGAATTAAGCAAAAACTGAGTGGTATTTGGTGAAAATTCCCTTAAAATTATTTAAAAAATAATTCATAAAATGCACTTAATACGAAAAGGGTATCTTGAGAACTTAATCATGATAGCAATATGAGGAATAAAATAATCACTATTTAGGTTAATTTCATGGATTATGGGTATTTTGTATATTTTGAAATTTTTTAGAAATATCACACGTTTTAGAAAAGTGGTATATAGTGAATTACAAAAGTTGTTAGAAACTAAAAAAAATGTAGGTGTGATCCTCCGGCTACTAAAAAAAAATTTCCGCTCAAAGCTACGGTGATAGGTTTCCTCTCATAGTGGGTTTCCTCTCAAAGCTAGTGTTTACCCCTACTCAAGAACATCGGTCATGCATTGGGCAAATAATCACAGCCTGCAGATTACCTCTCCCACCATCTCTCTGCCGATTCAAACTCCCTCAAACTGCCACTTAACCGGCTCTTTTGACACATTAAACACGTTATTACAACTTTTCCGCCACGTTTTACAAGATATGCCATGCAAATCATTGCTTTTTCCCGCCGGCGATCAGCCTCCTCGTCTTCCCTGGTTTAGAACGGCTATTATAAACCTACCCGAGGTTTTCAAAGCATCCACCACGCTTCTTCAGCACTCCTTTCTCTTTTTCTCCTTGCGTCCTCACTTGCGAACTCGTTCTGTTGTCTTGCTCTTGCTTTGCTACTCAAAGATCAACCTGAAATACCCCTAACCTTAAAAACAAAATTAAATGATCTATTAATGATCTAAGAAGTTTAATAATCATCTTAATACCATTGGGGAACAATCTAAAGATCTCAACAAGGCAAAACATGCCTTAAGATTGGTAAAGCCAAAAATGTGCTTTAAGACACCATAGAGATTGTGTGACTTCAATTAGGATCCAAAGTGGATTACTAAGTATTATAATTAAGTAATGAACACTATGAAACTATTCTCAAAGGAAACCAAGCTCAAAAACATGTTCTAACACAAATTGTGCTTTAAAACTCCTTAAAGCACGTTTTTGAGAAAATTGACTTTCTGAGTGGGTTTTGAGTGGTGTTAGGCATTGGATTAGACCTTGTTATACTAATGTACTATAATGTACCACATTAGAAGGTCTAATTCCTAGATTTTCAAAAAAATCACAAATATGGCATTCATTTATGAATAGTAACTGAAATAGTGCATTTTTAAGTAATGTTGACCAAGTCTAGTCAATGGTCAAGACTTGACCCATCTTTACCAAAGGAGGGCGGCAGCATTGATGGGGGAGGACAGCACACCATGCTTTAACCAAAATATCTTGCGAATTTAGTGAATCATCACTTTACTATTCCATTTCTTACTTTTCTTTCATTTAAACACCAAATCAGCCTTTATCTTTCCTCCCACCCCTTTCCAAACGTGGGTTCAGCAACCAGACCTCCATTCCTTCATTCTTTGAGCTAGGAAGCAGCCAACTTCAAAGAGCAACTCCCATGACATAAGGTAAACATTCAAAACATGTTATATGTCATTTTCTTCATCTTTTCTTCCTCTTTCCATTAAGCTAACTTCCAACCACTTCCATCCACTCATCTAGAACGAGTTTTTGATCAAAGGAAAGGGGTAATCTCGGCTGAAACTCAATATTCAAGGGGGAAGCAAGCTTAAGACCTAATTAAGGTAAAAATGTGCTTTAAGCACCTAAACCTTTGTCTTCTTCATTTCCGGTTGGAAACCTGAGTTTCTTTGGCTTATTTTGCTCTCCTTTACATGTTGGTTCAGTTGGTATATCAAGAGCATCAATTCCTATCCAAATCCATGCCAAAAACATCATTTTTGGCATTTTAAACAAGGTAAAACCTAGCCTTCTCCTATTCTGATCATTGGAGATTATATAGCCTGGTTTAAAGAGTGTTTTGACACCTTCATTCTGTTGGAAAATAGGGGCGTGAACAGCTTGAGAAAGCCTTGAGAATTTGAGGTAAAAATCTAGGTTTTAATGACTTATGATCATTCCTATGGTTAGTTCATGTTTGAACTTAACTATATCCTTGTTGTGATGTATAAACATGTTTGGAAGCTGTCTAAAACACCTCCCAACCTGCCGTGGCCAAACAGCCCCTTACGAGCTCATAAAATCAAGGTATAACATTATATTACAATGTTTTAATACCTTAAGAGCTTATATAAATTGTGCCGTGAGTGAACATATCTAAATGGTCATTTTTAGCTTCAAAAATGACTAGGAAATGTTATAGAAACCTTGGATAAATTAATTAAGTGATTAATTAACATAATTGTCAAATTTAAGACATTATGTGGAAGTTTGGTAATTTATAAATAATTCTATGTGAGGCCGAGAGTTTATAACGTTTTAGTGACATTTAAATGTAATTTTATGTTATAAAGCAAGGTTGTAATAAGGCCATGTTATTTAGGCCATTTTATTTAAGTTTAAAAGCTTATTTAATTTAATTTATGCATTTAGCATAAGGTTTGGGTCAAACCGGTAATTACTAAAATTATACAAGTCGTGGGCTATTTTAGGAGAAATATGGGGTTTAAAATGAATTTAAATAAAATTATAACATTTTATAAAGTTTTGTGTCAAAATTGTAATTATAGGAAAGTTTGGGGTATATATTGTAATTACCGAGAGTTTGGGCTCAAATTGGAATTTAGAAGTCAAGACCAAATTTTGGAATTTATTGAATTAAATACTAGCTTATAATAAGCTAGGTATTAAAGTATAAAAGAAACATACATATTGGGGTGGATTGGTAATTTCCGAAAAATCTGGGTACCAAATGGGGTTTAGAACAGACCTTGGTTTATTAGGAATTTATAGGAATTTATTTGGTTAAATTTGGAGTTAATATGGATTATATAAGTATAATATATGATATTTTATATCATTGTTACATATAGGTAACATATGTGGTAAAAACCGTAAATATTGAAAGTATAAGGTTAGGAATGATGTTTATAACCTTTTGGTATAGTTTGCTAATTTTTGGAATTATATATGAGGTTTTATGAAGATATATGTATAATATATAGTTTTAATGACATTAGAAAGTATATGTTATAAAATGGGGTTATTTGGTGAATATGGAAAGTTAGTGGGTTGGAAATTAATTTAGAACAGACCTAGGGTCTGTGCGGTTATTTTGGGATTTTATAACCATATGTTATAATTATATTAAGGTTTAAGGATTATAATATAAGGTATATATTATAAGTGTGACAATGGAATATAATTTGAGGTTGATTTGTAAAATCTGAAAGTATAGTGAAATTAAATAAAAACTGAGAAGAGTATGGTGTGTTTGGTATTTTGTAACAACTTATAACTATAGGTTATAATTGTTTTAATGACATAAATGTCATAATATATGTTATATAACTATAATATAACATTATATAAATTAGGGAAAATTCACGATATACCCCTGTTTTCTTTCGTAATTCACAATATACCCCTGTGTTTTTCATAATTCAACTTTAAACATGCTTAAATGTTGTCCAAAATTGATGAAACTTTACATGGACAATGCTAAAGTGTTATATTTTGGTCCAATTTCAAATTTGAAGTTTTTTAAGATCACATGTGACCTGTGGGACCCAATGAACATGTGGCATATTCATTGGGTCCCACAGGTCACATGTGAGCTTAAAAAACTTCATATTTGATATTGGACAAAATCTAACACTTTAGCATCATCCATGTAAAGTTTCATCAATTTTGGACAATATTTAAGTATGTTTAAAGTTGAATTACGAAAAATACAGGGGTATATTGTGAATTACGAAAGGAAAACAGGGGTATATCATGAATTTTCCCTATAAATTATGTGGTGGATTTTGTAAATATTTAAGAGAACAAGTGCTGTTCGGTAATAATGGGCATTTTAGAATAAGAATTTATAATATGGTTTTTAATGTTATAAGGTTGTAACATTTATAATATAAGAATATATTCTAAAAGAATATGAATATATTATAAGATTTACCATATAAAAATGGTCCCATAATACATATATATAAATAAATATATGTTATGGAGTGAAAAATACAATATGGTTCAAATAACCATATAATATCATAATTAAAATGATATAGAGTAAGAAGAAAAGAATTGTAAACATTGGATAAGGAAATTCTAATGTTATGTTGTTCATGAAATAATAAGGAGTTACATACTTCAAAGTATTTTCAAAAAATGAATTATACAACATTACACTTGGAAAAAACTAACCATTGAAATAAATACTAAGGAGAGATGTATAATATATGACTAAGATTATACATGTAATATAGTGATAAACTATATGATATACAAATGGGTATTAAATTACATGCGATAACAAACGATTAAAGTTAAGTATATTAATATACTCGACGTAATCACGCATGTAATATGGTGTTTTTCCTAATCTCGAGTTAAACCGAAAATCCCACAAACGTTGTTAGTAAATAACGGGGAACGAACCGAGAGGGATTAATGACGGTACGGGGTACCGTAGAGTAATGTTGTTATACAGGATGCTAATCTGTAGCGTTATGTATTATTAGACTGTTAGAGACATCACGGGTGAGCTTCGGATCTAGCTGATTCATACTCCACGGTTTTATAATCCCGGTGCACGGTATGTTATTGTGTGGCTTGATTGTCTCTGAGGATTTCCTCAGTTCTGACATTGTGTGAAAATCTGTGTTAAGATTGAATGTCTGTTTGCGTGAATTAATATGCTTGAGTTGTGTATTAATGCTGCATTGTTATTATTACTGTTATACGATAACAGTACTGTTCGTATATAAGAACATATTATAAAATGAACTAGCGGCAATGATGCTATCTTATATGTGTAATATAAGGAACGTAAGTAAAACGTTGTAGCATTAGGATAATAAGATATATATATTATCCGAGACTTACATACGGAGCATTGGCCTTTTTAACACCGCTCTCGTATCTAACACTGGATCCCGAGTCGACATACTCAGGATTGGACTAACGACCTTAGTCTGCTGTGTTAGGAAAAATAGTAAAACGATGTGATGGTATAGATAAGTTTATCATGAGGATGTGGCTCTTGCTGTGAATTGTGATCAATTAACGATACTAGGATACCGTGTGGGTATCCGTAAGTATCAGGATAAATTTCCAACGGACTACAGATGGTTTCTCGGTCGGAGACTCTACCGCTGGAGTGGCTACTGCCGTGGGTGACCCACCATAGGAGATGGGTAACTTAGGGACACGTCGTTTTAACGAGACGCTGTCATTAGGCATGACTGAACAATTACGAACAACTATATTAACTCGTACAGTAGGCGAACATTATTTGGGCTTGTAAGCCAAAGACGAGAATCTATACTTGTTTATAATCCTCGTTGTTTCGCCTTGTTGTTTAATGGTTATGCTATGTGGTTATGTGATATATGTTGGTGGATTTGTTGAAATGAGTCGTTGCACTCATATGTGTGTAGTGAATCAGTTTAATTGAGTCGTTGTACTTATATCTATGTTGTGAACTGGTTGAGTCGAGTCGCTGTACTCGTGTGTGGATTATTGTGGATTGATTGGTCGAGTGAGTTGCCGTACTCAACTATGAACTATTATATGTTTGTTGGAGTGGAGTCTTCGTACTCATATAAGCGTTGTAACGCTTTCAGTTGGTTTATTGCGATGTGATGTGTGAAGCCGGGGGCTTGTTTTCTATTTGAGTTTACTGCAATATATTTGTTGCTTTACAGTTTTTATATTAAACTACTTGCATGAAAATGATTTACATGCTCTCGGCCAATTAATTGAGTGTCTGAGGGGGCATGACAGTCATGTAGTAACATACTCAGCAGGGGCTGATTCCATACCACAAAAAAATATTTTGCAGGTATGCAGCTTCCGGTGTCGACAAAGAGCGGGACGCGCTGGGTAGTTTAGCCACAGTTGTTTAAATATGCACTGTTATATTTTGATACGAACATAGAAACGTGTATAGGATTGGGGTACTTAGAATGCTCACTATGATTGTAATTTATATTGGAATGGAAGGATAGATCTATCTCTTGTTGTCACTGTGGGAAATTGTTTCGTATTTATGAATATATCAGTAAGCACGTTATTACTCGTATGGGCGAGTGAGAACGGTGACACCAGTAGTTCAATTGTTTAGATTACCGCTGCGATTACCTTGTTAAGTAAAACGATTAGGAGCCGATTAGAGTAGGGGTGTTACCTCGCACCAATGGCGGCTTCATCATCCCGCGTCAATGAGATTGCTGAGTAGTATGTGAACATGGCCCTCACTGCTGAAGAACGCTCTACCCTTGAGGTCTCTGATGTGGCGAATGCAGAATCCGGTGTTAACTACGCCTGTTCCCTTCTTGGCAAGCTTCTGATTGCAAAGTCGATTGATGTCAAAGGTGTGACATGTTCTTTCTCCAAAATTTGGAAAGTCGAAGATCAGCTTACTGTTCGCAACTTGGGTTCAAATATCTACCTGTTTGAATTCCCTGATGAGGAGCATAAATTTGATGCCTTAGTTGTGGCCCTTGGACTTTTGAAGGATGTTTAATGGTTCTCACTGACATTGATCATGATAAGCCACCACACGCACATGAGTTTAGGTTTATTCCTTTCTGGGTTCGGGTACACGATGTACCGATGTGGCTTCTCAATCCTCTGTTTGCCAGGCGTGTTGGAGATAAAATTGGGTTTTATCTTGATTATGTTAACTATGATAGGCGTTTTGCTGGTCCGTATCTCCGTGTTAAGGTCATGTTGGACCTGGCAAGGCCACTTCTTCGGTTTGTCATGATTGTCATTGCTGGGCGTCCCACTGTCTTGCGGTTATCATATGAGCGACTCCCTACTCTCTGTTTTATCTGTGGCTATTTTGACCATGTTGTGAAGGATTGCCCGCACAAGTCTGAAATTGCAGGTGCAGCGTTCCCTTATGGTTTGTGGCTGAAATCAAGCACTTTCGGTTCTGCTCGATCCCGTTCTGAATCAGTCCCAGTTGCTCCACTGCCCCAGCCTTTGGTGAAATACCTCGTAATTAAAAATAGTGATTAATTAGGCTAATGAATAATTTAGAAGCTTAATTAAGTGTAAATAATCATGAGGGAACAAATCCCGAAGAAAACGGATCCTTAAAACGGATTAAAAACACTAACGAACCTTAAAGCACGTTTTTCGAGGTAACCGGGAAAACGTGACTTTAAGCGGGTCAAATAGACTCGTAACAATTTTGGTCAACTAAATAGTCATTAATAAATATTAGTGAAGCTTTAGAACCAATAAAATCAAGAAAACGAGAAATTAGTAAAAACTGTCAAAAACGGGAAGTTGTGGGATAGAAACATAAATAACCAAAACTTATGTGTCCACTTTTAAAATAAAAAGTAAAATTGTGTGTGTGTGTGTGGTGCCAGCCGGCCCCCCTATCCCCCTCTCTCACACACTCACTAACTCCCTCTTATTTGCAAAACAACAAAATAATAAAGTAACCCCCACCCTCACTTTCTACTCTCTCTCCTCCACTCTATTCTCTCACTCACGTACCCACCTTCTTCCTCCTCTCTGTTTTCCTCCTCTCAACCGATGGCAATGGAGTTTTGAACAAACCCACACAAAACACTACTTCTCTCATCTTGTAACCCTCTTGAACCCCTTCCAAAAATTATAAAAACTACACCATTGTCTTCCTCTCATCAAGGGGAACACTTCCTTCTTTTCAAAATCCGGAAAAGAGCATTTTCGTTTTCATGGGTATACCCCATTTGGAGCTTCAAGACCACCATTAGAACCACCTCCTTCTCCTTGTTCTTTTGAGGTAAAAATCTCCTTGAAACTCCATCATTTTTCTAGCCTTAAGGGCAAAACGAAATCTGAAGCTAAACCCTTGTTTGCTTCTTTGAATGCTAGCCGATTTTGGCATTGTTGGAGAGTGGGAAAGATTGTTCTTGAGCCATTCCAAGCTTTACTTACACCCTTGCAAGGTAATGGGATTTCTAAACCCTAGAACTTACATTAAAACTTGAATAATGGTTAGGGTTAGTTTTTAGTATTGAAGTATGTATATGAATGGTTGTAGTGTTAGTGAGAAGTGTTGTTAAAACCGGTGAGAAGAGGAAGGGAAGAAAGAAAGAAGAAGAAGGAAGGAGAAAGAGAAAACTAGAAGAGAAACAAGGTAAGGATGCTCACTTGTGTAGTCTTGTACATATGTGTATGTAACAGATTTTTAGAAGTTAAAATGAGTATTGTAAAATGGTAGTGTAGTTGTAGTGTAATGTGTAGGAGAATACAAGTGTTTTAAGACTTTAAAAGACATGTAAAACTTATTGAAACCTAGTTGGGATTGGAATGTAATGTGCAGGAATTTTTAAGAGTGTTTGAGTATTGGTATTGTGTATGGGAGCTTGTATATATATGGTTGTTGAAAACAGGTGAGATGATCATATATGTGTGTGAGACAATGTGGTGAGAGTATAAAAATATAGGGGAGACTATGGCAAAATTTGTCTAGGATTAGAACACTTAATGAACTAGAAACTAGGTGAAAAACATATGTTGTAACAGATTTTGCTTTGAGTTGGTTAGTGGGCAAGTTGGGAGAAGTGTGTAATGCATTAGAAGCTTTAGGAGTGACATTAGAAGAGGGAGTTATAGTTGGGGAGAGTTAGGACTAAAATCTGTAGCAAAATGCAACTAGAGAAGAAACTATGTGAGTGTTGAAATGGAATTTGGGAAGAACAAGAGTGTAAGTTAGTATAGGATTTGTGTAAATGAATTAAGGAATGAAACAGCATGATTTAGAGTGTTTAAGTAGTGGTAAAACATGTGGGAATAAGTGTAGGAACAATGGGGAAGTAATGGGTGAAAGATAGAACTGAAAACAGATATAAAAAATGCAAATACTGGGCCGGACCGACCTTGGGACCGAACTTGCAAGGTCGGTCGAGCCCAGATTTACAAAGGACGAAACCTTCTGGAATGGACCGACCTTGGGACCGGACATGCAAGGTCGGTCGGCCAGAAGAATTTCCCGTAATGCAACCTACTGGAATGGACCGACCTTGCGACCGGACTTGCAAGGTCGGTCGACTCAAAATTTTTCCGTCTTGTAAGCTACTGGAATGGACCGACCTTGCGACCGGACTTGCAAGGTCGGTCGGGCTAAAATTCGCTTGTAACGAAACTTACTGGAATGGACCGACCTTGGGACCGGACATGCAAGGTCGGTCGACTCAGAATTTCGAAACCAAAACTTACTGGAATGGACCGACCTTGGGACCGGACTTGCAAGGTCGGTCGGCCCTGAAATTTCCAGCGTAATCCCTTACTGACTTCGACCGACCTTGGGACTGGACTTGTAAGGTCGGTCGGGTCTTACAAAATTTTTTTTAATTAAATAATATATATATATATATATATACCCACATATACATATGTACATATATGTAAGTATACCAATGTTAAGTAAGGAAATAAACTTAAAGTAAAGAAGAGTAAGTAATAATGTGTAAGTGTAAGAATGGACTTAGTAAGTATGACTTAGGAAACGTAAGAGTAATCGAATTAAGCTAAGGATAGTAAAATTAATCACCGAACATATGTATGTTATAGGACTTGATTTGTGAGCACCGAAGGAACGTTGGGATACAAGTACAACGGTGAACGGTATGAATTCCTCATGCCCGTATGCTATCTTGGTTACTCTGATTTGTGTGTTGTGTGCTAATTGATCACCAAATAAGATAAATGCACGAATCGGAGTTACTATGCATACTTGTGAATATGTAGTGCTGTATGTTGTGAATATTTTTCTTAAATCTTAGTTTGTATAATTCATGAAATGTATGGATGAATATGAATGCTTGTATGGATGTTGTAACGTACTGTGACCGATTGTGATTGTGCTTGGACTTCTAACTTATTCCTAACAAGCTAACCATTCTAACTTAAATTGGTAATTAAATTGGAATGAGTAGAAGTCCGATATAGTTTCGGCCACGTGAGGATGAGGAGACACAAGAGGTTGGATCCGATTCCTGACTCTTAAACTGGTCCGCGGCCCAAATCCCTTAAGTGGGTAGCATCCCGGATTGGTGAGTCAAGTAAATCCCGGAGGTGGGACGGAGTAGTCCCCAGGGCCAGAGGTCATACCGACTTAACTTGAGTATAAGTAAGTAAGTAAGAATGAGTAAGTATAGTAATTGAAAGTAAGTAAGTGGAAGTAAGAGAAAGTAAGTGAAATGAGTAAAAGAGTAAACAACATTCCGATTAACCCGGATGTGTAACTTGGCTAACATTGTGAAGGTAAGTATTGTATGCACTATTGTATTGATGCCTTGAATTGTGTAATGAATTGTGTATGCATGTACGTTGTATGAAAAGCATGTATGTATGAAATTAACGAATCTCATGTTTAGTGGACGTCAAATAGTCGGCGTGCCCTAGCTAGCACGCAGTATATGCGGAGTTCATGCGCAGCTTTTGCTGAGCCCCTAGGGGCGATGTTTTTACTACACGCAGGTACAAGAGAAGGATGAAAGCCGTGAAGTGTTGAAGCTTGTTTCTTTTGATTTCCTTTTGAATGTAAACTATGAATTGATGAATGGTGTACTAAGTAGTACACGGCTGTAAGTTTTGTTAGCCGGTGTACCATGGGGTACACCTTTTTGAATAGTGGAAGTAATGGATTGGGGGTATAGATGAGTAGCTTGTAGAAAACTCATTCTTTTGGGAAGTTTGAATTGGGATGTAAATGAATACACTTAAATACTCGGTGATCCATTGATGTAAGTATTCGGTATGTGGTATTTTGGTAAGTAATTTAGTAGCTCGGTACACTATGTTCATTAGACCGTTACTGTAAGTAGAATAGCCTAGCTAGCCGTATGGGCGGTTAGCGGCGTTGTATCACCCGCCGTAGCAATAGTAGTATTTCCACTGCGAACTGATAGGATTAACAGGACGATTAGACGGTAGGCGTAGGATTAACGGTAGGGGTGTTACATTTGGCCCCTCCACCAAGACCAGTCCCAACTCCTACCGAGGCCATGCAAGTTGTCCAAGGAGACCAGCAGCTTGTCCAGAAGGATGCGGAGATTGAGGAAGGGGAAATTGTCCCATCCTCGACGAGTTCTACTAACAGGAAGCGCAAGAAGACTGAGGATGATGGTGTTTCTTCCGCGGCTGGTGTTCATGTAGAGGCTGAGGGTGCTGTTCAAGACCTGAATAAGAGAGCAAAGAGTATGGATCCTGGTGACTCTTCACCGACGGTGACTCTGGGGGCGGCCTCGGGTCGCCTGGATTAATGTCAGTTTTAGTTGCAAACTGCCGTGGGTTAGGTAGTGTGGCGGCAGTTCGCTGGCTGTTGGGTGTGGTGGCAAGGGAGGCACCACTTTTTGTTATTTTGTTAGAGACAAAATTGTCTTCTTTTGAGATGCGTAGGGTGGCATCTAGGTTTAGGGGTTTTCACTGGTTAGCAGGAGATAGTGAAGGGTGGAAGGGGGGTGTTGCATTATTTTGGCAGGATTATGTTGATGTAACTTTATCTAGATTTTCTGCACATCATGTTTATGTTTTTGTATGTAATATGGGGGGCATGAAGTGGTGGCTAACGGGTGTTTATGGTTGGTTAAATTCAAGTGATAAATGGAAAACTTGGCGATTGTTGCATTATCTACATGCGCAATGGCATGGTCCCTGGTTGCTGGGTGGTGATTTTAATGAGGTTATCCATCTTGGTGAGCACCGTGGCCGTGGCTTTCGAGCTCAATCACCAATGCATGCTTTTCGTACTTGCCTTTCTGATTGTTCGTTACACGATTTAGGGTATCGTGGGTCATGTTTCACTTACACGAATCGTGCGCGCCAATCCCATAATGTCAAGTGTCGCTTGGATCATTTTGTGGCTAATGACTCTTGGTTTTCAGTATATTCAGATGCTCAGAATTATCATTTACGAAGGGGCCGTTCGGATCATAAGCCCATTAAGTTGATCTTGCAGCCTTCCATAAGACGTGGGCCCAAACCTTTTCGTTTTGAGAACTGTTAGGCCCACGAAACCCAGTGTCGTAATATTGTTCACACTGTTTGGGCTACAGACAGTTCCCTGATAGTTATGCTTCAAAGGTCAGTGAATGTGGTCGCCAGTTGCGTGCATGGGGCACGAGGCAGATATGGGTGGAAAAGTCAGCGTTGCGGCGGGCTCAGCATGAACTTGATTTCATTGCTAATCAGCCTCCAACTGAGCAGAATTTACTTAGATGGAAAGAGTGCAATACTCAGGTTGACTCCCTCTTGTTGAGGGAGGAAGTGTGCCTGCAGCAGCGTTCCCGACAGACTTGGTTACAGGTAGGAGACGAAATAATCGATTGTTTTACAATAAGTTTCGTTCCTGGTCACGTCGGAATGCCATTTTCACCCTGTCATCACCTTCATTACCAGCGGCTACCACTTGGGCGGGTGTTGAAAATGTGGCACGTCACTTTTTCCAAACTCTTTTCACAACCTCCAATCCGCAACAGGACTTGCATCTCTTGGCCTGTGTTGAAGCGAGGGTTCCTCCTACTTTATATGATTTAATGGGTCAACCTTTCACTGGCAAGGAGGTTGTCACAGCTTACAAGAAATTGCATCCTTCAAAGGCGTCAGGTCCAGATGGCATTAACGGGGTTTTCCTCAGAACTTATTGGCCTGTGATTACTAATGATTTCATCCAACCAGCTTTGCAATTCTTGAACACCGCGTATTCACCACCTTCAGTCAATCATACGCATATTGCTTTGATCCCTAAAAAAGTAGGAGCAACGTCCATTACAGATTTTCTCCCTATCTCTTTATGCAATACTCTATACCGAGTTATCTCTAAGGTTCTAGTGAATAGAGTACAATTGGTTATGCCGTTTGTGATTTCCGATAATCAGGGAGCTTTTGTGAAAGATCGTTTAATCACGGACCAATTTCTTGTTACTCACGAGATCTTACATCAAATGCGCACCTCTAAAGCAAGGCAACAAGGCTATTTTGCTTATAAGGTTGACATGTCTAAAGCGTTTGATAGGGTTGAATGGTCTTTCGTGCTGGCGGTTTTGCGCAGTATGGGTTTCCACCCTTTTTGGATTGCAGCAGTTCGGAAATGCCTTACCACGGCCACTATGGCAGTCCTCATCAATGGTTATCCGAGCACCACTTTTTCGCCACAACGGGGCCTTCGGCAAGGTAACCCCTTGTCACATCTTCTCTTCATCTGTTGTATGGAGGTTCTTTCTTCAGCCTTGCATCTTACTTCGGAGGTTCACCTTTATTCGGGGTTCGCTATTCCCGGTCTCTCTACACCAATTACCAATCTGCTCTTTGCGGATGATTGTATTCTTTTTGGTAAGGCCACCGTCCAGAATGCTCAAAAGATTGCTGATGTCCTGCATGACTTCATGCAAGCGTCCGGGCAATCACTAGTAGAAAAAATGTTTTTAATGACAGCGTTTAAACCACGGTTAAAAGGAAAACCGTGGTTTAAAGTTTATAAACCACGGTTTTCATAGAAACCGTCGTTTAAAGTACACGCCAGAGTGCATATACCACGGTTTTTGGAGAACCGTCGTATATAGGTTACTGATATACCACGGTTTTCCGGGCAACCGTGGTATATAGTACATGCCAGAGTGAATATACCACGGTTCTTTGGGAACCGTCGTATATAGGGTACCTATATACCACGGTTCCTAGGCAACCGTCATTTATATTGCACTACTATATTAAACCACGGTTTTTTTGTCAACCGTGGTATATAGTCTAGGCGGGATTTTTAATTTTCGGCCCAAATTTAATGCGGCTCTTTCTATCTATTCTCTTATATTCTCACGCTAATTTTGGAACCCAAACCGACGAAAATCTCCAACTCTTCTTCTTCATTCTCTTCAACGTCACGGTAATTTTGGAACCCAAACCGACGAACATGCTCTGCAACTCTTCTTCATTCTCTTCAACCTCACGGTAATTTTGGAACCCAACCGACGAACATGCTCTGCAACTCTTCTTCATTCTCTACAAGTTCACGGTAATTTTTGCAACCCTCACCGGCGCACAAGGAACATGCTCCATCCTCATTCTCTTGTTTTTCGGAATTTTTTGCAGCTTACAACTAGAACAAGGAACACATGCTCTACATCATCTCCACTCAGTGCAATTTTCGCAACCATAACCGGCGAACAAGGAACATGGCCTCCATTCTTCATTCTTCTCACAGTAATTTTGCAACCCACCGCGAACAAGGAACATACTATGCCAGAGTTCTTCACTCATTATTTTGCAACCCTAAATCGCAAACAAGGGACATACATGTTCTATAGCCTCTTCATTCTCTTCTGTTTCTCTATTTGAGATCTGTGAAGCGATGCTACTAAATCGCCGGCGATTTTGAAAAAGAGTTCATAGACTATAAACCACGGTTATATGTATAACCGTGGTTTATTCGTTGATTTATAGATAATATACCACGGTTTTGACATTTAACCGTCGTATAAAATGACTTTATACCACGGTTCTGAACTTAACCGTCGTTTAAAACCGGTGAGGACCGTGTCCAAAAACGGTCTTAAACGATGGTTATTTGCAAACCGTGGTATATAGTCTTCTTTTAAACGACGGTTTTCAACCGTGGTATATAGGCAATTTTCTATATACCACGCGAGCATAAACCACGGTTCCTAACCGTGGTATATAGGCAAAATAACCGTGGTTAAAAACAGTTTTTCTACTAGTGAATGTATCAATGCTGACAAGTCGGCGGTGATGTTCTCTAGGCTTTTGCCCCACAATCTTTGTACATCGATTGCAATGTCTCTCGGCGGTCGTGTTGTTCCAGATTTGGGTATGTACCTCAGATTCCCAGCAAAGGTGGGCCGTAATCGGACAACGATTTTTGTGTATATTAAGGATCGGGTGGCAAAGCGAATTCAGGGCTGGTCACATCATGTCTCTCAGGCTGGACGCCTAAACCTTATTAAGACTATCTTGCAGGCAATCCCCACTTATGTTATGTCTATTATCGCTCTGCCTCAATCGCTTCTGAAGCAAATTAAGAGTACACTTTCACGTTTCTGGTGGAGTGGCAAGTCTATGAAATCAGGAATCCACTGGGCAAAGTGGGAAACCTTGTGTCTTCCGGTAGCTGCTGGCGGATTAGGGTTTTGGGATCTCCGTAGTTTCAATCGGGCTCTCTTAGGTAAGCAGCTTTGGCGTATTCTTGTCAACACGGATTCGCTCTTGTCAAGATTTTACAGGGCCCGGTATCTGCGCCACTCATCTATAGAACAAGTTAGGCAGATGCCCAATGCCAGCCCAATTTGGAAAGCTCTTTTAGGTGTGCGTGACTTGATTGAAATGGGGGGGGGGGGGGCACTGTCTTGGTAATGGTCACACAACTTTGGTTCGAGATCGCTGGCTTCTTTCGAAGGAGGGAGCGCACCTATATCTTTGGCACCTTCCTTTGCAACTACACCAGGCACCAGTCTCGACTTTCATGCTTTCTCCCTCTGCATGGAATGAGCCACTTATCCGTCGGACTTTCCACCCAACAGATGTGCACCATATCTTGAGCATGACGCTTTCGGGAGCCGTCACCGTTCCTGACTCTTGGATCTGGGGGTTCACCTCAGCGGGCCACTATTCTGTCAAAACGGCATATCATTGTGATGTTGCGCTAGCACGACAGGCTCAACCTAGTGTATCAACAACGTCTGATTCTGTTCAGACTTTAGTCACAAAGCGTATCTGGAAAATGGATGCGCCTCCACGTGTAAGGCTTTTTGGCTGGCAGCTTCTGCATGGAGCAGTACCGTGCAATGATGTCTTGTCTTCTCGACTTCGTCAGCCAAATATACATCCATGTGCCTTTTGTGGTAAGAGAGACACACTGTATCATTGTTTCTATGATTGCAAGCTTGTCCAACAGTATTGGGCCCGTTTGGGTGTGAGTGCTCCGCCGCCTCTTCATTCAAATGCGGCTTTCATTGACTGGTTTGCTCATACTTTTGCTTCACTTCATGATCTTGCTGTTTTGGTTTCCCTCCTCTGGCGCCTTTGGTATGCCCACTGCCAATTTTCTCATCACCGGGTTGCCTCTTTTGAGGCTGGCTGGTTTTGTGCGGACAGTTTCTACCAGCACAGTATGTCTTCTGCCATGCTCTCTTCTTCCATTGCGCTGGCTGCTCATCGTGCGGCTCATGATTCCTGGGTAGACGTCTATGTTGATGCAGACCTGGACCATGTTGGACGCTTTGGTCTTGCAGCTATTGCCTCCTCTGGTCGCACTATCCTTGGCGCGGCCGTATCAGCGGGTTTTGGTGTGAGGGAGCCAGCTCAGGTTGAAGCTAAGGCGGTTGTTTTGGGTTTAACCCTGGCTAAGCATCTTGCAACTACACAGTTACGCCTGGTTTCCGATTGCAAAGGCGTCTCGACTACCTCTCAGACTTTCAGTCTCGAGCTTTAGATGACGTCTCTACGCAAATCCTAAATGATGCTCTAGTTTGGTTAGATCCACTTAAGGATGTTGCATGGTTCCATGTCTCGTGAGACTGTAATAGTATGGCTCATAACCTAACATTTCATGCTAGAATGAATCAGCTCCGTGGAAGTCCTTGTGAGGACTCTTTGTTCCTAATATCAATATATATTTCATTGTTTAAAAAAAAATGTAGGTGAGTAGGATGGTTAGATATTTTTCATTTCGGTAAGTGTTAATTCTGTCGTTTATTATTTCCCTCCACAATCCAGTTATGCAACCACCTCATCTTGTCTCTCCATCCATCCATCCAACCGGCCGACCATGCTCCATCTTCATCTTCCAACTCCTCGCTTCCCCACCACTCGCCACCACCACCACCACCACTTAAGCGCTCCCGTCCGCTATCACTTCTTTGTCCATCCCACCTCTTCTGCTGCCTTTTTCCTCCGGCCGGCCTTCGATGCCCCGACGTACGCGTTCTCCGAGCAACCAAGCATCAGCGAAGACGATGCATGCGACGAAATCTACGACGAACCGACCTCTCCCCGACCATCCCGCCGCTATGACTTCACCCGATTAACCGTATTTCTCTCTCGCTCTTCGAGGGGTTTTGACTTAGACTCCTCCGACAACAATTTATCATTCCCGTCGCCGTCTCCCGCCTCGCTCAATTCGGAAGAGTTCGAACTGGTTGAGCAGTACCGTGCCGTACCGGCGCAGTATTGGCACTCGCTTCTTAAATCCCTCGCATCCTCTCCTTCCACCTTTGACACGGCATATGCTGTCGTCACTTGGCTCCAGAAGCACAATCTCTGCTTCTCCTACGAACTTCTCTACTCCATTCTCATCCACGCCCTTGGTCGGTCGGAGAAGCTGTACGAAGCGTTCCTGCTCTCTCAGAGGCAGAAATTGACGCCGTTAACTTATAATGCTTTAATTGGTGCTTGTGCTCGGAATGATGAGCTCGACAAAGCTCTACATTTGATGTCCAGGATGCGACAGGATGGGTACCCTCCTGATTTCGTGAACTACAGCTTGATCATTCAGTCAATAACGAGAACTCAGGGAGCTGACTCCTCGATCCTGGTGAAACTCTATGACGAAATTGAATGCGATAAGATCGAGCCTGATTCCCAGCTTCTGAACGATGTAATTGTAGGGTTTGCAAAATCCGGTGACATAGACAGGGCTATGCTATTTCTGACCGTGCTTCAGGCTAGAGGTTTGAGCCCTAAAACCGCGACTTTGCTATCTGTAATATCAGGTTTGGGAGTGATGGGTCGGGCAGAGGAGGCTGAAGCTTTGTTTGAGGAGATGAAAGATGGGGATTTGAAACCCAGAACTCGGGCTTATAATGCTGTATTGAAAGGGTATGTGAAAGCAGGCTTACTCAGGGATGCAGAATCAATCGTGTCAGAGATGGAGAGGATTGGTATACTACCTGATGAACACACTTACGGCTTGCTAGTAGATGCTTATGCAAATGCGGGGAGGTGGGAGAGTGCAAGGATAGTGTTGAAAGAGATGGAGGCTAGCAATGTGCAGCCAAATTCCTATATATTCAGTAGAATTCTGACTGGTTACCGGGACAGAGGGGAATGGCAGAAGTCATTCCAAGTGCTGAAGGAGATGAAAAGCTGTGGTGTGAAGCCTGATAGGTATTTCTACAATGTGATGATAGATGCATTTGGAAAGTATAACTGTCTTGATCATGCAATGCACACATTAGAACGAATGAAAATGGATGGGATTGAGCCCGATAATTGCACTTGGAATACTTTGATTGATTGCCATTGCAAATATGGCAGACATGAGACAGCTGAAGAGTTATTTAAGGAGATGCAAGAGAGTGAATGTTCGCCTTGTACTACTACATATAATATTATGATAAAATGTTATGGTGAGCAACAGAAGTGGGAGGAGGTGAATCAGTTGTTGGGGAAAATGCAGAGCCAGGGATTACTGCCGAATGTGGTCACTTATACTACATTAGTTGATATCTATGGACAGTCAGGGAGGTTTAATGATGCAATAGAATGTCTTGAGGTTATGAAGGCTGGTGGTTTGAAGCCTTCAACGACTATGTACAATGCCTTGATAAACGCGTATGCTCAAAGAGTACGCTGTTCAACTTTTCCATGTTGATTCTAGCTTAAATCTTTATTTCTGCTTGTATCCTTTCTAGTCATGTTCTATATTCTACATTGGCAGGGTTTGTCTGAACAAGCTATGAATGCAGTCAGACTGATGAGGGGAGATGGTCTGAAGCCTAGCGTTTTAGCTCTTAATTCATTGATGAATGCTTTCAGTGAAGATAGGAGAGAAGTAGAAGCCTTCGCAGTTCTGCAATACATGAAAGAAAATGTAAACCTCGTTTGGTGTAGGATTTCATTTTCAGTTTCTTGCTTATTGGTTGTTAATAATATCCAGCTACAAGCTTACCTGATGTCCTCTAACTACAGAATATAAAACCAGATGTGGTCTCTTATACCACTCTTATGAAAGTTCTGATCAGGGTCGGAAAGTATGATAAGGTAAGTAGTCTGTACAGACAGCTCAATGGCTTCCCTCCTCTATAAGCTTAAATTCGGCCTCCTGCTTTTTGTGACCTTTTAACATTTACTGTTTGAATACACATACACTAAATTTAGACTGACAACCCTATAGGTGCCTGCCGTTTATGAAGAAATGATCATGGCGGGCTGCAACCCAGATAAGAAATCTAGATCAATGTTGCGGTCAGCATTGAGGTATATGAAGCAGGTGCTGAAATTATAATAAAGAACGATCGCTTTCTATAAGCAGAATATGCACAGCTGGTTGTGGCCATCCATTCTTCAAAGGTGAGTTACTCTTCCTCTTAAAAAGTTCACTACATATGTAGAAGAGGGGTTCTTACTATTCAAATTCCCAAAATATGAATTCCTTTTTTTAGCACTTTCGCTCTAATAAGCTCGTTTTACACTTAGCAGGAAACGTTACGAACTTGACAGGTTGGAACTACTGTATATACATGGTAATTGTAGGCCAAGGAGAACAATTCGAGGTTTAGGAAGTGAGACGATGCTGACTGGTGGATCATTGAGGTGTTGGATAAACCATCCTCGCTGATCCTCCCTTTGACAGAAAGCAATTATGCGACACCATTATCTTGTACATCAGAAATCCAAGTACTTAATTCTTTCATCCTGTAAACGCACACTTTCCCTTTTCCAGGGAGCAACTCATATGTCCTGGCAGAAAGCCTTCAGGAAATCCTTGCCAAAGTATGTTTTAGTGTGTGCCTAATTTGCCGATTAGTAGCGCAAAATATTCAAATCACTGTATCATAAAATATACTACATACTACATGTATAACACAAGTTCATAGTATAGTTGATTTTGAATCTTATCAACTGATTTTTGTCACACATGATCCATGATATGCTCATCTCAAAAGGATCAGATAATGTCACTGGAATAATACAATGCCCTTTACTCTCACGGGAAAAAAACATGATGTAACAAATGCCGGTTAAACAATTGCACTTTGTGCATTTTTGTTTGTGGAGATACAGATGTATGGACAAGACATAGGAAGGAGCAAAAAGGAAGAAAGAAAAACATTAACCAGTGAACACCGCCCCACTCTATGTATCCCACCCACCACCTATCCATGACTCGAGTCAAGAGATAGCATAGCATAGCTGCAGCAGCCATGTCATGTATGTCTAAGAAGAGGGACTATTAGGTCTCTGATACTTGCCCTTTGAAATCCTACTACAGAACATAAACATCAACAGCACACACGATAACATAAATAGCCTGAAATATGTTCTGATCTCCATCATTCCATACTCCAGCACTTCCATCTTCTTCCCGTATCTGCTTCTCCTCCCCATCAAGTAGCCTTCTAAGTACTCATCAATGGATTCCAACTTGTTCATCTTTGCATCGGGCGTTTGGTTGGTGTCATCCATCTGGCTTGGCCCGACCTTGAAAATAGTGAAAAGTGCAGCGGACCAATCATTGAGTACTTTCTGAAACACGAAAAGGGAAAGCATATTAACAGTATACGAAAGGGGATTGGATTTGTTCGAGATGCCGTGTAAACAACAAAACCATGGGAATAAGGCAAAAATGGGGGGAGCAACATTTGAACAAAGCAATTTAAAGGTACATTGAAGGTGGTATGGTCCACTGGGTTGAACATTTTGAAGCAGTCCTTGATTGATGCCTTCTCATCTCCGTAGATCTGGGAGACAAAAAGTTGACAGTGTTAGCCAGAACAATAGAAGGAACCTGGTACAAATACGTAAGTCCAGCAGAAAAGATATTGCTCAACCTCGAAGGTGAAGGCCATGGGCACTTTTGCTACATCATACATGTAATCCGTAGCAGTTCCATGAGCCAGGTACCTAGAAGATGGGTAGCGGAAAAACTCGAAACTTAATTTAACTATTTGGAAAGACGAGCATATAAGTAAAAAGTCTCAGAACACGGTATCTCATTTATAAATGGGATTTGATACTAATGCTAAGTCTATGTACGGTAAGCAAGTTGGATAACCAATGTAGAAAAGTGATTTTAGCAACTTAGCATCATTTAGGAAGAACACTTTCACTCTTCACAACAAAAGCCTCAGAATGAGGGATGCCAGTAGAAGTAACTAACCCCACAGAACCTCCTCCTGAACCCACCATGCAACGTCCTTCGAAATGCAGATGGTTCAACTTTTTCAGCATCAATTTGATTCCATCCGAAACTGCTCCTTCTGGAGTGGTGTTCTTATGGTCATATGGCATGAATAAAGCCTGTTGATATAGTTCAGAAACAGCAAAGATCACTGATCAGCAGAAATAACATCATCTTACTTAACCATGCAATGCTAGAGAGCAAGGAGAAGCTTTGATTTCTAGGTCCAGATTTGTGGGGTAAAAAGACGAGGCGATACTTCAATGACTTATCATATTTTCACAATCGTCAATAAAGGGACCTAGCGAAATCAAGCATCAATAAAAAAAACTACTACTAATATCCCTAGATAAAACAGGAAGTCAGTAAAATTACCTCCATTCCAGAATGCACATTGATCCATATATGTGGCTCAAATGTCACTGCTAGCTGCCGCATTATCTGGGTCTCAGGTTCACTAAAAGGAGCTATCCCTGGATTTTCTTCAAAAGCATCATAATCCTGTAATTGCATGCATGTATGACAAATTAAAAATTCAAGGATATGAAAGATAGCCACAATGATCTAGAAACTACCAGATTAGGACATAAATACAAAACAATGCAACCAACAACTAGAACTTTCAGTGCAGGTGTTGAGTTCGAAACCCAGTGTGCACCACTACGGTTCATTCTTTTACTTATATAAAAAAACAACTAGAACTTTCAGTGTAATCCACACCTTCTCCTTTTTCCCCCAGTCAACACTCCAATTACGGTTGAGATCCACTCCCCTTCCTGTCACGCAGACACAAGAAGAAAAGAATAAATACGATATCATAACTAGCTTTTGAAGTAGCTTCTAAAAGTCTATAAATACAGAGACATGCCATTTCGCCTCTCGCAAATTTTACCGCCCTCCACAAGTTTTCGCCCATTTAGATTTTCCATTGGCACCACCTGTTGTTTACAGAGCATCAAAAATCAAGCTGAGACATTTGACCATGCAAATATATATTAAATAGAGAAAACATGATCAGTAAAAGATCATCAGATGAATATTTATACTGCAAGTGTAATTGACGTCACAAATATTCCCAGTAAAATGTTCCAGACACTTAATAATATAAGGCTAGGAAAAAAGTGAAATATTTATAGTTCATTAAGAAGTCACCTTGATAAAGAGCTTGTCAAGAGTACTATTTAAGGACCTCTTGTCCATGTTGGGGATAAATTGTTCTTCACTTAAGATTGATAGGACGCGCAATGCGAGTTCAGATGTAATGAGTTCCCTCCCATGCTGCCCAAAACTCTGGAAGACAAGGAATTATCTGTCATGAAGCAGGCACCAATCACAAACTTGAGACAAGAGTACCACATTTCAAATTAGCTGGTAGACGCTGGGATAAGATTCATAAGAAAAGACAATGCGCAGATTTGCAGTAGATATTAGGAGAAAAATCGCATCGATATCTATTGATTGAACCCAAAGCGATAATGCCATGTGGAGCACTTCGTGACTATTAATGGCTACTGGTACAAAGTGAGATCTAAATCACTAAGGTAATGAGCGGGAATAGCTCACCTTTTTTTTTACTTATATTAGTTTTGGCGGCCATAGAAATGAACTCAAATTTAGCAATCAGGGAATCTAAATCTAAATCACAGAACCATGTCACAGATGAATACAAAAAAAGAATGAGAATATGACAAAGACTTACTAGAAGAATCCGGAATTTAGACTTGTCATCTTCAAACTTCCCATCTCTGCAATAAGTTACAGCAGCTATCTCTGCTCGATACCCTCTATTCCTAGCTGTAAGAGTCTCCATCTGCACACATCAGCATTCAGCAAGCTACAATCAATGATTTAGCATGTAATATTCCCTATAAAACCCCTTAGATTTCAGCAGTCAAACCAATAAACAGCATAATATGTTCCACGCCCACTTACAGAGAGCTTGCTGGGATGGCGATTAACCAAACCTTCAATCTGCACCATCAAGTCATCGCTGTAAAAAGTACGGAAAAAATCATTAGGGTTTTGGAGAATTACACTTCACTTCTTTCCAAGTAAACTCTCCGAGGACCCCAGAACAACCCCCAAAAAAGAAACAGATATCAAGGATTTGATCTCAGGATGAGCTAATTATATTAGATCTTGACAATTGAGTAATAATAGTGGAGGGGATGCGAGAGCAGGGTTGAGATAGATAGTAAGAGAAAAATAAATATTAGAACCTGGAATGGTAGAGATCGCGGTTAATTGGAGTGACCGGGGACTTTGGCCCATCTCCAACTACAGCATGAATATGCGAGAAGCAGAGCAGAATGATGAGAACGTTCGAGCAATGTGAGGGAATAGAAAGCAAAAGGCAAAGATAACCCATTTCTCAGCGATGGTTGAAGAGAACGCCCAGGCATCACCTTTTCTTCATATCTCCTTCCATTCTGCTTTTATCTCCCATTCGCATCTGACACTGGCCGTATGTTGAATCAATCTGTTGGAATAAGTTTCCGGGAAGCCCAGAACCTGTCAGTCGCTCCCAAATTTTATTAATTGAGATTTCGATTCTTTGGAAATTTTGCAGAAAAGGTTAAAAAAGGGGAGACAGGGATGGAAGCCGGGGGCAGTTGAATCCAATACGAAGGAAATTCGAGTATTATTATAGAGAGAGGTGGAGGGAGAGATAGAAAGTGATGTCGATGGAGGATGGGAGCAGGTAACAGTTGGCATATCTTTTCTTCTTTCACGTTCCTTCATTGTCATCAATTTCCTCTGCGGATTTTTTTATCCCTTATTCTTTCGGCGCTATTTCCACCTCTGCAGCTTCTCCCGCTCGAGACATGACGACAATGCCCCCAGTCGGTTTGTTTGCCCTTTTCTTTCGCTTTGGTGTCTCTAATTTTTTGATTAGAATAAAGCTAGATTAATGTTGTTGTGTCAGTTGATTAGTGTTAAAATTTAACACAATGCATATATATATAAAGTTATAATAAGTTAACTAGAGGTAAGATTAATAGAAAAATTACTCTGAGTGGCTTTTGCAGCTTGTGGGCGAACGACCCCTTAGGCTGCGTTCGTTTCTGATATTAATCTCCCTTCCAAGATGAATGTGACATTAATGTCAATTTTGCTTTACACATGTCAACATGTTATTTGTTCACTTAAATATTTGGTTTCACTCAAACTATAACTAAAGCCACATATCCCCTCTTCATTTGTTAACCAATCTCACAAAAGTAACCATACCAAGCTTTATTCTAAACACCACAAATGTAGCGTTTATCGAATGCCCCCTCATTGTAAAAATTACATTGTCCACCTATGAGGTTAGGGTTGTCTATGGTAGGTTAACCGTCTCATTCGGTTAACTTCTTTCGGTTAACCGGGTTCAGTTTTTTAAAATTCAATTCCATTACCATTCAATTTATATCGATTAACCGGATTCAGTTAACCATTTAATTCAGTTTTATAAAATTCAATTCCATTATCATTCCGTTTAGACCGTAACTTTTAGTTCGGTTCAGTTTTATCGGTTAACCTTATAGTCATATTTTTTTTAATTGATGAGACCCATACCGTTAATATTATTAATACAACATTGATCATTCACCTAAATTATGAGTGACAAATCAAACCTATGTGACAAAAAATATAATAATATGTATATTTCCTCAATAGCTAACATTAATTATTATATAAGGTGAACATTAATATTTAAGTTTTTCATTGTTCATATAATCGGTTCAATACTGTTACCGAAACCAGTCAATTTACACGGTTCGGTTAACCTTACCGTAAGAACCGGTACCGTTAACCTGAAAACAGGTACGGTTCACTTCACTTTTAGTCGGATACCACGGTTTCAAAAATTTTTGGGCAACCCTACATGAGGTTATGGGGTATAAGACTGTTCATTTATGTACTATGAAAATTAACATTGTCCACCCATCAGTTAAGAGTAGTTTATATTTCGTCAACCTTTTTCTTTATTTCCGTCTATTACTAACTAGGTTGACTGTGTTGACTTTTTTTGACCAAACAGGCTTGTTACCGTCAACCTTTCTCGCAGTACGGTAGTGGGTAAGTTTTGAACCCAGGACCTCTAGTTCTAGGATGTCAATCCACTACCGACCAAGCCATGGGGCTTGGCGATTGAGCTTGTGGCTCTGTTGTTTGGTGTTGGGAAAATTACAAACATAGTAATTAAACCAAGCTAAAATGGGCAAGTGCACCCAATTCGTTGCAGTAAAACAAGTGTCGTATCCACAAGGAAATTGGTTTCTAAATCCCAAGCTTCGGTATATTAGTTAAGTGCGAATAAACAGTAAAAGAGGGTTAGCCGGAGGCAAGCTTGGTTGTTTATCAATTGAAATGCAATAAAACAGTAAAATGTTGTGTATGGAGTGGTTGGGGAGGAGTACCCTAGGATAGTGGGAATCACCTAATTCACTCAAAGAACTTCAAAACCATAACTCATCATCTCAATGCCTATTAGAGTGTAACTCATGAATCCCCAAATCATGGGAAATCTAATTCTTACATAAATAATCAAACCCCTTAATTAAAGGAGGTTCAAGTCATTAAATAACATTAAGCAAACACTCTTAATCAATAGCCCTAAGCATTCACTTCCAAACTCAAGAAAGTAAAAGCTAGGGTTTATCACCCTTGTTGGCCTAGTTCCAAACTCAAGCTCAAATATTGAATGAAACCACCATAAATGCAATAAGAGATCAATTTAGAGCATTAATTGATATTTAAGGGAATAAAACAAGAGTAATAAATGAGTTAGGTTTCTAGCATTCAATGAGCAAAATGGGTTCAAACCCTCATCCTAGGATACAAATGGAACTACTCAACCATAGCTAAAGGAAAGAGGAAGGAGAAGGGAGAAATAGCCATTAGAGGAGCTTCCAAGCTTCAATGGAGGTGGAAATCTTCACTTTCTTCTTCCTCCTTTCTTCTTTTCTTTTCTCTTCTTCTTTTCTCCCTTATTTTTGCCTCTCTCTCCTCTCTTTTAGGTTGAAGTCGTCTGTCTTGGATGATGGGGAAGGAAGCCCCAAAATGTAGCCTTTTAAAAGAAGATTCTGGGCAAAAATTCCGTCCGACCGACCTTGCAAGGTCGGTCGCGGGGTCGGTCGGACTCTCTTAGAAGGAAGCACGTGACAGATTTTTAAGCTCGACCGACCTTGGACAAGGTCGGTCCCAAGGTCGGTCGATTCCAGTGTGTTTGGGACGGCTTGGGCAGAGTCGGACGGACCTTGACAAGGTCGGTCCCAAGGTCGGTCAGCCCCAGGATGTCCTTCTTTTGTGCCTGAATTCTCCCGATGCTTCCCGTTGGCTTGGCATCCTTCCCGAGGTGCTCGAGCATTGATGCATTCTCAGATTAAGCGCTAAAAAATGTACTCATGTGAGTATTTACCTATTTGAATAAGTCAAAAGTATAAGATCACTAATAATCACAAAACACTCCATAGAGTGGTGAAATAAGTCATGTACCGAGTAAAATGACGGTGAATAAGGACCTTGAAAAGCACTATTTCACCACTTATCAACTCCCCCACACTTATCTATTTGCTTGTCCTCAAGCAAAATTAGCTAAGGACTCACAAAAAGAAGGAACATTTAAAGCAAGCAAGTGTTTAGATGAATTCTTGAATTTATGTGAGCAAAATTTGTGAAAAACCTTGAGAGGAGTGCAACCAACCTTCTCATGGTGACATGGGTGTGCTTAGGGCAAATGAAAATATAGAGTTTCGAGGTATGATCTAGAGTGCTTCCAAGTTCTTACAGATTATGGAACTTGGAGAACTTTTACCATGGCCAACTTCTCTCAAGAATGGGCATTGAGGAAAAACAAAAGGAAAAATAGAGATTTGCATTTGATTCACTTTTGCAACAAGAGATGAGGAGAGATAATTTGGCATTTTGCCTTGCTTCAATGAACACTCAACTCTCATTTGTTGGTTACCAATGGTGTCTCTCAAGTTCCTTTTTAACATTTTTCACCAGGAAGCACCCCTTAGCAGTCCCTAGATAAAAGGTAGAAAGAACCCCTAAGCAATAAAAGTTCACCAAGAAATGGATTTATGATTGCACCGCACATAAGTGCTCCTCAAGAGAGAACTTTTTTGAAAAAATTCAGTGGAAAATTCCAAGAATTCAAGGAAAAACTTGCTTACTATAAATATAACTCCTACATGGAAGTTATAGATAAATATGAGAAAATTGAGCAGTGCACCAAAAAGAAAAGGTCGTTCCCCCCACACTTGAATGGGACAATGTCCTCATTGTTCAAAGAAAAGCTCATGGAAAAACAAACAGAAGACCTTTTCGAAGCACTACGCATGGAGTAAGCAAAAAGTGTATGGCATTGTATAAATGTGAAAAGGTTAGAGAACTAGTACTCCCCTGATAAAGATGAGTTGGTGGCGGGGTTCCCCCACACTTGCTAGTGTGCATAGGCATGGAAGCGCTAGCTCGACAGGGAAAAATTGACAAGAGTTTCTCTTGAATTTCTCCTAACTCACTTTGGGGTGTTGTGGAGTTCAGTCGATATATCTACAATGCAAAGCCAAAAAGAAACTAGGCGCAAAATGGATTCAGGAGAATTCGCAAAAATGCCATAGTTAGATAACCCAAAGGGGACTCATAATTGAGTCCCAAAGCAAAGTATTCAAAAAGGTGCTAAAAACACCATAGTGCAGAATGTAAGTTCAACCATGCGAAAGTAAAGGAAGTTCAAAGGACAAACATCACAAACATCTAAACGAAATGTAATAGTCTAAAAGAAAAGCACAAAATACATGAAACGAGCAGAACAACAATGGCAGGAATCCGGAGCTCATAAGATGGCTACTGGGGAGGAGCACCACCACGCGCCGCCTGCTCATGAAGGAACTACATGTGGGCATCCATCTGGTGCTGGTGCTCCATCATGAGGCGCCGGTGCTCAGCCATCTGTCTCTCGAACGCCTCAAGCTACTCTGGGGTCACAGCTCCGGTCGGTGGTAGAGGAGGCAAGGCGAGGAATGGGCCGGGCGCAACACTGGAGGTGGAGGCACCAGAGGTGGAGGCACCGGAAGATGAGGATGCACCCCTTCTCTGCCTATGCTCTGCGGTCATCTTGTGCCACCCGTCCTTATCGCGAAAGAAGCCCATCTTCCGTATCGTAGTGTCGGAGATAGGGTCCATAGGTAGGCTGGCTACCTCATCCACTCCGGGTCGCACTCCACAGCGTACCAACTACCTCTGCAAGAAGTGAGGAAAACCCAAGTGATGGAACTCCTTCTTCGTAATGATGTGGCAGAGGTGGTCGAAGATGAGATCGGAAAGGGAGAGCGGCTTCTCAGGGTCCGGGGCGACCAGATGATCCATGAGGTAGCAGTCTTTTGAGTTCAGATCTTTGCTGTCACGAGGGATGACATTGTGATGTAAGATCGCGAGGATGACCCTCTTCAGCGGGTCGCTCACCATGTTTAGGGTCATAGTGACCCTAACGTCCGTCCCGGCTTGGTTTTTTCTACGTGTCTGGACCGGGAGGTCGGCGAGGTAGCGGTGGTGGCTGGTGATCAGATCTCCCGGGTGGATGACTGAGAAGTGGTCAAGGTCGTCATTTGGGAGTTGAAAGAACTTATGTACATCCCACCTCCGGATGGCGATGGCCCGGCCACTGACAACTGAGGTGATCTCCTTTGGCTGCCTGTTGACTGCCGCATTAGCGTAAAATTCTTTGATCAGGCGGGGGTGGTATTGACCACCCATGGTGAGCACGCAGCTCCAGCCCAGATAGTCGAAGTGTGGCCGGAGCTCTAGGTCCACGATGAGAGCTGGATCCACAGTCCGCTCCCGAACGATCTCCCGACGTTTGGGGGAGGTGAACCAGCGTCGGGCCTCCTCGTTGATGAAGATGCCATCGAGGAGGCCATTAGGGTGGCCTAGCTCTTGACTGGGAGCGGCAGCGTTTCTCCTAGCTCGGTGTTGTCTGTTGGCCATGGTTCTGCAAAACAAAGAAACGAAAGGAAATGCAAAACAGAAAAAACAAAAATAGCAACCATTGAAATGTTAGAGAATTAGTAGGATGACAAAAAGGAAGTGGCAAAACATTAAACATGAAGCACGTTATAGAGCAGAAGGAACGACGTTTATTTGGAAAAATTTTGACAGAGTCCCCCCTATTTTTCTATCATTCCCCGGTTCTAAGAACCTCCACATGTTCATTCAAAAGGTTGGCAGTCAAGTGTTTAAAACACCCCAACGTCATAATTCAACCATAGATTTACAAATCACCAAGCAATTTAATAGGTCACCCCGTTTGGCACAATGTTGAGCAACCCGAATCCTTAACAAGCGAATGTGCTACCTAGTGTATTTTAGCAGTCAAAGACCAAACATGATTGCTGATCGACCCACCACATTCATACGGTGTTAGCACCTCCAATTCTAGCCACAACATGATACATTAGGCAAAATTCAATAATAAGCATTAAGTAAACCATGTAGGCGAACACCATCAAAATTTCACCATTTCTAGCCCAATTCCACATACAGCAACATAATAGTAGCAATTAGAGCAGTCCCCACATCAAATACACCAAAATTCAGAAAGTTCTCCCAAAGACACGTTTGGTTCGCCTTATTTCTAGCCTAAAATTTTACTTGCTCAAAAACTGCAAAAAAATGATAAATTAAGGTTGGATTAGCATACCTTAGTGTTGTGTAGAGGATTTAAAGCAAGAAATTCGACAATGAGGGGCTAAAAATCGAAGGAAATCGATTTGGGGAAAACTGGGAGTTAGGGATTTGAAGAGGGGAAGGGAGTCGGGACGGGTGCTGCGGCTTCCGACAGCGTGGCGCGGCTTGGTGTGCGCAGGAACTACGGCGGTCGGAGGTTGGTGGCGCGGAGGTTGGCGGCGGGTCTGGATTGGTGAGGCGGGGTGGCTGGTGAGGAAGCGCGAGAGAGAGAAGAGCAGGAGGGAGTAGTCGGGTATCGGGGGCTGGGTTGAGAGGTTGGGGACGACGGTAGAAAGGAAGACTGAAAGAGGAACTTGAAACGCAACGTTTCGCCCTTATTTTTTTTCAAAATTTTTAACCCGACCGACCTTGCAAGTCCGGTCGCAAGGTCGGTCCATTCCAGAATGATTGGGTTTCAGAAATTTTCAATCTGACCGACCTTGCAAGTCCGGTCGCAAGGTCGGTCCATTCCAGAATGTTTTGGTACCAAAAATTTACAAGTCGACCGACCTTGCAAGTCCGGTCCCAAGGTCGGTCCAAGTCAGAATGTTGGCGATTAGGAAATTTTGGGCTCGACCGACTTTGTAAGTTCGGTCCTATGGTCGGTCGAGACCAGAATCTCCCCAAATTGCTTGTTTTCTTGCCCAGAACACTTATCATCAATCAAAAACAGATTCAACATGCAAAAATAACCAGAACAAACAATAAATAAAGCATAGGATTAGCAACTAACATAACTTAAATGAGACAATAATGCAAGGTAACAGTGCCAATAGTCCGGGTTGCCTCCCGGAAAGCCGCCCGTCTTTTTAAGGTCTTTGGCTAGACCATAGTGAGGTTTAGAAGGAACCTTGGGGGGTCTCTTAAGTAAAGAGCCCGAGCTTCAACTTTTTGGATGTCTTCTCCATGATAATGTTTTAGCCGGGAACCGTTGACCATGAAAGTCTCCCCCTTGACATTCTTCAGCTCATACGCTCCATAAGGGGCGACCCTTGTGACAGTGAAAGGGCCAGCCCAATGAGACTTTAACTTCCCGGGGAGTAACTTCAACCTCGAGTTGTAGAGGAGAACCCGGTCACCTTCGTGAAACTCCCGCTTCGTAATCATCCTATCATGCCATTTCTTGGCCTTTTCTTTGTATATGCGGTTATTTTCGTAGGCTTCCTCCCGAATCTCTTCTAACTCGGTCAATTGGAACCGTCTCTTGTCACCAACGCTCTTGAGATCATAGTTGAGGGCCTTCACCGCCCAATACGACTTATGCACTAATTCAACCGGCAAGTGAAAAGCCTTCCCATAGATAAACCGGGACGGGGACATACCGATTGGAGTTTTGTAGGTGGTCCTATATGCCCACAATGCATCATCGAGCTTCATGGACCAATCTTTCCTTGAGGATTTGACTGTCTTTTGGAGGATCCATTTGAGCTCTCTGTTGGTGACCTCAGCTTGTCCATTGCATTGAGGGTGATAGGGAAGGGCAACCTTGTGTCTCACTCCATATTTACTCATCAACGCTTCAAACTGTTTGTTACAGAAATGAGACCCGCCATCACTCAATATGGCTCTCGGTACCCCGAACCGGGTGAAAATATTTTTCTTCAGAAACTTGATCACAACTTTGGCGTCATTAGTCGGGGTTGCAATTGCTTCAACCCACTTGGTCACGTAGTCGACCGCCACAAGAATAAACAAGTTCGAGCAAGAAGATGGGAAGAGGCCCATGAAATCGATACCCCACAAATCAAACGGCTCGACCTCTATCATTATGTTGAGAGGCATCTCATGCTTACGTGAGGTGTTACCGAGCCTCTGACATTGGTCACAGGAGGCAACGAATGAGTGGCAGTCCTTATGAAGGGTTTTCCAAAAAAACCCGGCTTGAAGAATCTTGGCCGCTGTTCGTGCCAGACCGTGGTGTCCTCCGGCTTCACCCGAGTGACAGTGAATCAAAATTTCCTGCGCTTCACTCATGGGCACACATCTCCGGATCACCCCATCAGCACAAACTTTGAAAAGAAAAGGATCCTCCCAAAAATACCTCTTGACATCGGAGAAGAATTTCTTTCTTTGCTGATAGGTCATCTCCGGTGGGACCACTCCCCTTGCCAAATAATTTGCAAAGTCCGCGTACCAAGGGTCTTCGGTCTCTGCAATCATGAAGATGCTCTCGTCTGGGAAGAATTCATTGATTGGTACACCATCATCAGGGGCCTCCATTCGAGATAGATGATTAACTACTACGTTTTGCACACCCGGTTTGTCCCGGATCTCTATCTCGAATTCTTGTAGGAGCAGAATCCATCGGAGAAGTCTCGGCTTTGCATCACCTTTGTTGAATAAGTACTTCAGTGCTGAGTGGTCTGTGTGTACCACAACCTTGCTGCCCAAGAGGTAGGATCAGAACTTGTCGAGGGCGAAAACCACAACTAACAGCTCCTTCTCGGTGGTGGCGTAATTCTTTTGGGCATCATTGAGAGTTCTACTAGCATAGTAGATACTCCTCAATATCTTTTCCTTCTTCTGACAAAGGACCGCCCCCACCGCATAGTCGTTGGCGTCGCACATGATCTCAAACTGTAAACTTCAATCGGGGGAGACCACGATAGGCGTAGATATAAGACACTGTTTGAGGGTGTTGAAGGCATTAAGGCTCTCCTCGGTGAATTCAAATTTAACATCCTTGGCCAAGAGGTGGCAGAGAGGCTTTGAGATTTTGGAGAAGTCTTTTATGAACCTTCTGTAGAAACTGGCATGACCCAAGAAGCTTCGAATGTCTTTCACTGATGTTGGAGGAGGTAGCTTTTCAATCACTTCAATTTTTGCCTTATCTACCTCAATACCCTTTGAAGAGATCTTGTGCCCCAAGACAATTCCTTCTCTCACCATAAAATGGCATTTTTCCCAATTTAGCACAAGGTTTGTCTCCTCACACCGGATCAAGATAGCCTCGAGGTTGTCCAAGCACGTGTCGAAGGAGGTGCCAAAGACGGAGAAGTCGTCCATAAAGACCTCAATGCTTTTTTTTTCTAGGAAGTCGGAGAAGATTGTCATCATGCATCTTTGAAATGTGGTCGGGGCATTGCAAAGCCCGAAAGGCATCCGGGTGTAAGCAAACGTCCCATACGGGCATGTAAATGTCGTCTTCTCCTGATCCTCAGGAGCTATGGGGATTTGGAGATACCCCAAATATCCATCTAAAAAGCAGTAATAGTCTTGCCCCGCCAACCTCTCGAGCATTGATCAATGAATGGGAGAGGAAAGTGGTCTTTTCTGGTGGCGGTGTTCAACTTCCGGTAGTCGATGCAGACTCTCCAACCATTGGTAGTCCTCTGAGACACCAGCTCACCCTTTTCATTGGGGATGACGGTAACACCTCCTTTCTTTGGGACCACTTGCACGGGGCTTACCCATTTGCTGTCGGAGATGGCATAGATAATCCCCGCATCTAAGAGTTTAAGAACTTCCTTCTTGACAACCTCCTTCATATTGGGATTCAATCTCCTATGAGGTTGGACCAACGGCTTGTACTCATCTTCCATGAATATCCGGTGGGTGCAGAAATGAGGGCTGATCCCTTGATGTCGGCTATAGTCCACCCGATAGCCCGTTTATGGTTTCGAAGCACCCTCATCAAACTTTCCTCTTGTGCACCTGTTAAGGAAGAAGAAATAATAACAAGTAGAACACACGGATCAGTCAAATAAGCATATTTAAGATGATATGGTAGAGGTTTCATCTCCATAGTGGGAGGCTTCTCAACCGAGGGTAACGACTTCTGAGCAGCTCATTCCAATGGTTCGGGTGGCGGATAGCGTGGTGAAATACCCCGAACTTAATTAGGGTGATTAAATTACTCTAATACAATATTGAGGGCCTATTAGTGCCTAATGAATTCTGGTAAAAAGAATAAATCCAAAAGAAACAAGAAAAACACTTAAAAAGCGAGAAACGCTAAATTGAGCGTTAAGTGACCCTAGGAGGAATATAACCTTGAGAAGGGCATTGGATGGATTTAAAAGGCTTAATAATGCATAAATAATATATTGGAACAATTCCCGAAGAAAACGGATCCAAATAATGTATTAAAATGCTAATAAAGCTTTAGCACACATTTTTCGAGAAAGCCCGAAAATGTGACTTTGAGTGGTCAAACAAACCCGTAAAAATTATAGTTCATTAAATAACTATAATTAAACATTAATGGAGGCTTAATAACCAATAAAATTAAAGAAACAAGAACATTTCAGAAAACGGGCCCGGTTAGTGAATAGTGCTAAAACCGGGTAAATTAACGAGCGTTTTCTATAAAAGACGAAAAATGCTCTAGCTCACATGTTATGAGGGGGCCGGTCTTATTGTTGACCATCCCTCTCCATTTGACCCTTAATAAGTAAAGAAAGAAAGAAAAGAAGAAAGAAAAGGGGAAAAGTAAAAAGGTGAGTGCTCTTCTCTCTCCTCTCATTTCCTTTCTTCCTTTTCTTTCTTCTCTTCTCTTCCTCCCAGACGATTTCTTCCTCCCCTCTCTGGTTTGAATGATTTTGAGCTCCTCCCATGGCTACTCCCTCTTTCTCTCCATGCTCTAGTTACATACAAGCTCCAATCACAAAAATAATCACATATTCTTCTTCCTCTCATCATCCTCTATCATTCTCTCTTTTTAAAATTCCAAAAGGATGAAGTTGACCTCCATGGGTTTCCCCATTTGAAGAGAAAATGGCATCAATGAGTAGCTTGGAGTCCTCTCTCTCTCTTAAGGTAAAAATCTCCAAGAAAAACTCGTTTTTCTTCCTTCTCCTTTGGTGACCAATTTTTCCCCTCTTTTGATACCTTGTTTTCTCCTTGTTTTGAGCTTCATTTCAACCCTCCAATGGTGGTGGGACTCTCCCTTTTGATTCATGGGTGAAAACCCCTCTTGAACATTCCAAAGGTAAACCCTAACTTGTGGTGTTTAAGCTCTTTGTTTGAATTAGAATTTTTCTAAGGGTTAGAGGTTTGATTATATTCATTTTGTGCCTCTTGAATGTTAGGAATGGAGTTTGGCAACTCCCTTGCCCATTTGACCGAATTGGAGAAGGAGAAGAGGAGGAGGAGAATTGAAAAGAGGCTTGGAAAAGATTAAGGTAAAAATCTACCTTAAACCTTGGTGCTTATGTAATTGTTCTAGAATATTGGGAATCGGTAATTTAAATAATGAACCCAAAATAAGTGAGACAATGTATTTGGTTGAGGTTGGAGGGAGTTGTGAATTGTTGTTTGAGTTAAAGGCCTTAGAGCC
Organism: Limonium bicolor; assembly: GCA_023374045.1. NCBI lineage: Eukaryota > Viridiplantae > Streptophyta > Magnoliopsida > Caryophyllales > Plumbaginaceae > Limonium > Limonium bicolor. The sequence goes on along the minus strand of CM041778.1, from coordinate 392,568,221 downwards.
AAGTAAATTGAGTATATATGTTGGTATTGTTGTTTGAGGAGATTTTATGGAATTATGTATGCTGGTAGGACCCCTTGTGGGTGTGGCTAGATTAGGATGAATGTGGATGAAAATTTGGTGGTAAGATGAGTTTTGGACAATGCTAGAAAAGCAACGGAGTTATGGCAAAATTTTGGTAGAAACCGAAGGAGTTTTAGGTGTATAATGTGTAAGGGATGACCTAGGCTTAACTAGGTGTTTATTGGGTGGATTTGAGTTGGTTGGTAACCATGGAATGGTGATTAGAGGATGAGAATGAAGTGTGTGAAAATCTGTAGCAAATGGGTGTTGAAGAGCATTGAAAAGGTAAGAAAAGAGTTAGTGTTTGTAATCTTGGAGATGGAGGTTGGACTTGGGTATAGGTAGTGCATTTGCCTTGGATGGAATTGTAGTGGTGAATAAGTGTTTTGGTAAGGTTGGTAGAAGGTATAAACCACAAAGAGGAAGTTAGGAAATGCACAAGTGTGCAAGTGTAACAACAAGAGTGCAAATTTGTAGAATTTGAGCAAGAAGTTGAGTAAGGATTGAACCAATGTTTAGAAGTGGTTTAGACCATGTTTTAGGGCGTTTAAAAATGTAGGAAACATGTGGAAAGTTTAGGAAATGATTGGAAGTGAATTAGAGGTTGAAAAGAGGTCAAAAACTGTCAATTTAAATACCTACAGACATGGTCTGGGTTTGTAAACAAGTACACAAACCCATACCACCTCAAAAACGTCCTAGAAACCCATTTTCACATGTGGTCCGGGTTTACATCTAAGTACACATACCTGGACCAATGTATTTTTAAGGCAGATTTGTATTTCCGGGATTGGTCCGGGTTTGTAACCCCGGACACAAACCCGGACCAGGCTAAAAATGTACCAGAATGTGTTTTAAGGAGTTCTAATGATGGGGAATTGATTGGGGATGGTTTTAGGCGATGTTTAGGACTTGTTTGGTGACCTTTAATGATCCTAAGAAGTGTAAACAAGTTGGAGAAGTGATTGAGGTAGTTGTGAGTTTAAGAGCACATAAACAAAACCAAAGAATAATGGGTTAACGGGTTAATTACGGGAGTACTAGCCTACATACCGTAGTACTTTAAATTAATGGAGATGTTTGAAATATTATCAGTGAATCAAGAGTCAGACTCGAGGAACGAGTGTGAACCGAGGAACATGAGAACACCCGGTAAAGTTAACCCCGGTGAAAGGTATGATTTCCTCATGCTCTGTATCCTAACTTGGTTACCTCGATTTGTGTGCTTGCTTGATTGTGTGATCACCTAACAAGATAATGCACGAATCGGATTGTTTGCACTTATTGGTGCTTGTATTGTATTGAAGTTGGTTGGATTGTATTCTTTCAACTAAAGTTTGTATAATTAATGAAATGTGAATTGTGAATGAATGGCTTGCATGTTGATTGTGTATGGTAGTGCGACTCATAGTTGAGTCTTGATTGATTAGTGACTCGAAGAACGAGTCATGGTGTGAAATAACGAAAACGAGGTAACACACGAAAACCATCGATTAATGGACAACGATAAATCAAACTTAAGAATCTACTCAAAATGAGAACAAGCGACACATGAGACTAGAGAACGTCATAATATGAATAGTCGACCTCCTATGCAAGGATGTGACTCAATGTTAGAAAACGAACATAGTTCCCAAGTAATGGAAGTGTAGGGGCTACCCGTAAATCGGTAGATACAACGAGATAGGAAAATCTCCTAAGTTGTATGATAGCATCGAGAGAGATGCGGCTGACTGATATCTATATATGTATTTATATATGAGTACCTATCGTTACTAACCCGAGAGTTGGGTTAGGGGGATTGTGAGTCATGCGTGCAAGGAAGAGGAAGCAACAGAGCGTATGTTTCCGAATCCGTGGTCGAACTCCCTTGTTACCGGGCCGTGTGCCACATAGTGGTGCCCTGCGGGGCCGTGTGCCACATAGTGGTGCCCGACTGGAGTAAGACTGGCAGAGCTTACCCGTCTAAAGAGGTAAGCTGGGTATTATGGGATAGGAAAGAGGGAACATGAGAGAATGTTTCTAATCCCGTATTGAGATTATAAAAGCCTGGTGGTGAGACCTATATATGTCTCTGCCCGAAGGCCTTTGAGGCTTAACCTAAAATTATTCAAGAGTAGAATAATTAAGAAAACTAGATCAGGACCGAGAGTGCCTGAAGAGCTAGGAGACAAGTAAACTACCCGGTTGGGATGGAAAAATTGATGAGTAACAAGAATGAAACCCACTTGAGATACGGTCTCTCAAGGTCTAAGAATAAGGTAGTTGAATTTACCGAGCTGGATGTGATGTCTGTGTGGATTGTATTCCTGGATCGAATTGGAGTGTTGTGTGAATGTACATATATAATGTATTGTTGTATGGCATGCTGTTTGAAATAAAATGAATCGCATGCTCTCGACCAAATAGTCGGCGTACCCTCGCTAGTACGCGGGGTATGCGGAAGTCATATGCAGCAATTTTGCTGAGCCCCTTGGGATGTTTTTATTTTCCAGGTACAATGAAGCCACCGTTCGAGAGTAGGACGGGGTTGTGATTAAGCATGGGTAGTTGTTAAATATTTGTATTGTTGTAGTGCGGATTTGTAAGACCGCAAGGTCATGGATAGACTTGGGGATTGTAGATACTCGGTATAGCATTGAATGGACATTGTAATTGTATATTATGCATTTGAGGATTGTATTTGTGACGAGATTTGAATAAGGAATCGGAATGTAGGTTGGTGTAGTATGCTCGGTGTAAAGACCCATCAGACCGATATTGTATTGTGCTGTTTGTTTGGAAGTGGCCTTGTTAGTCACGTGGGTGACTAACGTCATTGTTTCACCCCCGGTTGAATTTTAATTTCCGCTGCTTGTGTATTGATAATGGAGACGAGTTAGGAGTTAATTGTGTGATTACCGGTAGGGGTGTTACACGTGGTCTATGGCCAGCAAACCTGCTGTTCAACTCAGCCACCGTTTCAATCATTTTTGGGTGAAATTCCTGTTCAAAACAAGCCTTAAACAAAGCTAATTCAAGGGCATCAGATTTAACAAGAGAGAGAGAGAGTGATCCTGCACAAATGAATCTATGACATCTATAGCAAAAACAGCCTCAGCCTGTGAGGGTATCTTCACTACTTTAGACATGTCAAATTCTAATTTTTCATCACGAAGTCGCAGAATTATTTTGCCTTTCTCCACATCTATAAGGGCTCTAGCAGTTTTCTTGAAAGGTCTACCCAAAATTAGTGGCACTCTCTGGTCTTCCTCCATATCTATCACAATGAAGTCAGCTGGGAAAACAAATGTTCCAACAGTCACTACCACGTCCTCTACTTTTCCCTTAGGGATAACCAAAGATCTATCCACTAATTACAATTGAATGGGAGTGGGAGTGCATTTACCAATTCCAAGCTTGTTAAAAGTTGAGAGAGGCATGAGATTTATACTAGCACCTAAATCACATAGCCCACTACCGTAGTCAATTTCACCAATATAGCAAGGGACGATAGGCAAACCGAGATCTCCAAGCTTTGGAGGTAGACTTCTTTGTAGAACCGCTGAAACTTCTTCGGTGAGGTGAACGGTTTCCGCTTCCTCCAGCGATCTCTTGTTTGCTATGATGTCCTTCATGAACTTAGCATAAATCGGCATCTGTTTCAAAGCATCAGAAAAGGGAATGTTAATCGTTAATTTCTTAAAGATGCTTAGAAACTTCCCAAATTGTTCATCCAAAATTTTCTTTTTGAGTCTATTGGGAAAAGGAAGAGGGGGAAGATGTTTTACAATAGTGGTAGAAGTAGAAGGTTCAGGAGACTCCTTCTCCTTGAAAACTTCCTTAGGTGGAGATGGTGGTTCCTCAACGATCTCTTGTTCTTTTTCTTGAGCTTCATCTTCTTGGGACCCCATGTCCTCTTGTGAGAATGACGGATCAAGGAGTCTCCCACTCCTTAGTGTTACCGCTTTTGATTGCTCTCTTGGGTTGGGCTTGGCTTGACTTGGAAGAACGCCCGGTTGTCTTTGAGCAAGTTGCTGGGAGATGCTTTCAAGTTGAGCTTCATCCCTTTTGTTGGTAGCTTCTTGACTTGCTTTAAAAACATCCAAATCAGCGGCTTTAGTGTGTACAACCGAGACAAGATTTTTCATCATGTCTCTTAGCTCGGCATTGGCATCCGTGGATGGAGGGGGAGGAGGTTGTTGATGTGGTTGGTGTTGTTGTTGAAAGCCCGGAGGTGCTCCTTGTGGTCGGTAACCCATTTGTGGGTTGAACATTTGAGACGACCCTTGTGACCGGTAGCCCGTGGGATTGTTGGAAGCATTGCTTGATCCCCCTTGGGTTCGGTCATTACTTCTCCATGAGAAGTTTGGATGGTTCCTCCATGGGGCGTTTTGTTGGTTGTAGTTGTATCCGGGGTGGTTGCCTACAAAGTTTACATCCTCATGTGGATCGGCATAAACTTTGCCTTCGCAAAAGTGGGTCTCTTGAGGACCCGCACAAATTGCACACCCCTCTTGGATAGAAGTAGAAGCAGATGGACAGGGTGATGATGAAGAAGCTATAGACTTTGTTGTTTCCTTTTGAGCTATAGCTAGCTTCTCCACCATCTTAGTGAGTGAAGATAGTTGGGCGGAAAGGTGGTCGGTGGGTTCAACATGTAGGAGACCCGCTGCTCTTGGTGCTCTCCCCTTTGGTTTAGACCACTGCCTTGTGTTGCTTGTCATCACCTCTAGGATTTCCATTCCCTCTTGAGGTGACTTTACTCATGTAGCTTCCTCCCGCTGAGGAGTTCACAAGTAGTCTATTCGAGTCGTCGAGACCGTTGAAAAATGATAGACAAAGTGATTGGTCATCCAAGCCGTGGTGGGAACAATTCATTAACATGTCCTTGAATTTATCCCATGCATCGTATAACGTCTCTCCCGGCTCTTGGCAAAAGGTATTAATCTCTCTAATTAATTGCCTCGTTCTACTTGTGAGGTAATACTTGGCAAGAAATTTTTGAGCCATTTGTGCCCAACTATGGATTGATTTTGATGGTAAGCTCCTATACCATCTTGATGCAGCGTCGGACAGTGAGTGAGGGAAGAGCTGCAAGCGTATCCTCTCATTAATGGTTCAAGCTTTACCAAATGAGTAGCAAAAGTCGAGGAATTGACTTAGGTGGTTGGGAGCTTCATCGGGATTTGCTCCACTGAATTTTTCTAAGTCCCGGACAGCAGTGATGTAGTGGGTCTTGAATACCCATTGCCCGGCCTCTTGAGCCGTCAACTCTGGTAGGACTATGGCCGAAGGTCTCCCTTCGGTGTCCAGCTGGTTGTAGTCTTTGAGAGCCATTTGTTGTGGGTTCCCATTATCTTCTATCCCTGGTTGTTCTAGATCAGCCATGATCGGATTCTTCAAAGTTAGGATGGCTCTCAACAATGAACGCTCGAGCTCGGGTCTCGGACTAACAAGTGGAGATCCTTTGGCTCGAGTGTTTGGCATACACCAAGAAAACAGAAGGTACCTAAACCACACCAACACCAAATGCTCTTAAGTAGAAGGAAATGTAAAAATATAGACAACAACTAAGAACACAAATACCACAAATAAAATAAACAAGATAAAAATACTAAATGCACAAAAACTAAAGTACCGAACCAAGGGAAATTGAATAATCAATTTCCCCGGCAACGACACCAAAAACTTGTTGGGAAAATTACAAACATAGTAATTAAACCTAGCTAAAATGGGCAAGTGCACCCAATTCGTTGCAGTAAAACAAGTGTCGTATCCACAAGGAAATTGGTTTCTAAATCCCAAGCTTCGGTATATTAGTTAAGTGCGAATAAACAGTAAAAAGGGGTTAGCCTGAGGCAAGCTTGGTTGTTTATCAATTGAAATGCAATAAAATAGTAAAATGCTGTGTATGGAGTGGATGGGGAGGAGTACCCTAGGATAGTGGGAATCACCTAATTCACTCAATGAACTTCAAAACTATAACTCATCATCTCAATGCCTATTAGAGTGTAACTCATGAATCCCCAAATCATGGGAAATCTAATTCTTACATAAATAATCAAACCCCTTAATTAAAGGAGGTTCAAGTCATTAAATAGCATTAAGGAAGCACTCTTAATCAATAGCCCTAAGCATTCACTTCCAAACTCAAGAAAGTAAAAGCTAGGCTTTATCATCCTTGTTGGCCTAGTTCCAAACTCAAGCTCAAATATTGAATGAAACCACCATAAATGCAATAAGAGATCAATTTAGAGCATTAATTGATATTGAAGGGAATAAAACAAGAGTAATAAATGAGTTAGGTTTCTAGCATTCAATGAGCAAAATGGGTTCAAACCCTCATCCTAGGATACAAATGGAACTACTCAACCATAGCTAAAGGAAAGAGGAAGGAGAAGGGAGAAATAACCATTAGAGGAGCTTCCAAGCTTCAATGGAGGTGGAAATCTTCACTTTCTTCTTCCTCCTTTCTTCTCTTCTTTTCTCCCTTATTTTCGCCTCTCTCTCCTCTCTTTTAGGTTGAAGTCGTCTGTCTTGGATGATGGGGAAGGAAGCCCCAAAATGTAGCCTTTTAAAAGAAGATTCTGGGCAAAAATTCCGTCCGACTGACCTTGCAAGGTCGGTCGCGGGGTCGGTTGGACTCTCTTAGAAGGAAGCACGTGACAGATTTTTAAGCTCAACCGACCTTGGACAAGGTCGGTCGATTCCAATGTGTTTGGGACGGCTTGGGCAGAGTCGGACGGACCTTGACAAGGTCGGTCCCAAGGTCGGTCGGCCCTAGGATGTCCTTCTTTTGTGCTGGAATTCTCCCGATGCTTCCCGTTGGCTTGGCATCCTTCCCGAGGTGCTCGAGCATTGATGCATTCTCAGATTAATCTCTCAAAAATGTACTCATGTGAGTATTTACCTATTTGAATAAGTCAAAAGTATAAGATCACTAATAATCACAAAAACACTCCATAGAGTGGTGAAATAAGTCATGCACCGAGTAAAATGACGGTGAATAAGGACCTTGAAAAAGCACTATTTCACCACTTATCATTTGGCGTTAATTTTCACCTCTCTTCCTTTGATTTATTCGCGTGTTGAATTAAGGTTCTGAATTTTGGGAAATTTGTCCTACTATATCTTCAATTTTAGGGTTTTTGAATTGGGGAGATTTCCCCGACATTGTCCCGTTGATTGAGCTTGTGGCTTTGTTGTTTGGCGTTGATTTTTGCCGCTCCTCCTCTAGTTTATCATGGTTCTGATTTTAGGGAAAAATGATTGGAAACCTTATTTTCCCTAATGTACAAGCTACTCTAGTTGTTGTTGTTTGGCGTTGATTTTCGCCTATCTTCCTTGGGTATATTCACGGTTTGAATCCAGGTTCTGAATTTGGGCAAAAATATTGATTGGAAACCTTATTATGCTTGCTGCATTCACGAGCTACATTGTTGCCTTATTCACGTCTTTTGACTATCCTTGTTGGTGGACTATCAGTTGAGAAATTAATTCTTTATTGTTCTCTGTTGTTCTCTAGAACATCCGTCTTTTGTGTTTTTCTCCGGCTGGAATAAATTGAAATGTGCATTTATATGTTCTTGGTGTTGGGTAAACAATGCCCTTATGATGTGTGCTCTAGTGTAACACCCTATATTTTACCTTAAATGAAATATTATGAAACTACGAGTCTAACAGCGCAAACAGAATTGAAAACGGACTTCAAACGAGTCCTAAAAGTGAAAAACAAGTCCTGTCTGACCTTGTGTCCGGACGTCTGACGTTCGGACACAAGCCGAGAAAGAAAACCAGAGAAATAAAAGTGTCCGAACTTGTTTCCGGACATTAATGTTCGGACACAAGTCGAGAGTTGAAAAATCGGAAAACAAAGGCATCCGAACTTGTGTCCGGACATTGAAGTTCGGAAACAAGTTGAGTTTCAAAAGTTCTGAAAAATTCATTACGTGGTCTAAACGTTGGTCCGAACTTGTAAGTTCGGACATAGGTCGAGACTTACAAGCTGGATTTGTCCTCGCATGCTATCCGAACTTCAATGTCCGGACAGATGTGCGGACACACCCAGTTCTGCGAAAACATCATAAACTTTTGGGGTCTGTCCGAACATTGATGTCCGGACGGACGTTTGGACAGGTCCTGAAACGCGAGTTATAGACGAAAAACAGAGTCAAAAGAAGAGTAAAACTTATGCAATATTAAGATACAAATACCATAGTCAGTACCTTAGCAGAAACAACAATTTTTACCATAAAACACAGTGGAAACCTCTTGAAATCCAAGGTGCTACCGCCACACCCAATTCTTTGGATGATCAGGCTAATAATCCAACCAAACATCAAAACATTGATTAACCATTGTTATTTCAAAACTATGTGGAAGCTCAACACAAACCAAATGTAATTATTGAGTAAACATACCAAATTGTATTTCAATCCATTGTAAATTAAACGTAATAAAACCAACTGTATTTCAATTCATTGTTCTCAAATGATCCGAATTCCCTAGACTAGATGACAATGCGTTCCCATCCCCATATCAGCTTTCAGTACCTGCGATCAGAAAATAACACAACAAAAGCATGAAGGGATCACGCAAATCAACAAAACTGAGTAAACTCCATCTCATCACGTAAAATACATTTTGGAAAACAATCTTTTTGGTATTGAATAAACCAAACCGAATAACATTGATAACCACAACCGAAATCATTTTTCAATGTCACAACCACAAAATTGATAGGGAGTTTTCAACAGGGAATAATCACAAAAATAACCAAGCAGTCACGAACGGACTGAAATCCAAATTCACCTCACCCTAAGTCCTTAAGTGTGGACACCCCCTATGAATCATCAGTCCATAGAGTAGATCATAGAGCTTAACTACAGTCATTGTATGCAGCGTAAAATAAACAATAGTGTAAATAATTCATGGTCACAGTCTAGAGTACCAACATGGTGAGTCAGGGAGCACCAAGAACTCCAACATGGTGAATCAGGGAACACCAAGAACTCCAAAGCAATTAAATCCAGTGAAGAACTCCCAAAACAAAATATAATTCCAATTTCTTGAACATCCCAATCTCACATCACGTGAAGAAGTCACAATCTCAATTTACCAAATCACTGGTTGAGTTTCTCAAAAATACCTTTGGTGATAGAAAAACAATCCACAACAATAAACCAACGATGAGCAGAGAATTTACCTGATCATTCCCTTGACTCAGGAAGACAGTTCAACGAAATCACCAATAACGTTCATCGTCGATGTTGGGCAAAAACTATATAACAAGGTACATAAATAAATGCAAGGAATAGGCAAGTGCACCTAATCGGTGTAGTACAACAAGTGTCGTATCCACAAGGAAATTGGTCCTAACTTCCTAGTCTCAGTACTTAGTAATTGTAATGAAAACAGTAAATTGGGGTTTAGCCGATGGCAAGCTTGATTGTGTTGGTTGAGTAATTGCAAGAACAACAAATAAACTAAAGGTGATAGTTTAATGGATTCGATGGAAAAGTACTTTGGGAATTTGGCAATCACCCAAACTACCTAGATATGCTAGCAACTCTTCTGATGCCATAGTTGTCTTTTAGAACAATAGTAATAACTCTCTAAACCAAAGATGAGTTAATTCTTACTTAGTTAATTTTAGCCTTCAAAATCAATTAGGACTAAACTCACTAAGTAGCATTAAGCAAGTTCTAGAACAAGGCCCCAAATTATACTCACTAATCCTAGGAGCATAAATCAAGAGTTCTCTCTTAATTTGGTCACAAACCCTAACTCAAAACCAATTTGTAGATAAGGTTCACCACAAATGCACTCAAGAGATCAATTTGAGAACATTGAATGATAATTAAGAGAGAAACAACTATATTAAGGCACAATCAAGATTCACAAGCACATTCTAGGGTTTGGGTTCAAAGACCCATCCCAAAGCACAATAGAGTACTACTCAAGCATAGAGGAAATAAAAACTAGAAAAGAGTAAGAAGAAGCCATTGTTGGAGCTTGGAAGCTTTGGAAAAGGTGAGCTCTTCCTTATTCTTTTCTTCCTCTTCTTTCTACTCTTCTTTCTCCTTCTTCTCGTTCTTTCTCTTCTCTTATGTGTGTGGAAGTGTAGAATGCAAAGAATGCCCAAAACCCCTCTGTTTTCCCGTCTTTAAAACAATCGTTCTGGGCAATTTTCCACGTTCCAGCGTTCCGAAATCAACCGGACCGCCCCACAGGGGTGGTCCACAGGGGCGGTCCACACCAGAAGTGCCTCTTCTGCACCAAAATTGTCTCGTTTGACCCCTCGTCTTTGACACACTCCTCGGGGCATTAAAGCTCAGCTACAAAGTCTTGAGAGTCTCCCAAAAACCATTGCTCAAGTGAGCTTTTACCTAAATTTAAATCAAAACTGCATGAGTTCAACTATATTAACGAAATGCTCTATCAAGTGGTGAAATAAGTCAATAGTTGCATGAAATAAAGGTAAATAAAGACCTTATAAATACATCATTTCACCACTTATCAACTCCCCCACACTTATCTATTTGCTTGTCCTCAAGCAAAATTTGCTAGGAACCCATAGCAAGAAGGAACATTTATAGCAAGCAAGTATTCAGATGAATTCTTGAACTTTGGTGAGCAAAATTATGTAAAATCTCAAGAGGAGTGCAACCAACCTTCTCATGGTGACATGGGTGTGCTTAGGGTAAATAAAAATTTAGAGCTTCGGGGTATGATCTAGAGTGTTTCCAAGTACTTAAAGATCTTTGGACTTGGAGAGCTTTTACCATGGCCAACTTCTCTCAAGAATGGGCATTGAGGAAAAACAAAAGGAAAAATAGAGATTTGCATTTGATTTTCTTTTGCAACAAGAGATGAGAAGAAATAATTTGGAATTGTGCCTTTGGCATTTTGCCTTGCTTTATAGAACACTCAACTCTCATTTGTTAGTTACCGATGGTGCCTCTCAAGTCCTTTTTAAAAATTTCCACGAGGAAACACCTCTTAGCAATCCCTAGATGAGAAGATTAGAAAGGACCCCTAAGAAATAAAAATTCACCAAGAAAGGGATTTATGGAAGCACCGTAATTAATTGCTCCTCAAGAGAGAACTTTTGAAAAATTTGGTGGATAGTTCTAAGCATTCATGGAAAGACTTGCTTAATAAAAATGGAACTTCTTCATGGTAGCAGTAGACATGTATAAGGAGATGGAGAAGTGCATCAAAAGGAAAAGGTCGTTTCCCCCCCACACTTGAGTAGGACAATGTCCTCATTTGTCAAGCTAAACCCAAGGAAATAAACAGAAGACCTTTTCGAAGCACGAAACATATAGTACATAAAGTTGTAAAGCATCGTGTAAGAATTTAGTGAACTAGTACTCCCCTGATAAGACGTGAATTGGGCGAAGGGTTCCCCCACACTGGAGAGTGTCCGGGGTCGTTGAAGCGCGGAGACCTAGGAAAATTTTGCAAGAGTTCCTCTTGCATGTGTCTTACTCAGCGTTGAAGGGTGCTTACATGCAGTGTGTATGTATCTACAATGCAGAGACAAAAATAAACTAGGCACAACAGAATTCCAAGGAATACGCTTAAAGCCCATGGTTAGAAATCAAAAGGGGACTCAAAAGTGAGTCCAATATCAAACGGGTTCACAGAGTTATAATGTAAACTGAAAGCATAGAGAGAGTACGGAGTAGCATAACTAAAGAAAAGAGAAAATACAATAAGATAGACAATCCCAGAAGTACATAACAAGTTTCAAAACACGAGACTCCAAGTAACCACTCCATGAGCAAACTACTGGGCCGCTGGTCCACCTCACTCGAGCATGCGGCGCAGCTCCTCATACTGGGCTGCCAACTCCTCCACGCGTCACTGGTGGGCCTTGAATTCCTCCCAGGAAACCGTGGGAGGTGGTGGGGCTGGTAGGGCTGGTAGCGGGGCAGCTGTAGTAGAGTGGGAAGAGGAGCTAGAGGAGGACTCTGCGCTGCCGGCAGGCCGTATCTTCTCCCAACCTCCTGGAGCACAGCGAAACCCCATCCGCCGGAGGGCAGCATAGTCAATGGGAGCCATGGGAGGCTCAGGGACCGCATCTCCAACGTCGACTCCGCACTCAAGGAACTGAGTGTGGAGGAAATGAGGGTAGCCGAGGTGCTGGGTATCCCACTTCGCGACCATGTGGCAGAGGTGATCGAACATCAGCCCTGAGATGGAGAATAGCCGGTCCGGATTCGGGGCTGTGAGGATGTTGAGAAGGAAATAGTCCATGGCATTCATATCCTTACTGTCCCGGGGCAGCATGTTATAACAGATCAGAGCAAGGATGACGTGCTGAGCGGCGTCCTGGACCATATTTGGGGTCATTCTGACCCGGGAGACAGTGCCCGACTAATTCTTCTTTCGGCGCGTGGTCGGGAGAGTGGCGAGAAACTGTCGGCGGTGGCTCAGGAGGTAGCTGTCGGGGAGGTAGCTGGTGCTTTCGTAATCCTCCGGAGGGATGTCCAAGGCCTCGATGAAGATCTCCTGAGTGATCTCGATCTTGCGACCTCCGACATATGAGATAAGCTTGGAGACGCCCTCCCGAGCCGCATTCGCATAGAACTGGCGGATGAGGTCAGGGTAGAACCCCCACCCATCGTCAAGAAGCGACCCCATCCGTAAAAATCAAAGAGTGACTGGAGGTCGAGGTCCTCGACGATGGATGGGTCCACGTCACGCTCCTGGATGAACTCCCGGCGGGGCCCATGATGGTACCAATTCTTGGTCTCTTCAGTGATGAAGATGCCATCGATCAGTCGGGTGCCGAATGGAAGGCGGGCGGCCATGCGACGGCGGATGGTGGCTCGGTCGGCTGGTTGCATTGTCTGAAACCAAAGACAAGAAAAGAAAAACAAGGAAAGAAAAACAAAATACAAAACAACAAAGGAGAGTTAAAGATCGATAAGGAAAAGAGAAATGCAAAGGTTGTTTGTAGACATATTCATGAAGTGCAGGTGAAAAAGAAAGAATAAAAAACGACACAACAATTCACAAAAATTTCGGCATGATCTCCCCCGTTTTCCTATGGTTTCCCGGTTCTAAGAACCTCCACAAATCAACCAAAAGGTTGTCATTCAATGATTTAAGCTCACCAATAGCACAAGCCAACCATAGAGCACAAAATATATCAAGCAATGTAATAAGATATCTAGTTTAATCACAATGTGAGTTATCTCAATTCTCAACCAGCAAAGTGCACTACCGTAGCCAATTAATCACTATATGGCAGTCACTACACCCAGGAAATCCCACAAAGCCATAGTATAATTTAAGTACCATGTATTTAGACTAGATAAAGCACAATGCATATGAAGCGAACAATCACAAAATGTAAGCCGAAACCACCACATTGTCACGTTTTACCTTAAATTGTGCACATACGCCCTATAATTAACACCCAGAGTCAATCCAAATCACCAATTTTCCAAAATCATAATGTTTCACCTAATACCCCGTTTGGTTCATCCTAAACCTAGCCAAAATGTAACTTTGCTCAAAAATTGCAAGAAGTGTCAAATGAGTGCTAGAAACATATACCTTGATGTAGTGTAGAAGATAATAGAGCAAAAGATGATAGGTTTTGGGGATAAAATCGAAATTAAATTTGATTTGGGGGTTTGGGCGATTTTAGGGATTTGGAGAGGGGGTTAGGGCGTGGTGGTTGCTGGTGCGGTGGGCGGCGCTGCGGTTGGCCATGACGGTGGCGCGTGACGTCGGAGGTGGCGAGAGAGAGGGAGTGTTGGTGCGGTGGCTGGGTTGGGGAGTGCGAGCTCGATAGAGGGAGAGGGAATGGGGGCTGCATAGGAGGGGGTTCGACAGAAGGAGGAAGAGGGAGTCGGGTGAGGAAAAGAAAGAGGGAAAGAAGAAAGAAAGGAAAAATGACGCGTTTTTAGGTTTTTTTTTTCAAAATTTCTGATAGGACCGCCCTTGTGGGGCGGTCCTCATGGGCGGTCCCCATCTGAGAGCTTTTTTTTTCAAAAATTGCGATTGGACCGCCCCTCAGGGGCGGTCCGTGATAGAGAGCATTTTTTCGGTGAAAATCAATGGGAAACAGAAACCCAAATTTTCATTTTTCTTTCACCTCAATTCATCCAATTTCACACTCCAAGTCCCAAAATCACAAAACGCAGTAAAAAACACAAGCACCAAAAACACAAGCAAAAGCAATAATGAAACTAACAAGTTAAAACACTTAAACGGGCAAGGAAAGTAATCCGGGTTGCCTCCCGAAAAGCCGCCCTTCTTTTTAAGGTCTTTGGCTAGACCATAGTAAGGTTTAGATGAAACCTGGTTCCCGAAGGAAGATAGGACGAGCTTCTACCCGTTTAATGTCACCTCCCATGTAATGCTTGAGCCTCGAACCATTAACCATGAAGGTTCCACCTTTTGTGTTTTTAACTCCACAGCACCATACGGGGTCACCTTAGTGATAGAGAAAGGCCCGGCCCAATGAGATTTGAGCTTACCCGGGAATAGCTTTAACCGAGAGTTGTAGAGTAAGACCCGATCTCCCTCATGGAATTCTCTCTTGAGGATCATTTTATCGTGCCATCTCTTTGTCTTCTCTTTGTAGATCCGGTTGTTCTCATAGGCTTCTTCCCGGATCTCTTCTAACTCCGTCAGCTGAAACTTTCTCTTTTCTCCGGCACTCTTGAGGTCGTAATTGAGTGCTTTTACAGCCCAATACGATTTATGTGCAAGTTCAACCGGTAGGTGACAAGCTTTCCCGTAGACAAGACGGTAAGGGGACATACCAATGGGGGTCTTGTAGGCTGTTCGGTATGCCCATAGTGCATCGTCGAGCTTTAAAGACCAATCCTTTCTTGAAGAATTTACCGTTTTCTGCAAGATCCATTTCAGCTCTCTATTGGTGACCTCGGCTTGTCCGTTAGTTTGGGGGTGGTAAGGTAGAGCGACCTTATGTCTAACTCCGTACTTCCCATTAAAGCTCAAAATGCTTGTTGCAGAAGTGAGAACCCCCGTCACTAAGGATTGCTCTTGGCACTCCAAACCTTGTAAAGATATTCTTTCTCAGGAAACTTGGTCACCACCTTAGCATCATTTGTCTGGGAGAGGCAACGACTTCCACCCACTTTGTCACATAGTCCACAGCTACAAGGATGAAGAGATTGGAGCAAGAGGAAGGGAAGGGTCCCATGAAGTCTATGCCCCACAAGTCAAATGGTTCAACCTCTAGCATCACATTAAGAGGCATTTCGTGTTTTCGGGAGATGTTGCCCATCATTTGACAGTGGTCACAGGAAGCAACAAAGTCATGGCAATCTTTGTGTAAGCTTTCAGAAGAAACCTGCTTGTAGAACTTTCGCTGCGGTCCTTGCCGGCCCATGATGCCCTCCCACTTCAAGAGAGTGGCAATGGGTGAGAATGTCTTTCACTTCACTCAGGGGCACACATCTCCTTATCACCCTATCAGCACAAGTCTTGAAGAGGTGAGGATCATCCCAGAAGTAGTGCTTCGAGTCAGCGAAGAATTTCTTAGGTCAAGTTATGGGGCACTACTCCTCGTGCCAAGTAGTTTGCAAGATCAGCATACCATGGATCGTCAGCTTCCTTGATCACGAAAACAGTCTCATCCGGAAAGAACTCGTTTATAGGCACACCTTCATCGGGTACTTCCATGCGGGAGAGGTGGTCGGCCACCACATTTTGCACACCGGTTTGTCTCTGATTTCTATCTCAAACTCTTGTAGCAGCAAAATCCATCGCAACAACCTTGGCTTGGCGTCCTTCTTGGTAAACAAATATTTCAAGGCGGAGTGGTCCGTATGCACAATCACCTTACTTCCCAAGAGGTAAGAGCGGAACTTATCTAATGCAAAGACAACCGCTAGAAGCCTTTCTCGGTTGTGGCATAGTTTTTTTGAGCATCGTTGAGTGTCTTGCTCGCATAGTAGATAGTTCTCAGAATCTTCTCCTTTTTCTGACATAGGGCTGCCCCCACTGCATAGTCGCTTGCATCACACATTATTTCAAAAGGGAGGCTCCAATCTGGTGACACAACTATCGGGGCTGAGATAAGGCACTCCTTGAGAGTGTTGAAGGACTTCAGACATTCTTCAGTGAATTCAAATTTTGCCTCTTTGGCTATAGAGATCACACAGAGGTTTAGAGATTTTGGAAAAGTCCTTGATGAACCTTCTGTAGAACCCGGCATGGCCAAGAAAGCTTCTAATGTCTTAACTGAGGTGGTTGGTGGTAAGCTTCTCGATGACTTCGACCTTGGCCTGGTCAACTTCAATCCATTGGAGGAGATCTTGTGCCCGAGGATGATCCCTTCTCTCACCATGAAATGGCATTCTCCCAATTGAGTACTAGATTGGTTTCCTCACATGGGAGAGAATGACGTCCAAGTTCTCTAGGCAAGAGTCGAAGTTGAGCCAAAGACCGAGAAGTCGTCCATGAAAACTTCCATGCTTTTTTCAATAAAGTTGGAGAATATGGCCATCATACACCTTTGGAACGTTGCGGGAGCATTGCATAATCCGAAAGACATTCTTCTATATGCGAATGCTCCATAAGGGCATGTGAATGTGGTCTTCTCTTGATCTTCCGGGGCTATGGGGATTTGGAAGTACCCCGAGTAGCCATCAAGAAAGCAATAAAGTCTTGCCCGGCTAACCTCTCTAGCATTTGGTCGATGAAGGGCAAGGGGAAGTGATCTTTTCTTGTAGCTGTGTTCAACTTCCGGTAGTCGATGCACACTCTCCAACCGGTTGTTGTTCTTTGGGAAATCAACTCACCCTTTCATTCGACACCACCGTGATTCCTCCTTTCTTTGGTACCACCTGGGTCGGGCTCACCCATTGACTATCAGATATGGGGTAGATGATCCCGGAGTCGAGTAGCTTTAGGACCTCCTTTTTAACTACCTCCTTCATATTCGGGTTGAGCCGCCTTTGAGGTTGAACGAGTGGCCTGTAGTTATCCTCCATGAAGATTCGATGAGTACAGAAATGGGGATTGATACCCTTTATATCGGAGATTGACCAACCAATTGCCCCCTTGTGGGTTTGAAGCACCTTCAACAAACTGTCCTCTTGTTCACCTGTGAGGGAGGAGGAGATAATGACAGGAGATCACGAGGTTAAGTCAGATAAACATATCTTAAATGAGAAGGTAGAAGTTTCATCTCCACGATGAGAGGCTTCTCGGCCGAAGGAGGTATTCTTTGCTCGCTTCTCTCAATGGTTCCAGTGGTGGGTAATGCATTCTGAAATATCTTGGAGCTCTATCCAAAGCGGCTACTACCATTTAATTCACCTCCGGATCCATCTCCTGTTCATCATTAGACTCAAGCAAAGCAAAACTCAAAGCATCATAATTAGAGTGAGGGGGTGGATTATTTTGCAAAATGGAGTCGACAACATCTATTGCAAAAATAGCTTCCGCATGCGCGGGTCTTTTCACTTATCTTAGACATGTTAAACTCAAGCTTTTCATCATGAAGATGCAAAATAATCTTCCCTTTTTCCACATCTATCAAGGTCCTGGTAGTTCTTAAAAATGGATGGCCCAAAATCAAAGGGACCTTGACATCTTCTTCCATATCAATCACTATGAAATCAGCGGGGAAAACAAAGGTTCCCACAGTCACTACCAAATCCTCAACTTTTCCTTTCGGAAACACTAGAGACCTGTCAGCAAGTTGTAATTGCACAGTAGTAGCTGTGCACTCACCAATCCCAAGTTTATTAAAAGTTGAAAGTGGCATGAGATTTATACTAGCTCCTAAATCACATAGACCACTACCGCAATTAAAGTCACCAATAGAACAAGGGATGATAGGCAAACCAGGGTCTCCAAGCTTTGGAGGAGGGTGCCTTAGTAGGACCGCTGAAATTTCTTCAGTGAGATGCACCGTTTCAGATTCTAGCAAAGATCTCTTGTTTGTGAGAATGTCTTTCATGAACTTTGCATAGATGGGCATCTGTTTCAAAGCATCAGCACAAGAAATGTTAATTGTCAATTTCTTGAAAATACTTAAAAACTTCCCAAATTGCTCATCTAAATTCTTTTCTTTGAGCCTATTCGGGAAAGGAAGTTGAGGGAGATGTTTAGCAAGAGTGGGAGAGATAGGTAATTCAGGAGACTTCTTCTCCTTGGAAATATTTTTTTGTGGAGATTGAACTTCCTCAGGTTTCTCTCGGTCTTCCTCTTGATTTTCTTGATTTTGCTTCCCTTGGTCATCAACTTCATCTTGGGGAGAGGGTTCTTCTAGGAGCCTACCACTTCTCAAAGTAACCGCCTTAGCTTGTTCTCTTGGGTTAGGCTTCGGTTGACTTGGGAGGGTGCCAGGCGTCTCCAAGCAAGTTGTTCTGAGATTTGATCAACTTGAGTTTTAAGGCTCTGATTAAATGTCATCTGGTTGGCATTGCAGGCCTCCTGCTCGGTGAACTTAGTTTGGGCGGTAGTCATGAAGTTCATCGCCATATTTTGCATGTTTTGCATCATGGCTTCCATTCTAGCCAAGTTACCATCAAAAGAGGAGGAGGAGGATGGTTGTTGTTGTTGGTTGTTTTGTTGTGGTTTGAATCCTGGCAGGCCACCTTGTGGTCTATACCCCATTTGAGAATTGTTTGCTTGATGTGGCCCTTGAGGTTTATAACCCATCGAGTTGTTGGAAATATTACTCGGTCCTCCTTGGGTGGAATCGTTGTTCCTCCATGAGAAATTAGGATGATTTCTCCATGGGGCATTGTTGTTGTATAGTTGTAGCTGGGGCGGTTGCTAACAAAGTTGACATCTTCTTATCCCTCGATGTAACTTCTTCTTCACAAAAATGGGTCTCATGGGGACCCGCACATATAGCACACCCCTCTGTGGCTGAAGTGGAAGATGGTGAAGCTACAGATTTTGCATTCTCTTTTTGGGATGTAGCAAGCTTCTCCACCATCTTTGTGAGTGAGGATATTTGGGCGGAAAGATGATCGGATGGTTCGACATGAAGTAGACCATCCGCTCTTGGAGTTCGTCCCTTATTTCTAGCCCATTGCCTCATGTTGCTAGTCATTGTCTCAAGGAGTTCCATTCCTTCTTGAGGGGACTTGGTCATGAAGCTACCTCCCGCGGATGAATTCACAAGCAAACGGTTCGCATCGTCAAGCCCATTAAAGAAAGATAGGCATAACGATTGATCATCCAACCCATGGTGGGAGCAATTCATTAACATCTCCTTGAACCGGTCCCATGCATCGTACAAGGTTTCTCCGGGCTCTTTTGGTAGAATGTATTAATCTCTCCAATCAGTTGCCTCGTCCTACTAGTCGGGTAGTATTTGGCAAGGAACTTTTGAGCCATTTGTACCCATGTTTGGATTGATTGGGGCGGTAAGCTTCTAAACCACCTCGATGCGGAGTCGGATAAGGAATGGGGGAAGAGCTACAACCGGATTCTCTCCTTTACCGTACCGACTTTCCCGAAGGAATTGCAAAAGTCGAGGAAGAGACTTAGGTGGTTCGGAGCGTCATCTGGATTTGCTCCACTGAACTTTCCTAAGTCCCGGACTGCGGTAATGAAATGAGTCTTGAAAACCCATTGTCTCGCTTCCTCCAGTGTCAACACTGGGGAGGACTATAGCTGAAGGCCTCCCTTCGGTATCCGGCTGGTGGTAATCAGAGAGGCTCGGTGTTGCTGCTGCCCATTATTCTCAATTTCTAATTGATCTTGATCCGCCATGTTTAAATCCTTATGCGTCTTCTATGCGTCTTCTCAAAGTGCGCTCAAGTTCGGATCTCGGACTAGCAAGCGGGGAGCTACTAGACCGAGTGTTTGGCATACACAGAAGAAACACAAGGTACCTAATCAATCACAAGAAAAACCAGCACTACAACTTAGCAATAGAAAATATAGGCAAGACTAGGATAAAACAACAAAAACGAAAACACAATCAAAGAAAACAAAACACTAAACTTTAAACAAAAGCAAAAACTAACAATACTGAAACTAGGGAAATTGATGGAATCAATTTCCCCGCAGCGGCGCCAAAAACTTGTTGGGCAAAAACTATATAACAAGGTATATAAATAAATGCAAGGAATAGGCAAGTGCACCTAATCGGTGTAGTACAACAAGTGTCGTATCCACAAGGAAATTGGTCCTAACTTCCTAGTCTCGGTACTTAGTAATTGTAATGAAATCAGTAAATTGGGGTTTAGCCGACGACAAGCTTGATTGTGTTGGTTGAGTAATTGCAAGAACAACAAATAAACTAAAGGTGATAGTTTAATGGATTGGATGGAAAAGTACTTTGGGAATTTGGCAATCACCCAAACTACCTAGATATGCTAGCAACTCTTCTTATGCCATAGTTGTCTTTTAGAACAATAGTAATAACTCTCTAAACCAAAGATGAGTTAATTCTTACTTAGTTAATTTTAGCCTTCAAAATCAATTAGGACTAAACTCACTAAGTAGCATTAAGCAAGTTCTAGAACAAAGCCCCAAATTATACTCACTAATCCTAGGAGCATAAATCAAGAGTTCTCTCTCAATTTTGTCACAAACCCTAACTCAAAACCAAGTTGTAGATAGGGTTCACCACAAATGCACTCAAGAGATCAATTTGAGAACATTGAATGATAATTAAGAGAGAAACAACTATATTAAGGCATAATCAAGATTCACAAGCACATTCTAGGGTTGGGTTCAAAGACCCATCCCAAAGCACAATAGAGTACTACTCAAGCACAGAGGAAAGAAAAACTAGAAAAGAGTAATAAGAAGCCATTGTTGGAGCTTGGAAGCTTTGGAGAAGGTGAGCTCTTCCTTCTTCTCTTCTTCCTCTTCTTTCTCCTCTTCTTTCTCCTTCTTCTCGTTCTTTTTCTTCTCTTATGTGTGTGGAAGTGTAGAATGCAAAGAATGCCCAAAACCCTCTGTTTCCCGTCTTTAAAACAATCGTTCTGGGCAATTTTCTGTCGGGACCGCCCCACAGGGGCGGTCCACAGGGGGGTCCACAGGGGCGGTCCACACCAGAGGCGATTCTAGCATTCCGAAATCAACGGACCGGCCCACAGGGGCGGTCCACACCAGAAGTGCAGAAGATGTACCGAAATTGTCTCGTTTGACCCCTCGTCTTTGACACACTCCTCGGGGCATTAAAGCTCAACTACAAAGTCTTGAGAGTCTCCCAAAGACCATTGCTCAAGTGAGCTTTTACCTAAATTTAAATCAAAACTGCATGAGTTCAACTATATTAACGAAATGCTCTATCAAGTGGTGAAATAAGTCAATAGTTGCATGAAATAAAGGTAAATAAAGACCTTATAAATACATCATTTCACCACTTATCAGTCAACACCGGTGTCTAGATTATAACAACTCACAATCAGACAACAACGAACTCAACCAAATAATTTAACATACTAGCTAAACAATAACTTTACCCGTTATGACTCTTTTTGACTCCAGGGAAGCGATTTGACGAGAGCAAAGAGATGAGCGTGAGTTGAGAGTTTTGAGAGAGAAGAAACATAATGGCGGTGTTGAGGATGAAGAAGGGATGAGGAAGATTGTCGTTTAAATAAAATAAATTAAGGGAAGAGGAATATTAATATAATTTAGATAAATTACAATCATTTTCAAAAGGAAAAGGAATCAATTATTTTAATAATCCTGAAGAGAATTCATATAATTCATATTGTAATTACTTTGAACAATATAATAAATAATGACGTTGAGAATCATGGAGAATGAGTCAAACCTCTAACAAAATAACCGTTAGAAAATGAAGAAATAATTCTCTAATTTGAAATAAAATGGAAAGGAATTTATTTTGGTTGTTGTAAGAGATAAGGATGAGGGAAAATATCTAATGAGGAATTAATTTATTTATTATGGGATGAAAAAGAAAGGAATTATAAAAGATTAGTAACTCAAATATAAGGGAAGTTGTTAAACTGGAAGAGTCTTGAATACAAAGCGATTAAAATCAGGAGAGAGAGTAGGAATTACCATTATCTATATTTAAGTTAGGAGAAGTAAAACTAGATTTGAATTCCTATGGATAATTAATTAATTAAGAGGAAGTGAAATTAGATTTGAACTCTTAAGATTAATTCAGTATTAAGTCTATAGAAGTAGAATAAATGTTAGATATCAATATCGTGGAAGAAAGTAAGGGAGATCTATTTAATAACACATAGAACATAATAGATAGCAGATTAACTTCCTTGGGCCAACTATAAATCCTAAAGTCGGACTATACAACCTTATCATATTTATCTTAATATAATATTTGTCCTTCTCATGCCAACCTTATAATATACTTACCCTAACCCGTGAATTTGTGGGTATTTCATCTGGTGTATGTGTTACACTGCTATATGCACTACAAAGTAGCTCTTGTTTCTATCTACAATGAAATACCCACTTTTTTTATTAAATTATGAGCATATATTATACGCTATAATAGATTAAATAAGGTTATGATAATTGGTGGATATAATGATTGGATTATTGAATTTGAGATTTATTCATCAAGTAAGATAAAGAGGTATTTGAAAGTAAATGAAGATTTAACCAGATTATAATTTATTAATTAGATTATTATTTATTAATTAGATTATAATTTAATTCCTTTCTTTTTCTTATTCTCTTCATCTTCTTATATTTTATTTTCCCTTCCTTTCTTCTCTTATTTCCCCTCTTTCTTTCGTGACAATGAATCACGTTCAATGTTTTTAGGATCGCGATCCTAGCGTAGAATCGTAAGTGACCCCTAGGATCGGATAGTGGGATCGAATCGTGGGATCGTTCGATCCTACAAAAAGTGAGTAAATATTGTTCAAAATCATACATGTGTTAAAACAACCTCTATTTAAAGCATAAAGTTTAATTTGAGTAAGAATATATAGCATTATTGAATTAAAATATAAAACTTAAGACCACAACAATGATAGTACGCTTACAAAGTAAAACTTAAGACCACTTCTTGTATGTTCTTTTTTTAAGTTTTTTTTCATTTTCTACTTTAGACCTTTATAACTTTGAATTTTTCAATCATTACAATATTAAATAACACTTTAAATGTTATACATTTTTGAACACCTAGGTACATATTATAATCTTTCATGATGGAGCGTAACAAGAAGTGATATTCTAATCTTAATCCTTATCCGCTCAGTGACCTCAAATAAATCTACATATACATGTCATTTTAATAATATCCAGTTGCAATGTTTAAAGTCATAATATTTTATGGATTATGAAACTATCTACAAATTTTGAGAACTTTTTATTTTTGTTCATATGTTATTAAGATATAATTCACATTGATACAAAAAAGATAAATAATAAACAAAGTTGGGATCGATGGGATCGTAGGATTGTACTATGGATCTAGAGTGCAGGATCGTGTAGTGAATCGTGATCCTTTGACGATCCTACAAGGCTCCAATCCTACTAGCAATCCGGATCATAACTATGAATTTGGATCTTAAAATCATAGGATCGTGGGATCGAATCGCGATTTTATGAACATTGATCATGTTCCCAACTCTCTCTCTCTCTATCTCTCTCTGCCGCGTCTCAGTTCTTCTTCTTCTTCCTATCACGTAACTTCCTCATCTCCATTATTGGTTAAGAGAATTAAAAGGTAAGTCAATCTATCGTAGTAAGAGGTTCATATTTGGTGAATTAATTGCTTTGGTAAATGATTGATTGTGTGGATGGGGTTAAATTCTGGATCTCAAGTTCATCGGTGATGATTATTATTTCTTTGTGTGATTCCTGATTTGTGGTGGGCGTGGTTCAGGTAAGCTACTATGTTCGCTAAATTGTTCAGTGTGAATGTTTGTGAATTGTGAAGGATTGATTCTAATTTGGGGAAACCCCTCATAGATAATATGGAAATTAGGGATTTGAGTATATTTGGGAATTCGGCGGAATTTGATGAATATATTGTCTGGATTGGTGGTCCTGGTTTTGGGAAACCTTCATTGGGATGGATTCATACACATTGGTACATTGAATATAATAATTTGCGCTGCAACCACTATATCGCAATTTAAGATCTATAGATCTACTTTTGCAGTCATAAGTACCTTTAGAGGGGTATGTACACTTAAGGACTTAGAGTGAGGTGGAATTCAGTTTGTGACCCCACTCGTTTAGGTGTTCGTTGGTGAAATTTATATTTTTCGACCCCACTTGTTTGGGTGTTCGTTGGTGGATGGTGGATACTGATTACCAGTGAAAGGATCCCATACTCCGGTTGTGTTGTATTATGGCTATGTTTGAATGTTGGATATTGGTGATGATTATTTATTGTGCGATACTAAACTCATGTTTTCCAAATAAAATGAATTTTACATTGTGAAATAGTAGTTTACTCAGTTTCTTCTGATTTGTGCGATCCTTTTTGTGTGTTGTATATAATTTTCTGATCACAAGTGCGATGACTAAAGCATGGGGATTGGGAACGCGACAACACTTAAAAATATATATTGGAATGGTTTAACTATTGATACTATTGTTAACTAGGCATTGGGGACTTTAGGCATTGTAGTTAATTGTGAGTTAAGTTTTAACCATTGTCATCAATTGCTTTGGAACCTACGATTTGGAACGTTTTACCATTATCAGTATTAGTTTGAAACTTATGATTGGTTTGGTAGATAGCCTTAGCACCCATGGGTATGGGGTGTGGTGGTAATATCCTGAATTTCATGGATTTCGTTGTGATCTTAATGAACCAGTTTTGGCATTGATTTGCTATAGAAAGTTCCTTTAATTGTCTTACAATTGACATTATTGATCAGAGGTATGCAAAAAGGGGAGTTTTGAAGCTGATTTTGCATTTTTGGACCTGTCTGAACGTCTGTCCGGACGTGCAAGTTCGGACAGATCCCGAACTGAACTTTATTTTCCGCAGAATGAGGTGTCTGAACATCTGTCTGAACTTACATGTTCGGACAATAGGTGTGGACGAGTCTGTATGTAAGTCTCAACACTGGTATGAATTTATAGGTTCAGATGAACGTTCAGACACACCTGGGCATGACTAGTGTCTAAACTTCAATGTTCGGACACATGTTCGGAAATGCTTTTGAGTCTCGGACCTTGTCCGAACATAGATGTTCGGACACAAGGTCGGACACACCTTAAATCGTTGCTTTTAGATTCATTTGACATCCATTTTTTTGATCCGTTTATGGCGTTATCTTTCTAATTCTTTATACTACATTTTGGGATAAAATTAGGGGGTGTTACAAAGTGGTATCAGAGCATGGTTACTTTAAATGAGTTAAGAATAAGTAAAATGATTAGGTATTGATTGATTAGGAAAAAATTGGATTAAGCAGTCTTTGGGGAAAACATATTCATAGGGGTAAGCATTCAGTTATTCGGTTCTACCCGAAAACCGAATAAGGAAAAAAATTCGGTTTTTGGTTTTTGTTCGGTTCTACCCAAATAACCAAATTTCAGTGTGAGAACAGAAATAACCGAGAACCGAATAACCGAATTTTTTTTAAAGCTGAAACCGAAAACTGAACCAAAAATTTTAATTAGGTTTTCGGTTCTAACCGAATTATAACTGAGAACCAAATTGTAAAAAAGAACCGAATTGCAAAAAAAAATTACATGAAAAAACTGTATCATAGGAAAAAATACTGAATTACAAATAAAACCAAATTACAGAAAAAAAAACTAAATTGTGTGCAGAACCGAATTAGTTGACAAGGGAATTCCACCTGCTAATGCTATTACAAGATCCAAATCTAGACTATAGCTTATGCTATTACAAGATCCAAATCTAGACTACAACTTATGCTATTACAAAGATCCAAATCTTTCCAAAACGAAATCAGTGATTGATATACAATCTTGTCCAGTGGCTTGATGGATAGATCTGTAGGAATAAATACATTCTTTGCAAGTAGATGAAGCTTTTCATTGGGGGCTGCATCCACCCATTGCTGTAAAAAGAAATTGATTAGGGAGGGAAAATATTATGTTACCAGTGACACGTTTTTTAAGCTAGATGAAATCAGTACAACACACACAGAGAAGACCGGGAGAAATCAAAATCATCAAGGTAAGAAATTCGCTCAATGGAATATGCAGTTTCATACCAAGGCTTTTCCAAGTTTGTCCGACCACTGAATTTCTTTGATTCCCAAAATACCCAGTATAATTCAGGAGTCTGGGTTAGTAACTTCACCGATGTACTCATATAGTTAGTAGAATAGAGCATCTTTAGTAATGACTATTGTCAGCTTTACAATATGCAGGCAAGGATTGATATATAACCATTATAAGTACAAAAGAAATGAAGAAATGAGAAAACGCATAAAAAGTGAAAAATGCTAAATAAGCGTTAAATAACCATAGGAGGTATGAGACCTCGGTTAGAGTATTATATGGATTCCTAAGGCTTATTTATGCCTAATTAGTGTACGGGAATGATTCCCGAAAAACGGATCCAAATAACGTATTAAAACACTAATAGAGCTTTAGCGCACGTTTTTCGAGAAACCCGAAAACGTGACTTTGAGTGGTCAAACGAAACCGTAAAAATTATAAATCATTAAATTACAATAATTAAGTATTAATGGAAGCTTAATAACCAATAAAATTAAAGAACGAGAAAATTTTGGAAAACAGGCCCGATTACTGAATAGTACCAAAACTAGGTAAATTAATGAGCGTTTTCTGTAAAAGACGAAAAACGCTCCAACTAGTATTAATGTGGGGGCCGGTTTTTAGGAGCTAATTAACTCCCTCACACACACACACACACACACACACTAGCTAACGAATAAAGAAATTAAAAAAACAAAAAGTAATAAAGTAAAAAGGGTACTTTACCCTTTTCTCTATTCTCTCACCTTCCTCCTCTCACCCAGCCGATCTCCCTCTTCTACCTCTTCTGGTTGGGATTTTGAAGCTCCCCAAAGAACAACAATGGCTTCTCCTCTTTTCTTCCATGCTCCATCTTCATTTGAACTCCAAATGCAAAATAAGTACATATTCTTACTCCTCTCATCATTCTCTACCATTCTCTCGTTTCAAATACAAAAATGAGAAAGTTCATCTACATGGGTTTTCCCCATTTGAAGAGAAAATGGCATCAATGTAAAGCTTGGAGTCCCCTCTCTCCATTAAGGTACAAATCTACATGAAAAACTCATGTTTCCTCATCTCCTTTGTAACCGATTTTGCCCCTTTGTAATGCTCTATTTTGTAACGAACCCCAAAACCGGCCTAGGAGTTAGGGCCGTTACACAGCCGCGAGTCTACTACCTAACGTCACAATGCTCTAAGCAAACGAATCCCAAACAAATAAAACGAACTTGTATAAATATCAAAAGAGTTTACAAGATCCAAATGCTTATAAGTCAAATACAAAGAGAGAGGCCCGAAGGCTACACAAAGTACTAAAGCGTCAAAGCGCAAGCAACAAGTCTAAAGACACATAAAATAATAAGCTCCAGAAGGGGACGAAAGAGAAGATCCCACGAGCTCAATCTGCAACAAAGAAAGGGGTGAGCTAAACAGCCCAGCAAGCAGAAGACTTCCTCAAAGCCCACTCAAACAGAAGCAGAAGAATACTTATAAACAGAGAAGATGACGGAGTCAAAATAAATAGACAGAATGAAACCACAAAACAAGGCAGAGCAGAATGTCACTTCAAATCATAGTCGGACTTTCAGAACAGATGCAGAAGAGTGGGACACTATAACCAGCTAACACCAACAGAAGGACTCACATAATGTCCTATGGATCCGAAGATCCCACAACAGAAGCCGTAGAGACCTAACAGACCCTCGGTCAATAACATCCTAAGGAGACCCTAAGGAGTATAAACAGAGGAATTCCTGCGCAGCATGCTACGGGACAGCCCGACCCGACTATCCAGGCTCAGAAGCAAAGTAACTAGGTCCCAAAACCCAAAAGCTCACAAAACAGATCTTAAGTGCATGGAAATGCATATAAACAGCATAAGAAGCTTGTACACAGATAGGGGAATCCACCCCGCAAACGGAACTCAAAACGGAGCTAAACGAAGAAGTTATGCTCAAAACAGTAGCATGTCCGAACTTGCGTCCGACCTTGCAAGTTCGGACAGAGCCGAGAATCAGAAGCCACAGAAATGCCAAAGTCCGAACTTACGTCCGGACGTCGAAGTTTCGGACGTAAGTCGAGACTCAGAAGCCAAAACAATCCTCGTGTCCGAACTTGCGTCCGACCTTGCAAGTTCGGACACACGTCGAAACTTTTACGGAGCCTCGTCCTCGCGTCAGGTCCGAACTTACATGTTCGGACCGATGTTCGGACACTCCAAAATCTTCAAAAACAAAACGCGCCCGATGACCTGTCCGAACTTACAAGTTCGGACAGACGTTCGGACAGTGCAAAACTGTCGAATTCCAGAAAGAACAGACGCGCAGAAACTCATCCAAAAACATCAGAAACTCACACAAAACTCATAGAATTGTAAATCAGTACCCTCGGGGGTTTAGCCAATCGATCAACGACACAAAACCGATGAGAAAACGCACAAGCAACACACGAATCAGATAACAAACAGATATTAAAGCAGTCCCCGAGGGTGAGCAAACTACCCCGATTCCATCCCCCACTTACATCGAATTGCAGAGAAGGTTGCACCAATCTGAAGCAGAGCGAAGACCCGACACACTGCAACCCCAAAGCGTAATCAGCCACTGAATTTGTAGAGAAGCACCCCCAAAACAGAATGCAAAATCAGAAAACTGCTTCTCCAAAACAGCAAAGAGACTACCGAATTCACCAACGAACCTACCTGATTTGCAGAGGGGAAGAATCTGAACAGAAGGAGCAGCAGAACCGATCACAAACGCAGCAAAGATCCACACACTACTTAGAAGCACAGCAATGGGGAAGAAGAGAGGGAGAGCGCAGAACTGTCGCGAGGAGAGAACGCACGGTTTGTAAATTGATCGTGGATGGAAGATGTAAATAAATGACTTATCTACCTTAATAAGTCTCTCACCAAAATAAAAGAGGGGAAACGACCTCCTTGCCCCCGTCTTTTAATTTAAAGACTCCGGTGTCCCATCAGCTATCCAAAGTAACACATAACATAAGCAAATATAAACCGAAATGTCATGAAATCTGAAAAATGAAAATACGGAGTATTACATCACTCCCCCCTCCCAAGGAATTTCGTCCTCGAAATTCAACATACCTCACTGCTCGAAAAGGAAGGAAACTTGGCACGCAGCTCTTCCTCGAGCTCCCACGTCGCCTCACGCTCGACTGATCAGACCACTGCACCTTAACCATAGGCAATGTCTTGCTACGAAGCCGACGAACATCCCGTGCTAAAATACGAACCGGAACTGCCTCATAAGTGAAATCATCTCTGAGTCGAAGCTGACCATAATCTATCACATGCGAAGGATCATGTAGATACTTCCTGAGCATCGACACATGGAACACGTCGTGCACTCCTGCTAGAGCTGGTGGCAATGCCAATCTGTAAGCCACCGCCCAACCCTTCTCAAGCACCTCAAAAGGCCCTACGAACCGAGGACTCAGCTTGCCTCGCTTCCCAAAACGAACCACGCACCCCGACTGGAGAGATCTTCAGATCACGTGGTTCCCACCTGAAACTCAAGCGGACGGCGTCTCTGATCTGCATAACTCTTCTGCCGCTCTGGGCAACCAACAAACGCTCCCTGATAGTCTTGACTTTGTCCACAGCCCCCTGCACCAACTCAGGACCCACAATCGCTCCTCTCTCGCAGGTCGTCCCAACAAATAGGAGATCTACAGCGCCTACCATACAACGCCTCAAATGGAGCCATCCCAATGCTCGATTGGAAACTATTGTTGTAGGCGAAACTCAATGTCAATGCTGATCCCAGCTCCCCCGAAGTCGAGCACACACCCCTCAACATGTCCTCCCAAAATCTGATTCGTCCTCTCGGTCGTCTGCCCATCTTTCTGAGGATGATAAGCCGAACTGACGCCAAATTCGTCCCTAACGCCTTATGCAGGCTCCGCCAGAAGCGAGATACAAATCTCGGATCTCTGTCTGAACGATCTCGATCATCGCGGGCACACCCGTGCAACCTCACAAACTCATCAACATACAGCCGAGCCAAGCGCTCAAGGCTGAAGGTCTTCCTCACAGGCAAGAAATGGCTGACTTCGTCAACCGGTCCACAATTACCCACAACGCATCGTACCCCGAAGATGTCCTAGGCAACCCCACAATGAAATCCATACCTACGCTCTCCCATTTCCACTCAGGAACGGGAAGAGGCTGCAGAAGACCCGCAGGTCGCTGATGCTCAGCCTTCACCTGCTGACAGGTTTGGCAACGAGCCACAAAATCGGAAATCTCCCTCTTCATATCGCCCACCAGAAGGACTCTCTGAGGTCTCGGTACATCTTCACACCCTCCTGGGTGCACAGAATAAGGAGCTCCATGAGCCTCCTGCATAATCTCCCGCCTAAGGTCGCCTCCACTAGGCACACAGACTCTGCCCCTAAAGCGTAGACAGTCATCGCTGGACACAGAAAACTCTGACTCCTGCTCATCTGACAACTTCTCCCTGATCTTACACAACTCAGCATCAGTCTTCTGACCCTCTCTGATCCGCTCAATCAAAGTAGACTGGACCTGAATCGAAGCAATCATCCCAGCACGTTCGGACCGAACAACCCAAATCCCCATACGCTGAAGCTCAAAAGCAGACCTCTGAACCCCTGACAACGAACAAGCAAGTCCAGGAGCACCCCTACGGCTCAAGGCATCAGCCACCACATTCGCTCTACCCGGATGGTAGAGGATCTCCAGATCGTAGTCATGTAACAGCTCCAACCAGCGCCGCTGTCTCAAATTCAATTCCTTCTGGTGAACAGATATTTGAGACTCTTGTGATCCGTGTAGACCTACACGTCACCCCCATACAAATAGTGCCGCCGATCTTCAAGGCGAAGACCACAGCAGCTAGCTCCAAGTCATGGGTAGGATAATTCTTCTCATACGGCTTCAACTTCGTCGTGACCCATATACCACCACCTTTCCCTGCTGCATCAGAACACACCCCAGCCCTCTGTGGGAAGCGTCACAGAACACCTCAAAGCCCTCTGTCCCAGAAGGCAACGTCAAAATCGGAGCCGAAGTCAACCTCTTCTTCAACTCCTGAAAGCTCTCCTGGCACGCCTCACTCCAATCAAACTTGACATCCTTCCTAAGAAGACGAGTCAAGGGAGATACGATCTTAGAAAAGCCCTCCACGAACTTCCTATAATACCCAGCCAATCCCAGAAAACTGCGCACTTCAGACACACTAGTGGGCTTCGCCCACTCCATAACGCCTTAATCTTCTCCGGGTCTACAGATATACCATCCTTCGAAACCACGTGGCCAAGGAACACCACTCTATCCAACCAGAACTCACACTTCTTCAATTTAGCATACAACTCCTTCTCCTTCAACGTCTGTAGAACCATCCTCAGATGCTCCTCATGCTCCTCAGCACTCTTGGAGTACACCAAGATGTCGTCAATAAACACAACTACGAAAGAATCCAAGAAGGTTTGAAGACTCTGTTCATCATGTCCATGAAGAACGACGGGGCATTGGTCAAACCAAAAGGCATGACCAAGAACTCATAATGCCCATATCGGGTCCTAAATGCAGACTTAGACACATCCTCGGCCTTAATCTTCAGCTGATGATATCCAGAACGCAAGTCGATCTTCGAGAAGACTGTCGCCCCTGCTAACTGGTCGAAGAGGTCATCAATGCGGGGAAGAGGATACCGGTTCTTGATGGTAACCTTATTCAATTCCCTATAGTCGATACACAATCTGAAGGAGCCATCCTTCTTCTTCACAAACAACACAGGTGCTCCCCATGGAGACACACTAGGGCGAATGAAGCCCTTATCCAGAAGATCCTGCAGCTGCACCTTCAGCTCCTTAAGCTCTGCCGGACTCATACGATAGGGAGCCTTAGAGATAGGCTGAGTCCCTGCGCTAACTCAATAGAAAACTCCACCTCACGATAGGTGGTAGCCCTGGCACATCGTCCTGGAACACCTCAGGAAACTCACACACAATGGGGATATCCTCCAACCGGGATCCCTCCTTAACCTCAGGTACAAAGCAGAGAAAACCCTGGCAGCCCTTCCTCAAGAAACGGACTGCCTGCATAGCAGACACCAACACAGGGGCACAAGGAATGGAGTTCCCCACAAAGCAAAACGGGTCTCACCCGGTCTATCAAACACAACCTTCCTAGCTGCACAATCTATATGGCATGGTGCTGCTAGCCGTCCATGCCCAAAATCACATCGAAGCAAGACATACGCATAGGGATCAAATCAGCAGACAAGTTCCTATCCATAATCACTACCGGAACCGACTTACACACAGAATCAAGTACACAAGCAGGTACGCCACTCAGCGGGCTAGAAATACACCAATCCACATCACAGGGCACAGCAGACAACCCGAGACTACCCACTAAATCAGCAGACACAAAGGAGTGGGTAGCTCCTGAATCAAACAAGCAGAAAACTGGCTGAGAAGAGATCTGAAGAATACCTGACACTACTCGGCCTGAGTCACGGTCTCGCTCACCAGCTAGAGCGTACACACGAGCCTGGGTCTGGGGCTTCTTCTGATCAGTCTTCTGCCCGGACCCTGAACCTGCACCACGGCCCTCAGAACCACCACTGCACTGCTACCTCCACCTCCTCTAGCCTGTGGACACTGGGCAATGCGATGGTCTAGCGAACCACACTTGAAGCACGCCCGGACTTCCTGTAGCACTCTCCGCCCAGGATGGAAACGGTCACACTCCGCACACTTCTCCACGGCAGGAGATGCTGATGAAGAAGAACCCCGGTCTCCTCTATACTTCTTCTTCTGAGAAGAAGTCTGCTCACGCCTCTCGGGCTCCTCCACACGACCCTTCCTCTTCTGGTCCTTGCCCTTATCGGGCCTCTGGTCCCTCCTCTCATACGCTGCCTAGCCTGCAGCTCAGACTCCACTACCAAACGCCACATCGGCCACATCCCTGAAGGTCTTGTGGTGAAAGGTGCCAGCACCGCTCGAATGTCGCCCCCTCAACCCCGCCTCAAACTTCCTAGCCTTCCGGTTATCATCCGGCTCAGGCACAAACTTAGAGAGAGAATAAACTTACGCACGTACTCATCCACTGACATCTCTCCTTCGTCTGGCGAAGTCTCCCATACTCTACAATCTTCTGATCACGAAAGACGTCGGGATAGAACTGCTGGTTGAAGCAGCCCCTAAACTGCTCCCAAGTCCCAAGTTCCATGGGTGGGGTACTTCCCTTCGACCGACTTCCACCTCCACCACTCTCTTCGCCTCACTCTGAAACATGAAGGTAGCGAATCCGACTTTCTGATCCTCCTCACATCCCATGACCCGCAGCAGGTCCTCAATCGCAGTAATCCAGTGGCTCGCCTCCTGTGGGTCGCCACTAGCATCAAAAGAAGGCGGCTTCAGCTTCAGGAACTCCTGAAGCGCCTTCACGTTGTTGCCCCCCGCGTTACCGGCTCCTGCCGCCTGACCAGCAGTGGCCCCTACAGTCTGCAGCACCTGGGTCACCACCTGCTGCACAATCTCTGCAATGTCCCCCTGGGGAGCATCGCCTGCAGCTGCACCACGTCCTGGACGTCGGGGAGGCATACTGAAGATACAACATCAAAATTAATCAGAAACCGACAAGCAGCAAACAGCAGACCTTTCAGACCCCACACATGCAGACAAACCCCACAAACACCAAAGAACGAGCAACCTGGCTCTGATACCACTAAATGTAATGACCCCAAGACCGGCCTAGGAGTTAGGGCCGTTACACGCCGCGAGTCTACTACCTAACGTCGCAAGGCTCTAAGCAAACGAATCCCAAAACCAATAACGAACTTGTATAAATATCAAAAGAGTTTACAAGATCCAAATGCTTATAAGTCAAATACAAAGAGAGAGGCCCGAAGGCTACACAAAGTACTAAAGCGTCCAAAGCGCAAGCAAACAAAGTCTAAAGACACATAAAATAACGAAGCTCCAGAAGGGGACGAGAAGAGAATCCCACGAGCTCAATCTGCAACAAAGTAAAGGGGTGAGCTAAACAGCCCAGCAAGCAGAAGACTTCCTCAAGGAAGCCCACTCAAAACAGAAGCAGAAGAATACTTATAAAACAGAAGATGACGGAGTCAAAATAAATAGACAGAATGAACCACAAAACAGAGGCAGAGCAGAATGTCACTTCAAATCATAGTCGGACTTTCAGAAACAGATGCAGAAGAGTGGGACACTAGTAACCAGCTAACACAACAGAAGGACTCACATAATGTCCTATGGATCCGAAGATCCCACAACAGAAGCCGTAGAGACAGCTAACAGACCCGTCGGTCAAATAACATCCTAAGGGAGACCCTAAGGAGTATAAACAGAAGGAATTCCTGCGCAGCATGCTACGGGACAGCCCGACCCGACTATCCAAGGCTCAGAAGCAAAGTAACTAGGTCCCAAACCCAAAAGCTCACAAAACAGATCTTAAGTGCATGGAAATGCATATAAACAGCATAAGAAGCTTGTACACAGATAGGGGAATCCAACCCCGCAAACGGAACTCAAAACGGAGCTAAAACGAAGAAGTTATGCTCAAAACAGTAGCATGTCCGAACTTGCGTCCGACCTTGCAAGTTCGGACAGAGGCCGAGAATCAGAAGCCACAAAATGCCAAAGTCCGAACTTACGTCCGGACGTCGAAGTTCGGACGTAAGTCGAGACTCAGAAGCCAAAACAATCCTCGTGTCCGAACTTGCGTCCGACCTTGCAAGTTCGGACACACTCGAAACTTTTACGGAGCCTCGTCCTCGCGTCAGGTCCGAACTTACATGTTCGGACCGATGTTTCGGACACTCCAAAATCTTCAAAAACAAAACGCGCCCGATGACCTGTCCGAACTTACAAGTTCGGACAGTGCAAAATTGTCGAATTCCAGAAAGAACAGACGCGCAGAAACTCATCCAAAAACATCAGAAACTCACACAAAACTCATAGAATTGTAAATCAGTACCCTCGGGGGTTTAGCCAATCGATCAACGACACAAAACACCGATAGAAAACGCACAACAACACACGAAATCAGATACAAAACAGATATTAAAAGCAGTCCCCGAGGGTGAGCAAACTACCCCGATTCCATCCCCCACTTACATCGAATTGCAGAGAAGGTTGCACCAATCTGAAAGCAGAGCGAAGACCCGACACACACTGCAACCCCGAACAGCGTAATCAGCCACTGAATTTGCAGAGAACAGCCCCAAAAACAGAATGCAAAATCAGAAAACTGCTTCTCCAAAACAGCATAGAGACTACCGAATTCACCAACAAACCTACCTGATTTGCAGAGGGGAAGAATCTGAACAGAAGGAGCAGCAGAACCGATCACAAACGCAGCAAAGATCCACACGAACTCAGAAGCACAGCAATGGGGAAGAAGAGAGGGAGAGCGCAGAACTGTCTCGCGAGGAGAACACACGGTTTGTAAATTGATCGTGGATTGAGAATGTAAATAAATGACTTATCTACCTAATAAGTCTCACCAAAAATAAAAGAGGGGAAACGACCTCCTTGCCCCCGTCTTTTAATTTAAAGACTCCGGTGTCCCATTAGCTATCCAAAGTAACACATAACATAAGCAAAGATATAAACCGAAATGTCATGAAATCTGAAAAACGAAAATACGGAGTATTACATATTTTTTCTCTCTCTCTCCTCTTTTGAGCATAATTCCAACCTTGCAATGGTGGTGGAATCACCTTCTTGAACCAAGGGCTAAAACCCCTCTAAAAGACTCCAAGGTAAACCCTAGAATTTGTGTTTTAAGCACTCCAATGAATTAGTATAAATCTATGGGTTGTATTTTTTTAATTACTCTTATTTTTTTGTTCATTGGGTGATGGGAATGGAGTTTGGCAACTCCATTCCCCACATTCCGATTTTGTGCAAGAAAGAGAGGAGGAGAATTGGAAAAGAAGAAGGAAATTAAGAGCTTAATGTAAGAGCTTCTTCTATGCTAAGTTTTAAATGCATTAGAGTAATGGGATTGGGTAAACTAATTAAAGAACCCTAAATATTGTTTTAGTATTGTAGTTTATGGAAGTTTGAGTATTTGTGAACTAGTATTTGAATTGTAGGCCTTAGAGCCAAGTAAATCGTGTATGTGTATTGGTATTGTGTATTGAGGAAGTATTGATGAATTTATGTTGTCTTGATTGCTGGTAGGACACTTGTATGGGTGTGGCTAGTTTAGGAACAAATTTGGTGAGAAATTATGTATGTGGCTAAGTTAGAAATGTAGGTGAACTATGGAAAAATTTTAGTAGGAAATGTGCATTTATGGATGACTTGGTGAATGGGAGAACCAAGGTGTGTATTGGTTGAGTAGGGATGTTTAGTAACCATGGAGTGGTAGTTGTAGTATGAGAATATAAGAGGGTAAAATCTGTAGCAAGAAGTGTAGTAATGCAATGTAAAATCTAGGACGAACTAGTGTGCAAGATTTAGTAAAATGAGTGTTGGACTTGGGTATATATAGTGTAGCTGCTTGTAAAGGAATTGGAATGGTAAAATGGAATTAGAACCAGTGCAAAATGCAAGAGAGGTGTAGGAATGCACAAGTGTGCAAAGTGTGAAATGTAGAAATAAAGTGTGAGAACTAGTATGAAAAGAAGTAAGGAATTAGTAATGAATTTAGACATGTTTAGGAGACCAATAAGGTGCTTAAATATGTGGGATTAAGTGTAGGAACAATGGGGAATTAATTGGGCAAGTTTTGGATTGTGACAGGTGAAGAAATTTCAATTTCTACAACATACAACAGCAGGTCCGGGACTTGGTCCCTGGCTAAGGACCCGGACCATGCTGATAAGAGAGCCGAGAGTAGATAGCAGTGGGTGGTCCAGGACTTAGGTCCCATACAAGGACCCGGACCACCCCATTGAAAATATCCGAGAGTTAGCAGAAGTTTAGGTCCGGGACTTACCTCATGTAAGAGGACCCAGACCATATTAAAATTCCGTTCGAGAGTAAGGATCCCTTCTGGTCCGGGACTTGACCTTACAAGGACCCGGACCATATATAAATCAGTTCGAGAGGAATCTTGAACATGAATGTTAAGGTGTTGGTCCTAATTACTTGGAAAGTGTGACACGTGATAAGTGTTGTATTATATATGGATTTTAAAATGGAAACTATCATGGTAATTGGTGGATTGGTAACATGTAAAACTTGTGGTATTGGAATTGTGTTATTAATGTGTTGTGATGATTACAGAATGGTGGTTTGAACTTCGGTCTTATGTGATGGATTGGCTTAATTGCTTGAACTTAAGTCTAAGTGATAAATTGGTTAATTGGTTGGGACTTTGGTTTCATGTGATGGAATGGTCACTTAAGGGGCCGTGGACCTCGTAGTCCTTTGTCATACAACCGGTGTGCTTGAGGGTATTTGGGGATATCATGTATTGGAATGGTTACCCAAGGGGCCGAGGACCACGTAGTCCTTTGTCATATGACCTGCATGCCCGCGGGTATTTATGGATAATTGTTTACTCAATAGATTCTCTCACTTTAATTTCCACCTCTAGTGGTTGGCAAACTCTTAGGGGGTGTGCTCTTATATTAGATCCAGCTTCAAGGACAAAGCTTTATTTTAGGGGGATATACTTAAATACCCACAATTTTTTATTAAATTATGAGCATATATTATACATTATAATAGATTAAATATGGTTATGATAATTGATGGATATAATGATTGGATTATTGGATTTGAGATTTATTCCTCAAGTAAGGATAAAGATGTATTTGAGAGTAAACGAATATTTAATTAGATTATAATTTAATTCCTTTCTTTTCCTTATTCTCTTCCCCTTCTTATATTTTATTTTCCTTTCCCTTTCTCTATCTTATTTCCCCTCTTTCTTTTCCTGACAGGAATCACATTCCCACTCTCTCTCCCTCTCTCTGCGCCTCGCTCTGTTCTTCTTTTTCTTCTTCCTCTGACATAACTTCCTCGTCGTCTCCATTGTTAGTTAAGAGAATTAAAAGGGTAAGTCTATCTATCATAGTAAGAGGTTCAGATTTGGTGATTAATTACTTTGGTAGATGAATTGATTGTAACACCCCTACCGCTAATACCGTCATTACCGTCCAAACTCCTCATACTTCCACTCACGCCGCAGCGGATACATACTTACACAACGTGGGTGAAACAACGTCGTTAGCCACCCACGTGACTAACAAGGCTTACTACTACTTACAGCATCGGTCTGATGGACCGGAATCCCGAGTACTACACAACTACTATACATACTCCCATTACCAACCGAGTATTACAATTCTCCATTTATTACAATACTCCATAATACAATACATTACAATACACCGAGTTTACTAAGATCCAAACACAATACAATAATTCTTTCAAGTTCATACATACTCACCAAGAGTCTAGCATCTACCCATTCTCACAACTACGTACCTTCCAAATACATATGGTGTACCCCTTGGTACACTTCTACCTCAAAGGCTACAAGCCTTATACAATTCA
Organism: Limonium bicolor; assembly: GCA_023374045.1. Classification (NCBI taxonomy): domain Eukaryota; kingdom Viridiplantae; phylum Streptophyta; class Magnoliopsida; order Caryophyllales; family Plumbaginaceae; genus Limonium; species Limonium bicolor. The sequence goes on along the minus strand of CM041778.1, from coordinate 392,529,530 downwards.
CTACTATCTACAATTCCTTTCTATCTACCTAAGCATAGCTGCCGGTCTCTTACCATGGACATAACAGCTTTGGTACTTGTACATTAAAAACATGCCCCTAGGGGCTCAGCTTACGCTGCATATGACTTCCGCATACCCCGCCGCTAGCGAGGGTACGCCGACCACTTGGTCGATACATGCAATTCATTTTACAATACATACATACATACATACATACATGCTTCATTCATAATGCTACACAATGTTACACAAGGAATACATACCATGCATACACTTCAATACATACAAGGAAGACAATACAAGTCACCACTACAACATACCTACCTTTACCAAATACACTTACACAATACATACACAATACTTGTTAGCTCCATTTGTCCACCCGGGTTAATCGGGTGGAGATTACTCTTTTACTCGGGGTCAATGACTTACACCAGCCAAGACCATTACTCATACATACTTTACTTACTTACTACTTACTCAAGTCAAGTCGTCGGGACCTCCGGGCAGGGACTACACTGTCCCACCACCGGGCTTTACTGTGGCTCACTAATCCAGGATGCTACCCATTTAAGGGTTTGGGCCTTGGAAAGATTAAAAGGAGGAATCAGATCCAACCTCTTGTGTCTCCTCATCCTCACGCGTGGCCGAAACTATATCGGACTTCTAATCATTCAATTTACAATTTACTCAATACTTACGTTAGGAGTTAGGTAGTTAGGAATTAGTAGAAGTCACACATCCAAGCCACACAACAATACATTACTTACATCCACATCCATACAAGCTACATTACCTTACACAAGTACACTACAAGGTACATACACACTCCATCTTCATCCATTCATTTCATGAATTATACAAACTAAATGTTCAAGACAAAATAGCTAGAACAAAAATAAACAAGCACAAGTAAGTGCATTTAAAGTCCGATTCATGCATTATCTTATTTAGGTGATCAAATAAGCACACAAATCGGGGTAACCAGGTTAGGATACAGAGCATGAAGAAATCATACCTTTCACCGGGATTTACTTACCGGGTGTTCCCTTGTCCCTTTGGTTCACTCTTGTTCCTCGAGTCTTACTCTCGAACCTCCGGCTACATGCCAAATGGTTCTATTAATACTAGGCATTACGGTACATACATAGTTACTACTCCCGTACTTACCCCGTTGTCCCATTATTTCGGTTTAACTTAATGTCCTTTAACTACACTTTCTTAATTACTTCTCATACTTGTTTACACTACTTAGGGCCTATAAAAGTCACCAATCAAGGCCTCAACAACTTCTAAAACCATTACTCATCAATCCCCCAAGTTTTAAACCCTAAAAATCACCTTCTACAATTTTTTGGGGGTGGTCCGGGACTTGGTCCGAACCCAAGGTCCCGACCATTCATTGAAGTTACTCTCTCGGCTATTTTCTTTCTTTGTGGTCTGGGACTTGGTCCTGGACCTAGGTCCCTTACCAATGCCAGTTTTTGCTCTCAGGGTGTTTTAAGTGCGGTTCGGGACTTGGTACATATCCTTGGTCCCCGACCCTGCTAAAACTGCTACTAAGAGGATTTTTCAAACCCCTAATCAACCTTAATCCACCTCCAATCATCCCATAATCTTTCCCATGTTTTGTACATGTTTAAACACACTTAAACACTCCCAAAACTAAAAAACTCCTTAAATCCATGGTCCAATACTTACTACTACTCAACCTCTTGCTCAATTTCTACAAATTTCCATTCTCATTTTCACACTTTGCACACATTTGTGCTTTCCTACACTTCTCTTTGCATTTTGCATCTTGTCCTAACTTCATTTATACCATTCCAATGCATTTCCAATCAACTACACTACACTATACCCAAGTCCCAACACTCATTTACTAAATCTTGTACACTAATTTTTCCTATTTCTCCAATGCATTTTCAACACCTCTTGCTACAAGATTTTATATCCTTTCATTCTTATACTACACTACTACTCCTGATTACTAAACATCCTTAATCATTCCAATACCTCCTTGGTTTCTCCCATTCACAAGTTCATCCAAAATCCACATTTCCTACTAAATTTTGCCATAGTTCAACCTACAATTTTCACTTATCCACACATATCCATTCCTCACCAAATTCATTCCTAAACTAGCCACACCCGTACAAGGGTCCTACCAGCAATCAAAGTACTCTCAATACAACATACTACAACACATTCTCAAATATATACACCACACATATCTCTCTATCAAACAACCAATCAGCAACATACATACATCCATAATTCTTCTATTTGGCTCTACAAGGACATCTACAAAGAAAAAAAATACATACTCAAACACATAATTTATTTGGCTCTAAGGCCTACAATTCAAATACTAGCTCACAATACTCAAACTTCCAAATACTACAATACTAATACAATTTTGGGTTCTTTAATTAGTTTAAACCATTCCCATTCCCTTACTCTAATGCATTAAAATTTAGCATTAATAAGGAGCTCTTACCTTAAGCCTGAAATACCCCAAACCTAAATATTGATTAAGATCATTCTAATCCGTATTTAGGAGCCTAATAATGCTTAAGTAGTACTAGTAAGGAAAAATAGACCCAAAAGAAATAAATAAACGCTTAAAAAGCGGAAAACGCTAAATAAGCGTTAAATAACCATAGGAGGTATGAGACCTCGTTAGCGTATTATATGGATTCTAGAGGTTTAATAAGACCTAAATAATATACAGGAACAACTCCCGAAGAAAACGGATCCAAATAATGAATTAAAACGCTAATAGAGCTTTAGAGCACGTTTTTCGAGAAAACCCGAAAACGTGACCTTAAGTGGTCAAACGGACCCGTAAAATTATAAATCATTAAATAACAATTATTAAGCATTTATGAAGCTTAATAGTCAATAAAAATAAATAAACGAAAAAGAAAAATTCCGGAAAACGGGTTCCGGTTAGTGGAAACTGTAAAAACGAGAAGTTATGGGGTGTAAACTGTAATAAAGCAAAACTTATGTGTCCCTTTTTGCAAATAAAAAGCAAAAATCTGTGAGTGTGTGTGTGGGTAACCGATTTGCCCCTCCCTCTCACTTTATTATTCTCCTCTCATTTGCTAAAAGACAAGCAAAATAAGTAAAAAGGGAAAAGTGAGTCCTCTCTCTCCTACTCCCCCTCTCTCTCACTCTCACTTTTCCTCCTCTCTCTCCTCATTTTTCTTCTTCCTCCCCACAGCCATTAATGGCGATTTTGTAGAGCCCTCTCCAACTCTCTCTTCTCTCTCATCCTCGGAAGGCTTTAAACTTCTCCAAATCTTATAAAAATTACACCATTGAAATCCCTTGCCAAGGAGAACACCTTCCTCCTTTCAAAAATCGAAAACCACTACTTTCATCTCCCATGGGTATTCTCCATTTGAAGGTTTGAGACCACCATTGGAAGCACCTCCATCTCCTTATCATTTTGAGTTAAAAATAATCTTGAAACTCCATCTTTTTCCAGCCCCTACTTGCAACGAAAATTCCAAATGAGCCCTTGTTGGTGTCATGTTGTTCCAGCCGATTTTGGTCTCTTCATTGGTGCTGGAATCTTGCTCTCTTGCTAGCCAGTACTCCACTTAGTGGTTGAAGGTAATACTCTTTTAAACCTTAAACATGTATAAACCCTAGGCTAGTTTAAGGAGGAAATTCTAAGTTAGAATTTGTGTATTGATATGGGCTGTAGCATTGGAGTGTGAACTCCATTTGAAACCGAGAACAAAAGGAAAGAAAGGAAAAGAAAGAAGAAAAGAAGGGAAGGGAAAGGAAGAAAGAGAAACTAGAATCACAAGGTAAATGCTCTTACCTTGAGTTGGTTTATGTATTGTAGTGTAACATTTTGTGTAGTAAAAATGAGTAATGTATATGGTAATGAGTAATTGGTATGTTGTAGTATAATGAGGAATAGAATGTAACAGTTTTGAGGCCTTTGAAAGATGTTTAAAAGCTTGGGTAGAACATTGGGAAGTAAATGTGTATGTGCAGGAAATTTATTGTGTTGTGATGGAGCTGAAATGTGAGCAATGATGCCTTGAATAAACAGGTTGTATAAATGGGCATTTGTGAGCCGAAACAATGTGTGGGCAATGTTAAAAAATAGGGGACCTCTGCCCAAATTTGTATGGAAATTACAGGACTTAGATGTATAAGGAGAGGGAATAACCTAGACAAAAACTAGGTGTGTTTGGTAGTAGCTAGAGTGATCAATCATGTTGGAAACAGATTTGGAAAGAGAGTTAAGTAATGGGAAAAACCAAGTGGTGTATTGGAGTTAGCAGAGATGATTAGTAACTAAGGAATGGTAGTAGTAGCATGTGAATAAAAGAGTGTAAAAGCTGTAGCAGGAAGTGTTAAAACACATTGAAGGAACTAGGAGAAACTAGTGTGCTTGGAGAGCCTAAAGTGTGAAGTAAACCACCTGTGTAACAGATTTTGAAAGGAGCTAGATAATGGGAAGGATTGAGTGGAGGTAATGTAATGAGGATATTAGTAGTGGTATTGGTAGTAAGAGTATTGAATGACAAAGTTAGGTTGAAAATCTGTAGCATTTGAGGGAAGAGCAAAAATCTGTAGCATTGGTGAAAAGGGAACTAGTATAAGTGTTGAGAAGAAGTGAGGGAAAATGTGTAAGTGAATGTAAGGATTGAGTAGCAAGTTTGGTGTATGACTAAGGTGATTTAGAACGTCTAATGAGTGGTAAACATGTAGGAAAGTATTGGTCAAGATTGGGGAAACAATGGGTAAAGAAAACACCCAAAACAGATTTTTAAAACTGAAGTACTGGGCCGGACCGACCTTAGGACCGAACTTGCAAGGTCGGTCGAGCCCAGATTTACAAGACGGGAACCTTCTGGAGTCGACCGACCTTGCGACCGGACTTGCAAGTTCGTCGGACCAGAAATTTCCCCCGTCAGAAAACCTTCTGGAATGGACCGAACTTGCGACCGGACTTGCAGTTCGGTCGACCAGAAAAATTTCCGTAATGCAAGCTACTGGAATGGACCGACCTTGGGACCGGACTTGCAAGGTCGGTCGGCCCTGGAATTTTTCACAGACGATGTACCTACTGGAATGGACCGGACTTGCAAGGTCGGTCGCAAGTCCGGTCGAGTCAAAAAAAAATTGTTTTAATTATATGATTATAGTAATCATATATGCATGTATATATGCCTATATACACATATGCATATATATGTAGTAACACACCATTAATGAAGTAGTAATGGTAAGAAAGTAAGTAAATGAGTAAGGAAGCAAGCTTAAGAAGTAATAAGGAAAAGAATGGTTTTATAACCAAGTATGAATGTAAAGGAGTAGTAAGTAAACATTGAGAATATCAATGAAGGAGTAAGTTAGATCAATAATAGATCATTGATCATACTACTTCATGTATGTATAGGAATCCAATAGTTGATCCTCGAAGGAGCCGGTAGTGCGGATACAACGGTGAACGGTATGATTTCTTCATGCTCTGTATCCTAACCTGGTTACCCCGATTTGTGTGCTTATGTGATCACCAATAAGATAAATGCACGAATCGGATTTATATGCACTTAACTGTGTTTGAACTATCTGTTCTTGTTGTATTTCCTTGAACAAGCAGTTTGTATAATTCATGAAATGAATGAGTGGAATTGAGAAGTATGTGTAAGTATTGTGTACTTGAGTATTGTATGTATGTATGGAATGAAGTATTGACTTCTACTAATTCCTAACATTCTAACTCCTAACTTGAGTAGTGAGTAAATGAATGAGTAGAAGTCCGATATAGTTTCGGCCACGCGTGAGGATAAGGAAACACAAGAGGTTGGATCCGAATCCTGGCTGTAATCTTTTCCTTGGACCAATTCCCTTGAATGGGTAGCATCCTGGATTGTTGGGGCCACCCTAAAGCCTGTGGTGGGATGTAGTAAGCCCTGCCCGGAGGTCATACCGACTTAACTGGAAGTAAAGTATTAAGAAGTAAGTATTGTATTTGTATTGGTCTTGACTATCGTAAGTCATTGACCCGGAGCAAAAAGTATTGAACACCCGATTAACCCGGGTGTGTAATGAAGCTAACTGGACCTTTGTATGTATTGGAGAATGTATCTCCGTATTGTGTATTAATATGTAATGAGTATGTATTGTTATGTGTATTCTGGAAGAGGTAGTAAGTATTGGTTGACTTGTATTGTCCTCCAAGCATGTATGGTACTGTACGTATGTATGTATATCTTGTGCAGTATTGTAGTATCGTGAATGAAAGCATGTATGTATGTATGTATGAATGTATGTATTGCGAAATGAATTGCATGTATTCGACCAAATGGTCGGCGTACCCTCGCTAGTACGCGGGGTATGCGGTTATCATATTCAGCGAAAGCTGACCCCCTCGGGGAACGTTTTTAGTGTGCAGGACCCCTCGAGCGAATACGGTCAAGGTAAGAGACCGGTGGCGCGCCTTGTAGTTAGAAGTATCTAGTTTGTGAGGAATGGGTAACAGATGGACTCCTAGTGAGTGTGTATGAATTTGGGAGAAGTACTGTATTGATTTGGAACCTAGTAAACTCGGTATGCGTAGTGTATTATCTTGTACGGAGTTGTGGATTATTGTATCGAATGAGTAATGTATCGAATGGAGTATTGTAGTATTCAGTATGTAATGAGAGTATGTATTGTATTAAGTAGTACTCGGATATTCCGTTCCATCAGACCGATGCTGTATGTAAAGTAGTAGCCTTGTTAGTCACGTGGGTGACTAACGGCATTGTATCACCCGATGTATGTAAGTATGTATCCGCTGCGTGACTCGGGAAGCACGAGGAGATTGGACGGTAATGATTGAATTAATAGTAGGGGTGTTACAAAAGCCCTTAATTTCCTTCTTTCTTTTCCAATTCTCCTCCTTCTCTCTTCTTGCACAAAATCGGTCAAGTGGGCAATGGAGTTGCCAAACTCCATTCCCATCACCCAATGAACACAAAAAAGATATAATTAAAATACTAACCCTTAGATTAATACTAATTCATTGAAGTGCTTAAAACACAAATTCTAGGGTTTACCTTTGGAGTGTTTTAGGAGGGGTTTTAGCCCTTGGTTCAAGAAGATGATTCCATCACCATTGCAAGGTTGGAATGATGCTCAAAGAGAGAGAAAAATAGAGCATTACAAAAGGGGAAAAATTGGTTACAAAGAAAGATGGAGAAAACAGAGTTTTTCATGGAGATTTTTACCTTATGGATAGAGGAGACTCCAAGCTACACATTGATGCTATTTTCTATTTGAATAGGGAAAACCCATGGAGATGAATTTCCTCATTTTGAAATTCTAAAAAGAGGGAAGTGTAGAGATGATGAGGGGCAAGAATATGTAGTTATTTTTGCATTGGAGCTTTAGTAAAGCTTGGGCATGATATTGAAGTTGGAGTAGCCATGGGAGGAGGAAGAAATTGGCTGCACCAGAGGGAGGAGAAAAAACGGTAAAGGAGGAAGAAAGAGAGGAAGAGAAAAGGAAAAGATAAAGTGAGGGAGGAGAGAGAGGGTGAGGTCCTTTTCTACTTTCTTTCTTTCCTTCCTTTTATTCCTTTCTAGCTTATTAGGGGTGTGTGAGGGAGCTTATTATCTATTAAAAACCGCCCCTCACATTACTACTAGTTGGAGCGTTTTTCATCTTTTACAAAACGCTCGTTAATTATTACCTGGTTTTGGTACTATTCACTAACCGGGCCCGTTTTCTGGAATTTCCTCGTTTCTTTCTTTTTATTGGTTATTAAGCTTCCACTAATGATTAATTATTGTTATTTAATGATTTATAATTTTTACGGGTTCGTTTGACCACTCAAAATCACGTTTTCGGGGTTTCTCGAAAAATGTGCGCTAAAGCTCTATTAGCGTTTTAATACATTATTTGGATCCGTTTTCTTCAGGAGTTGTTCCCATATATTATTTAGGCCTTATTAAGCCTTAGGAATCCACATAATACTCTAACTGAGGTCTCGTACCTCTATGGTTATTTAACGCTTATTTAGCGTTTTTTGCTTTTTAAGTGTTTCTTCATTTCTTTTCTTTTGGATTATTTTTCCTTACCAATATTACTTAGGCGTTATTAGGCCCTTAAATACATATTGGAATTATTTTAATCGTTATATTTAAGTTCGGGGTATTTCAATCTACCCCCCTTAAGAAACTTTGTCCTCAAAGTTGTTCAAGGTTATAGGACTACTATACTTACTCATTCATACATGTCTAATGCCAAAGTAATACATTCCTCCTCCTTACAGTTCCCAAATCCATTACTCAAGGTCTCTACATACCATACCATGCAAGTATACTACATCACTCCGATCCGCATTACTACCCAACCATCTGGTTCCACATTACAAGGTTTATACATACATACAGTGCAAAGCTATCCCCAAAGCAATGCAATACACATTACAATCCCGCAGGCACTCTGGTCATCTAGACACAGGACTCCTCTATGTCCCGCTGCCCTTGGAATAATACAATATGATATATACTACTATCTTCTCCGGTATAAGCTTCTAACAAATCCTCATCCTCGAGTTCTAAGGGAAATTCTTTCACAACTACTAATTAGAAATTTTCTAAAACACACAACTCCAAATTCCAATTTATATTCATTACTTCTATCCTATGTGTGATTCTTGTGACCACTTGAGGGGAGCTTCAAGAATCATCCGACCCTGATGTGATCAGCATCAGTGTTGAACTGTCTTTCCACCCCAATTTGTGTTCGGTTTCCCTTGATCTGATCAGGATCAAGTTCGACTTCCCACATCAGTTTCAAACAATCAAATAATTTAATTATTTCCATCTTCTATCTTTTTATCTTCCTAGTCATGATTACAAATTCACACATCTCCAAAGGATGGAATTTAGTCCATCAATCATACTCACTCTACTACTTCCCAAATACTTTACTCTGAGATTCAATACCTAAGTGCTCATTTCATCAACCTTCGCTACTTTCATCCATTACTCTCCATCATCTCCAATATTCTAACTAAGGAATACTATACTTATGAAATTCAGTCGTCCTCAATTTACTTCCAATAATTTACCTAGGAATACACTACTCATGGGCTCCAATCATACTGCTACTCTCAAACTTCATACTATTTCTTGCAGGATACATACTTGTGAGCTCCGTCCACTACTCATTCTCAATTCCTCAAAACAATCACCTAGGGAACTCAACTTCCTCTAGGTTCTACATCGGTCTTATACCGAATCATGTTATGGTATTTGCATCTCTCTTGCCTAATGATCAACAATTACACTATGATGAAGTACGTATGTTTATTTAACATAAGTACCAATCATCAATTAATTCTCATTTGTGCTATGCACATTGTAGTTTAAGTGTTTTATTCATGAAACTTACATTAGCGGTTTTCGCTCTACCTACCCCCCTTAAGGGATTACGCCCACGTAATCTACCATATGTTATTATTATTGAAACATTGGTTACTCAATTCGGGCAATCTGAAGCATTTTAGCTTCTCTACGGTTTATTTATAATGTACTCTGGTCAAAGGGTCCTAACCATACTAATGGTTTTAGTCCTTGCACCAAGAATTCCTTTTAGAGTTGCTTATCTCATAACCAATTCGGTTCTAGCCTATTAGGCTTCAAGGCATTGATAGTCATTCACTCATACTTACTAGGGTACATTAACCTCTTAGCTAGGCCCCCTATCTTCTGCTGCACGACCCTGATAACCTTAGTGCTTCTTCGCTCTTTGGTTATTCTAAATATGTTACTCATCATCGCCTTTTTATCCCACTATTGTGGGAATAAGTTTACTAAACAAATGTGGTATTTCTTTTACCGTGCTTGAACTCAATGAGTTTTAGCTATTCGTACTCCCAGATTATTCACTAAGTTCTCGACTTATTGTCGGGTGAGGTTGAGTCACTACTTAGTTTGTAGTGCTGTCATTTGTTGTCAGTAGCTTTGAATTATTACCAGTTTCTCTGGGTCAGTACAAGTGTTCTTTACTTGTATGACCTTGCATTTTCTATACGTCAGTTCTAATGACTTTCTTAAGTCTCTTTTCACTTTTTATTCCAACGAATTCACATCTTGTGATTGTTAGTGTGCTTTACACTCTTTGTGCTTCTTTGGCCTTAGGCCGCACTGTTTTGCTAAGCCTGCTTAACTGGCTTATGCTATGTTCGTTGGTGGAAAGAAGAGTTTACTACAATTTACATTTTCATATTCCTAGCTAATCCACTAGATCATTAACTGCACAAGTGCAATACCAAAACACTCAGTTATACAGAGTGCAGAGGCGTAAATGCTTGGTAGTAACTCTCTTATGTGATAGGAATGAATATTTCTGTCTATCATCTCATACTTACAACTTCGTGTCATTGTCTACTACTTCCTCATCGGTTGCTTGTTGTGCACCGTATTCTTACTCATTATACAACATCGTTTTTACGGTCTCTGTTACCATGGTAGCTTATCTTTACTCATGTGCCATGTGTCCATTGGCACCATTCCTTATGGTGTGAATACACGGGGGTTTTCTTATGTTCATGTGTATGCGGTTGTTGGGGCATACCGCAGTATTACTATCTTCCAATGTAGAGATTTTTTACTTCGATTTGGGTTTCATGTGTAGGTTAGCTTACCTCACATTACTCAAGTATCTTGGTTGACCGGATGAAGTAATTTATCGGGTTACAAGCTCTCTTGAGCGTTGGTGGTCATTCGTGGTGCCCAATGTGCACTCACATTGATTGTTTTGACAATTACTGTCTCCCAGTGCCTGAGCATTGGTTAGGCTCTAGCTGTGTAGTTTTAACCTTTGTATGTACATCACCCGGAAACATCCCAGAAACTTCAAGGGTTTTTTCTGTTCCTGTCTCCAACTGAGGAGTATTCTATCATTGATAAATGAAAGTTCTTGTTGAGGGGTTTGTTTCCACTCATAATTCTCATGACAAGGTTTACTATGTTAGTATTCATACAATGGTTCACCGTATGCTTGGGTGCATACGGAGTATACTTCTCCTTTAAGTCATACTGATTTGGAAATCTCTTTTCCTTGTTCGAGCGCCTCTTGGCAATACTACATGCACAAGCTTGTTGTTATGATAGATGGAAGCCTTTCTAAGGGTTCACATCATTACTGTATTGATGGTCTTTGGTTGATGGGGGTACCCTTCCTGAGCTTTCGTAGTGTCCAAGTGTGGACTAGGCCATTGTTGGCATTATTACGATTCCTACGCCTCTGTGTTTACCATTTCTACAGAAGGCATGAGGGGTAATTAACAGCTTCGTCAACTGTATATAGAACTGATACGCTTAGTGACAATGACACTGAGGTATCCATTACTCCACAGCCACTCATTATGTTGAGCTCAATTTGGGTGGTTCAGTTGTTGATTTATTTGTCGTATGAAAAGCAATATCTTTGCAAGTCTTGTTATTAATGGTGTAGGTTTTGCAAACCGTTTAAGTTTACATAACGTAGTTGGTTCATGGCTTTTGAGCCTTATTGATGCAGACTATGCTCTTTGCAAGCTGCTTATACATGTTTGCACTCCTTGTATACTCCATAGTTGGAGGTATTACTGGGCTCCATGGCAAGTCGTGACATCACGCTTCCGTTCATAGGAGGCCCTTAGGCAACTAGTGCTAATCAATGCCTTTTTGTAAATTTAGGGTATTTCCTGTTAAGTGAAATCCCTCGGTGTCCTAACCGAGTGTTCGTTCTAGCTCCCGTGCTCTTATCATGATGCTTTGTCGGACTGTTGTTGACTCGGACACCCTTCAAGGATTGCTCCTGGGTGTTGTTGGTTACGCCGTTACATTCGGCTAATGTTTATGACATGTTTGGTACACTATACCGCCTCGTGGTATCGTATTTTGAGATATCCCCTTTAGGGTTTAACGCTCCCGTTCTTGGATAGTGTTTTATACTCTCTCCAATGATGGATTATACTTCGTGGTAATCTTGTGATCGCTCTTGGGAGCTCTGTCCCCGTTTGTCGTGCATCGTTGTGTTCACGTTAGGCTTTTGCCTTACTGTGTTGGGCTGGATATTTGTTCCAGCTACCATGTATTTGTTTGAAGTCCTTGAGACATATCCAATGTCTATACCTACTAGTCTGCGCTCTTTGCGCTTCCTAGTCCTCATTCCTTCTCTTCGGATGGATTCTCTAAGTCCCTTATACTTATTACTTACGTTGGGTTCCTTCTCCTTGATCGCGTGAGGTGTCCAGCTGTTTTGCTTTGTAACTTACTCATGGTCCGTAGGAGTTGACTACTTCCCGTGTTTCATACACTACATGTATACATACGTGGGGTACCTTATTGATATGTTACCACTTACCCGACTTATCTGCAGGCCCACAAGCTCCTTCGGAGTGTAGTCGTCCCACATCCCGTATTGGGGTACACTCGTATGTCGTCACACCGCCTAGGTGAAGTAGTTCTATTGTTAACTCCTCTCGTATCATTCTATGATACTCACGTAATTCTGTTGGTTTGGTTTTAAGAAGTCCAAGGTTTGAATGAAGGTTTGTGTTTTTGAAAGAAAATTTTGGGTTTAAAAGAAAATAGAAATCTTCATGACATTTCAATGCCGTTTGGATTTTGACCGGTCTAGCTTCCCGCTAACCGGTATGTTCTAATACAATGGTCGGGCCGTTAGGCCCTTTCCAAGGTTCCATTCTTCCAGTTTTTAGGATGTATGATCCTGTAGTTGTTTCATGCTGTCCGGTACATTACTATGTACCTGCAGTGTGTTAGAGTTCCTTACATATTCCTGTTCTTCTGCACTTGTCGTGGTAAAGTGCGTGGTACTGGTTGTTTTTGGGGTAAACCTATACCGGTCACGGCATGGTTTCCACTCATCTTGGGTAGTCTTGTCGACTCTTCCCTTGATATATTGGTTTATGTTTGGGATACTCGATCTTTTAAGTAACTTCTCAGTGATCTTGACGTGACTGTCGTGATCGGGGTACTTCTCCAATCCTTGGAGATTCCCACTATTTGTCTTGTGTTTTTCTTTTTTGCTCGCTCCCACATGTTTACCATGGTTATTGAGCCTAAACTTGTTTAGGCACTACTTCTGCAGCCTATCGAATTAATATCCTGTGAATGTTGCTATAGCTGTCTGAGCTAAGTTGGCCAGGTATTGTACCCTTTTGCGTTTTAGTTTTGGAGTTAACCACTCCCGACTATGTCCTTAGTCAGCTAGTATACCGCTGGTTGGTGTTATTTAGATGTTACTGTCCCGTAGACTTGCGTCTGGGTTTGTTACTGTTCCTTTATCCGCTCTGTTGCGCGCTTAGTGCTTCTTCTTCTCTGCTGCTGGGTTATCTAGCCAGTTTTCGCGACTGCTAAGCATGTCGCGCCCCATGCTGTTAGTTAGTTTGTAGTCTCCCTTATGGTTGGAATACTCATTCTATCTACCGCTATTAAGTGCGGGTATTGTTGTTCAACCGAGATCCATCTCCGGGACTTCCAATTCTTGGAATCTACTATATGTCGGTTCATGTTTACCGTACGGTGGTTTTGTTTAACTCCAGATCGGGTTTTCCCGAGTATGAGAGGACTTCCCTTCTCTCTGGCGTTCCTTCCCAAGTTATACAATGGTTTGTGGAGGGCGGGTCTGATATTGTAGGTACCGATACTCACCGGGAGTTCCTACTAGCACATCTCTAATGCTATCACTCAGTGAAATACCCCAAACTTAAATAGTGATTAAAATTATCCCTAATAGGTATTTAAGGGCCTAACTGTGCCTAAGTGATTTTGGTAAGGAAAATAAATCCCAAAAGAAATGAAGAAACACTTAAAAAGCGAAAAATGCTAAATACGTTAAATAAACCATAGGAGGTATAGACCTCGGTTACGTATTATATGGATTCTAAAGACTTAATAAGGCCTAAAGAATATATGGGAACAACTCCCGAAGAAAACGGATCCAAATAATGTATTAAAACGCTAATAGAGCTTTAGCGCACGTTTTTTGAAAAAATCCAAAAAACGTGACTTTAAGTGGTCAAACGAACCCGTAAAAATATTTAACCATTAAATAACTATAATTAAGCATTTATGGAAGCTTAATAACCATAAAAATAATTAAACGATAAAATTCTGGAAAACGGGCCCGGTTAGTGAATAGTGTCAACCGGGTAAATTAACGACCCTTTTCTGTAAAAGACAAAACGCTCCAACTAGTAGTATATAGGGGCCGGTTTTTAAGAGCTAAATAAGCTCTCACACACACCCACATACTAGCTAATTAATAAGGGGACAAAAAGCAAAAAGTAAATGAGTTACTTTATACCCTCTCTCCTACTCCCTCCTCTATTCTCTAATTCTCTCACATACTGCACTCACCCTCACCCTCTGATTTTCTTCCTCCTCAAGCCGACAGCCATGGAGATTTTACAAACCCTCACACAGCCCTCCCTCGTCTTCTCTCCTCTTGTTGAAGGCTCAATCCTTCTCCAAATGCAACAAAAAATTACACCATTAATTCCCCTTGCAAAGGAGATCATCTTCCTCCTTTCAAAAATCGAAAACACCCATTTCTCTCCATGGGTATTCTCCATTTGAAGGTTTGAGACCACCATTGGAAGCACCTTCATCTCCTTATTATTTTGAAGGTAAAAATAATCTTGAAAACTCATCTTTTTCTAGCCTTTGTTGGAAAAACGAAAATTCATGTTGAACCCTTGTCTTGTTCCTTGTATTCCAGCCGATTTTGGCTTCTTCCAAGGGCTCGAAATCTCACTCTCTTGCTAACCAAGTACCTCACTCATGGTTGGAAGGTAATGTTCCTTCTAAACCCTAAAAACATCTAAATTCTAGGGTTAATTAAGAATGAATGCTAAGTTAGAATTGGTGTATTGGTATGGGTTGTAGCATGGAGTGTGGACTCCATTTGGAAACCGAGAACAAGAAGGAAAGGGAAAGAAGAAGGAAGAGAAGGGGAAGAAAGAAAAAGGAACTAAAATCACAAGGTAAATACACTACCTTGAGCTAGATTTGTATGGTGTAGTGTATAGTTTTGATATTGGAAATGAAGTGGTGTAATTGGGAATGAATAATAAGTATGTTGTAGTATAATGAGGAAGAGAATGTAAGAGTTTTAAGGTTTAAAAGATGTTTAAAAGCTTGGTAAAACATTGGGTAATGTATGTGTATGTGCAGGAAAAATATTGTGGTATCTTGTGTAGAATGATGTGTGACTTGATATGGCATTGGGATGAATGTGTGAGCTGAAATGTATGTGGGCCATGTTAAAAATATAGGGGAACCTCTGCCCAAATTTGTACGGAAATTGGAGGATTTAGATATGGAAGAAGAAGGATAACCCTAGGTTATTTTGGAGAGTTTAGGTGAGTAGTTTAGTATTTTGAAACAGATTTGAGAAGAGCTAGGTAATGGGATGGAACTAGGGTTGAGGTAATGCATTGAGGATGTTAGGAGTAGCATTAGTAGAGGAGTAGTATTGAATGGTAAAGAGGAAAGGAAAAATCTGTAGCAATTGTGGAAGAAAGAAAACTGTAACAGGGGAGAAAATTTGACAGTGGTGGTGGTAATTTAACAGATATGGATAGAGGATGATTAGGCTAGTTTGAAGTGCTTAATCAATGCTAAAAAATGCTAGATTATATGTAGGATATTTGGGAAGAGATTGGTGGAAGTTTGGAGTTAAAACAAGTTCAAAACTTATATAAATTGTAAACCTGCAACTGGTCCAGGTTTGTAAACCAGTACAGAAACCCGGACCAGCATAAAAACTCGACAGATTATTATACAAAAGGAGTGGTCCGGGTTTACAAACTAGGACATTAACCCGGACCACCCCAAATCATACCCGTAAGTTACCAAAACAAGTGGTCCGGGTTTGCAAAGAAGTACACAAACCCGGACCATACGAAGAACACTCCCGTAACTATCAGCACATGTGGTCCGGGTTTGCAGGGTAGGACATAACCCGGACCAGTAGTTTTTTCACACCTGAGGATTGTTCAATGTGTTGGTTCGGGTATGTAAACCCGGACAACAACCAGGACCAACCTAAATCACTCCAGAATGTATTTTAAAACTATTCTAAGGTAGAGTAAGGATGGGTAATGATATTATAAGATAATTAAGACATAATTAATGATGTTTAAAGGTCATTACGGCTATAAAACAGCTTAGAGAATAATTCTAAGTAAGTAACATAAGTAAATGTATGTGAATAATAAGGAATTAGTAAGTAAACACCACTGGGAAACTTTAGCAAAGTAATAAGTAAGGTTAACTATAGATGATTAACCACCCAACTGTATGTATATGATATGATTCGAATAGTTGAACACCGAGGAGGAGTCAGTGAGTACAAAATCAACGGTGCAAGGTATGATTTTCTTCATCCTCTGTATCCTAACCTGGTTACCCCGATTTGTGTGCTTATTGATCACCTAAATAAGATAAATGCATGAATCAGACTTTATTGCCTTACTTGTGCTTGTTTAATGTTCTTGATATATTGTCTTGAACAATCAGTTTGTATAATTCATGAAATGTATGATGATAATAAGTGTGTATGTACTCTTGTATGTACTTGTATATTGTATTGTACTTTGAGTATGTGTATGGGAGTAATGTATTTATTGTGTGGCTTGAATGTGATTGACTTCTACTAATTCCTAACCACCTAACTCCTAACGTAAGTATTGAGTAAATTGGAATGAGTAGAAGTCCGATATAGTTTCGGCCACGCCTGAGGATGAGGAGACCAAGAGGTTGGATCTGATTCCTGGTTCTTTAACTGGTCCACGGCCCAAACCCCTTAAATGGGTAGCATCCTGGATTGGTGAACCAAGTAAATCCCGGTGGTGGGACAGAGTAGTCCCCGGGCCGGAGGTCCCGACGACTTGACTTGAGTAAGTAGTAGGTAAAGTAAGTATTGTATGAGTAATGGTCTTGCTGGTGTAAGTCATTGACCCCGAGTAAAGATTAAGCTCCAACCCGATTAACCCGGTGGACAAATGAAGCTAACATGTATTGCGTATTGAGTATGTAATGTGTATGTACTGCATATGTGTATTTCGGAAGAAGGTAAGTATGTATTGGATGGCTTATATTGTATTCCTTGTATGTACTGAAATGTATGTAGTATTCCTTGCGTAAAGTATTGTAGTATTTTGTATGAAAGCATGTATGCATGTATGTATGAATAAAATGTATTGCATGTATTCGACCAAGTGGTCGGCGTACCCTCGCTAGTACGCGGGGTATGCGGAAGTCATATTCAGCGAAAGCTGAGCCCCTAGGGGCAACGTTTTTAGTGTGCAGGTACCCAAGCGGCCATATCACGGTAAGAGATCGATAGCTGGGAAGGAACGTAGAAGATAGTAATTTGTATCAGGCTTGTAGCCTTGGTGTAGAAGAGTACTAAGGAGTATAATTAGTACTTAGAAGTAAGTGGTTGTGAGGAATGGTAGATGTAGACTCTAGTGAGTATGTATGAATTTGGAAGGGGTTATATTTGAATAAGGATCTTAGTAAACTCGGTGTATGGTGTTGTATTGTATTGAACTTGTGGAATATGTATTGACTGTGAATTGTAGTACTGATTGGTAATTGTAGTGAAGATTGTAATTGTGTAGCACTCGGATATTTCCGGTCCATCAGACTAATGTTGTACGTAGTAGTAGTAGCCTTGTTAGTCACGTGGGTGGCAAACAGCATTGTATCACCCGCCATTGTGTAAGTAAGTATCCGCTGCGTGAGTCTGGATGTTAAGTAGATTGGACGGTAATGACGGTATTAGCGGTAGGGGTGTTACACTCAGCCCTTAGCCCCAAGCTTCTAAATTCCTAACTCGGTATTTCCAGTCATCAGAGCGATACTTCGCTCTGATACCACTTTTTGTAACCCCCCTACCGCTAATACCGTCATTACCTTCCAAACTCCTCATACTTCCATACTCACGCAGCGGAAACATACTTACACAACGTGGGGTGAAACAACGCCGTTAGCCACCCACGTGACTAACAAGGCTTACTACTACTTACAGCATCAGTCTGATGGACCGGAATCCCGAGTACTACACACCTACTATACATACTCCCATTACCAACCGAGTTTACAATTCTCCATTTATTACAGTACTCCATAATACATACATTACAATACACCGAGTTTACTAAGATCCAAAACACATACAATACTTCTTTCAAGTTCATACAATGTCACTAAGAGTCTAGCATCTACCCATTCTCACAACTACATACCTTCCAAATACATATGGTGTACCCCTTGGTACACTTCTACCTCAAAGGCTACAGGCCGTATACAATTCACTACTATATACAATTCCTTTCTAGCTACCTAAGCATAGCTGGCTGCCGGTCTCTCCATGGACATAACTACTTTGGTACCTGTACATTAAAAACATTGCCCCTAGGGGCTCAGCTTAGGCTGCATAGGACTTCCGCATACCCCGCGTACTAGCGAGGGTACGCCGACCACTTGGTCGATAACATGCAATTCTTTTACAAATACATACATACATACATGCTTCATTCATAATGCTACAATGTTACACAAGGAATACATACATACATACACTTCATACTACAAGGAAGACAATACAAGTCAACCAATACATACCTACCTTTACCGAAATACACTTACACAATACATACACAATACTTGTTAGCTCCATTGTCCACCCAGGTTAATCGGGTAGAGATTACTCTTTTACTCGGGGTCAATGACTTACACCAGCCAAGACCATTACTCATACATACTTACTTACTTACAACTTACTCAAGTCAAGTGTTGGGACCTCCGGGCAGGGACTACACGTCCCACCACCGGGCTTTACTGTGGCTCACTAATCCAGGATGATACCCATTTAAGGGGTTTGGGCCGTGGAAAAGATTAAAAAGCCAGGAATCGGATCCAACTCTTGTGTCTCCTCATCCTCACGCGTGGCCGAAACTATATCGGACTTCTACTCATTCCAATTTACTCAATACTTACGTTAGGAGTTAGGTAGTTAGGAATTAGTAGAAGTCACACATCCAAGCCACACAACATACATTACTTACATCCACATCCATACAAGCTACATTACGTTACACAAGTACACTACAAGGTACATACAACTCCATCTTCATCCATTCATTTCATGAATCATACAAACTAAATGTTCAAGACAAAATAGCAAGAACAAATATAACAAGCACAAGTAAGTGCATTAAATAAAGTCCGATTCATGCATTTATCTTATTAGGTGATCAAATAAGCACACAAATTGGGGGTAACCAGGTTAGGATACAGAGCATGTAGAACATACCTTCCACCGGGATTACTTTACCGGGTGTTCCCTTGTTCCTTTGGTTCACTCTTGTTCCTCGAGTCTTACTCTCGAACCTCCGGCTACATGCCAAATTGTTCTATAATACTAAGCTTACGGTACATACATAGTACTACTACTCCCGTACTTACCCCATTGTCCCGTTATTTCAGTTTGGACTTAATGTCCTTGTAACACCCCATCCAACAACAACACACTATCAACTAACTGCAGCGGAAAACCTACTTCATCACATTACTTAACTCGTTGGTATTACACGCCGTTAACCACCCACGTGGCTAACAAGGCATTACATATACATTGTACCGGTCTGATGGACTAGATTCCCGAGCAACTGTACATTACTATATCTTTTCATTAACAACAACCAACATACATAAGCCTCCAACTATACCGAGTATTTACAAACTGATGCCGATAACAATTTCGGTCTTAAACCACAACTACTGTACATATACAACTTAAATGTTTGCCCATGTACAAACGACTACCCCGTCCTACTCTCGAACGGCTTCCAGCTCCTTGTACCTGAAATAGGAAAAAAGAAGAGAAAGGTGGCCCCCAGGGGCTCAGCACCTTTGCTGGTATGGTAATCCCCGCAGCCCGCATGCTACCGGGCCACGCACAACTAATTGTCGTCTTAGCATGCGGTTGATTATATTTGAATCATGCATGTAAACTATAAACACACAACACATAACATTCCACCACAATGGCTCAACAAACAGATAACACATCCTTACTTGATAAGTCACTCATTGTGTTCATTAACCCTAGAGTTTTTCTCCTCTATGAGCTACTACCTCCTATAGACGATACTTACCCATTAATCGGGTTATCCTTAAACGCCTCTTATCATAAACTGGGATTCATATCCATGATCCACATACTCCACATTTTACAACATATAACATACACCACATAACAACACTTTTCACGTTTCAATGTGCACATAACATAACATCGCAATGGGAATTGTAGTACAACAATACACATAACTTAACGGGAACAGTTCTCTTAGGAACCGACCCAAACATTGTTAATTCACTGGTGAGCCTAGAGAATGATGTCACCCTCATGATAAACTCGTTATACAACACTCATTACTGTTCTAATAGTCGGACGGGTAACTTAAGTTAAGATGGTTCAGGTTTAGTGACCCGAACACACCACACAAACACATGTTCCCCGTAAACCGATCATAAGTCAGAATAGCTAAGCTTTGGAGTAAGCTAATGGAGATCGTGACCCGTGAGGGAAAACCATAACAGAGAGGAGGGTAAGGCTAAAAAGGATACCCACTCCCAAACAACGCGCGACCGGCCTAACCGGATTCCTCACCCCGTTAGTACATATTTACTTGTAGATAAATAGTTAGAGCCCCACTATGGAGCCTATCACATCCACACACCAAGATGGTATTTCGACTGGGTTACACACGAGGGAGGTCCATACATTCACACACACACACATCACACAATTAACTCACGCATAGCCGTGGTTTTAACGTCCCATGGTTCGGGTCGTTAAATCCGAATACGAACTCTCTTGTGATCCTAGACACATTAGCTAAGGTTTAACACTTTCGAGGTTAAATGGTATCGGAATTGATCACGCCACATAAATGAATTACTATAAACTCATTACATGTTTTATCTTATAACGTGGCAAACATACAGAAAAACACATTGGCATACAAGCCGGTGTAATCCGGTAGGACACAGGTGCAAGAAAAACCATACATGTCACCGGGTTTCACTCTAACGGCCATCACATGTTCCTCGTAACATCTTTGAAAAACTGGTAACATGACATTTAGTTTTATTAACATCGGGGTAACATGATTGTTTAAAGTCTAATGCTCATAACTTATCCCCGCTAACTAGTTAAATAACTTCATCTTTTAACTTGTTTTATATATTTTCATTTTAATACACTTTTCCCCCACTAAATTGTCATTATAACTCCTTAACATGTCCTTAACAATCTATAACATCATTACTTAATAACCCCCATCATCCTATAACCTTAAACAAAGTTTTTGGTCCGACCGACCTTCCACAAGGTCGGTCCATTCCAGACATATTACCGTCAAAAATTCTACTCCGACCGACCTTGCAAGTTCGGTCCACAAGGTCGGTCCATTCCCGAGAGTTTTTCCCTTTGAAAACTCAGGCCCGACCGATCTTGGCAAGTTCGGTCCCAAGTTCGGACGATTCCAGGGACTCAATTCGTACCCAAATACTACAAGCCCGACCGACCTTGCAAGTCCGGTCCCCAAGGTTCGGTCCATTCCAGAAACTCTTCCCGGTAGTGTAAACTGAGCTCGACCGACCTTGCAGGTCCGGTCCCTAAGGTCGGTCGGCTCCAGGACCTTTGTTTCAAAATTCCCATTTGACTCCAAACTTCACCCTCTTGTATCCTAGTATGTTCTAACCTCATTTGGGCACCTCAAACACACCTTAAGACTTCATTAACTCCTTAAATCACCCATTAATGATCTTCCTCAAGCATTACACAATTCTTATAAGTACTAACACTTGTAGTGTTTTTCCTTAGGTTTCTAAGTGGTGTTTTATACTATGACAATCACTATCCGAAAATGTTTCCTTACCACCATTATCACTACTCCAAAGGATTATTTTTCCTTTGATCACCAAAACTTGCACAAGACTTAGCACTTCACACAACATAACCTTGGTGTGTTTAAAACACCATTGTTTCCAAGTCCTCCAAGACAATGTCCATGGCATCTTAACACCCAAAACACCATGATTCACTTTCTTTCACCATCTTAACACTTAACAATTCCCTAGTACCCTCTAGGTCATAAAATCTCATTAGAACACATAAACTCCTTTGTTTATCAAACTAAATTTTGCCATAGCTTCCCTTGTATATTCTTACACCAAAAACACATAGTTTTCACCATTAAACATCCAAGAACACTTAAATCCATCAAGACATTCTCATACACAAAACTTCAACACCAAATTACACTACATCACAATATAGTGCATAATCAAATTGCTTGGCACTTAGGCCCTTAATAACATGGCTCTTAGGCCCTTAAATAACATAAACCATAAAACACTGAATTTCCACATGTATATTGCCTTTGACCTGCAAATACACCCAACAATACATATGCCCTAATAAACTCCTTGAGAGCATTTTACTAGCTCATTTGACATTGGCTCCTTAGGTATTTTATTAAGCAAATCAAGCTCATTTTTTCCTAGGCATTTAAACTACATTTAGATAGTTTGTTTCCCTCTTTTCCTTCACAAGTTTTTCATTGTCATCCTTGCTCCTCTTTAATAGAAACCGGTAAGGCTTTGATTGCTTGTCAAACTTCTATCAATGTACAAGCAAGGTAACGAGTATTCAAGCTTCATGCTTAACTCATTGTAAACCCTAGGTTATTATATTGTCTATACACTTTAGGATAGTTGTTTTACCTTGAAATAAAAAGAGCTTGAACAAGCATCAAGAGAGGACTCCTCCTGTCCTTTAAAGATTGAAATGGAGCTATGAAAGAACAAGAGAAGACACCATCAAAGGGTGATTCTCGGTTACACACAAAAACAAGAGGAAACATTGATTTTCTTTGACTTTCCTTACCTTGAAGCCAAGGAGAATGACAAGGCATGAAAAGGTGAGCTCAAGCTCCAACAATGGTGAATCTTCATGCACCGAAATGGAGTTCTTGAAGATTTTAAAAGATAGAAGTGTAGAGCTTGCTCCAACTAGAAGAATGGTGGTCTTTGTTTTGATTTGGTAAATGGAGCTAGAAGTTACAAGCATTCAAAGATGGAGATGGTATGGTTGCTGTAGCAAAACCGATGAAGAAGGAAGAAAGAAGAGTTGGAGACCGTGGGAAATGAAGAGGGAGAAGAGAGAATGAGAAGAAAGACTTGCTTTTGGAGATATTTAAGATAAAAGCAAATAGTAACTTTGCTTTATCATTTACTTATCTTATTTATTTGTTTACGCGTGGTGAGTCACCCATGAAAATCGGCTCCCTTAATGTATTAGGCTGAGTCATGGTCTTTGTTGACCAACAAGACAACTTATATTGACTTATGTCATAAACTAGCATATTTTAGTTACTATTCACAAAACAAGGCACATACTTGTGAAATTTTTTATTTCCCATTGATTTAGACCTCCAAATGTGATACTAAGTAGTACACATGTTAATAAGAGTATGATGGACATTTAGCCATTAAAAACTCATTAAAGACAATTTTTCAAAAATGTGCTTTAAGGCTCCTTAATGCACATTTGGTTTTAAATTGTTTTCAAGCTTTGTTTTCTTTAGTAATTGATTTAATATGTTCATTAACATATTTATAAGGTATAGTATGACCTTTAGGTCTTTATACAAAATTTCTCAAGCTTAGAGCACATTTTCTGCCCATATTGACTTTAAAGTATTTATTTGTGTTTGTTTAGTTAATTGTCTATCAAGGTTTCCTAAGGACTTAATAATTAGCCTTATTAAATCCATAATTGACTATTATTTAGTCTTGGTAGGGTTTCTTTGGGTCCTAAGCAAGTTCCATCCAAGCTAGAGCATGTTTTTGCTCAAGCTGTGTCTTAGTGCTCTATTGTGTGTTTACTATGTTTTTAAATTGTACACTGATGTTTCTAAGGCACTTTTTAGCCTTTAAATATCATAGTTTAGTATTTAAAAACATATCAAGGTTTGGGGTATTTCAGTCCTTTAACTTACAACTTTCTTAATTACTTATCATACTTGTTTACACTACTTAGGGCCTTAAAAGTCCCAAACAAGGCCTTAACAACTTCTAAAACCATTACCATCAATCCCCCATGTTTTAAACCCTAAAATCACCTTCTGCAAGTTTTTGGGGGTGGTCCGGGCTTGGTCCGGACCCAAGGTCCCGACCATTCATGAAGTTACTCTCGGCTATATTTCTTTGTGGTATGGGACTTGGTCCTGGACCTAGGTCCCGGACCAATGCCAGGTTTTGCTCTCGGGGTTTTTTTAAGTGCGGTCCGGGACTTGGTACCTATCCTTGGTCCCGGACCCTGCTAAAAACTGCTACTAAGAGGATTTTTCAACCCCTAATCAACCTTAATCCACCTCCAATCATCCCATAATCTTTCCACATGTTTTGTACATGTTTAAACACACTTAACACTCCCTAAAACTCCTTAAATCCATGGTCCAATACTTACTCAACTTCTTGCTCAATTTCTACAAATTTCCATTCTCATTTTCACATTTGCACACTTGTGCTTTCCTACACTTCTCTTTGCATTTTGCATCTTGTCCTAACTTCATTTTACCATTCCAATTCATTTCCAATCAACTACACTACCTATACCCAAGTCCAACACCCATTTCACTAATCTTGTACACTAATTTTTCCTAGTTTTCTCCAATGCATTTCAACACCTCTTGCTACAGATTTTATATCCTTTCATTCTTATACTACAACTACTACTCCATGATTACTAAACATCCTTACTCAATCCAATACATACCTTGGTTCTCCCATTCACCAAGTCATTCATAAATCCACATTTCCTACTAAATTTTGCCATAGTTCACCTACAATTTTCACTTATCCACACATATCCATTCTCACCAAATTCATTCCTAAACTAGCCACACCCATACAAGGGTCCTACCAGCAATCAAGTCATCTCAATACAACAATACTCCATCAAACAACAATCCCAATACACATACACAATTTATTTGGCTCTAAGGCCTACAATTCAAATACTAGCTCACAAATACTCAAACTTCCAATACTACAATACTAATACAATATTTTGGGGTTCTTTAATTAGTTTACCCATTTCCATTACTCTAATGCATTAAAATTTAGCATTAAGAAGGAGCTCTTACCTTAAGCCTTTAATTTCCTTCTTTCTTTTCCAATTCTCCTCCTTCTCTCTTTCTTGCACAAAATCGGTCAAGTGGGCAATGGAGTTGCCAAACTCCATTCCCATCACCCAATGAACCAAAAAGGATATAATTAAAATACTAACCCTTAGATTAATACTAATTCATTGAAGTGCTTAAAACACAAATCTAGGTTTACCTTTGGAGTGTTTTAGGAGGGGTTTTAGCCCTTGGTTCAAGAAGATGATTCCATCACCATTGCAAGGTTGGAATGATGCTCAAAAGATAGAGAAAAATAGAGCATTACAAAGGGGCAAAATCAGTTACAAAGAAAGATGGAGAAAACATGAGTTTTTCATGGATGGAGATTTTACCTTAATGGAGAGAGGAGACTCCAAGCTACACATTGATGCTATTTTCTCTTTGAATAGGGAAAACCCATGGAGATTAACTTCCTCATTTTGAAATTCTAAAAAGAGAGAAGTGTAGAGAATGATGAGGGAAGCAAGAATATGTAGTTATTTTTGCATTTGGAGCTTTATTAAAGCTTGGGCATGAGATTGAAGTTGGGGTAGCCATGGGAGGAGGAAGAAATAGACTGCACCAGAGGGAGGAGAAAAATGGTAAAGGAGGAAGAAGAGAGGAAAGAGAAAAGGAAAAGAGAAAGTGAGGGAGGAGAGAGAGGGTGAGGTCCTTTTCTACTTTTCTTTCTTCTTTCCTTTATTCCTTTCTAGATTATTAGGTGTGTGTGAGGGAGCTTATTATCTATTAAAAACCGGCCCCTCACATTACTACTAGTTGGAGCATTTTTCGTCTTTTAACAGAAAACGCTCGTTAATTTACCCGGTTTTGGTACTATTCACTAACCGGGCCCGTTTTCCGGAATTTCCTCGTTTTTTTAATTTTATTGGTTATTAAGCTTCCATTAATGCTTAATTGTTATTTAATGATTTATAAATTTTTACGGGTTCGTTTGACCACTCAAAATCACGTTTTCGGGTTTCTCGAAAAATGTGCGCTAAAACTCTATTAGCGTTTTAATACATTATTTGGATCCGTTTTCTTCGGGAGTTTTTCCCATATATTATTTAGGCCTTATTAATCCTTAGGAATCCACATAATACTCTAACCGAGGTCTCGTACCTCCTATGGTTATTTAACTCTTATTTAGCGTTTTTCACTTTTTAAGCGTTTCTTCATTTCTTTTGGATTATTTTCCTTACCAATATTACTTAGGTGTTATTAGGCCCTTAAATACATATTATAATTATTTTAATCGCTATATTTAAGTTTGGGGTATTTCATTGATTGTTTGGATGGGTTAAATTATAGATCTTGAGTTCGTCGGCGATGATTCTATTACTTTGTGTGATTCCTGATTTGTGGTGGACTTGGTTCTAGGTAAGCTACTATGTTCGCAAAATTGTTACATGTGAACGTTTGTGAATTATGAATGATTTGATTCTAATTTGGGGAAACCCCTCATGGATGAATATGGAAATTAGGGATTTGAGTATATTTGGGAATTCGGCGGAATTTGATGAATATATTGTCTGGATCGGTGGTCTAGGTTTTGGGAAACCTTCACTGGGATGGATTCGTACACATCGGTACATTGAATATAATAGTTTGCACTACGACCACTATATCACAATTTAAGCTCTATAGATCTACTTCTTTGCGGTGAGAAGTACCCTTAGAAGGGTGTGCACACTTAAGGACTTAGAGTGAGGTGGAATTCATTTTTGTGACCCCACTCGTTTGGGTGTTCATTGGTGAAATTTATATATTTGCGACCCCACTTATTTGGTTGTTCGTTTGTGGATACTTGGTTGCCAGAAAGGATCCTATACTCTGGTTGGGTTGTATTAACTGCTATGTTGGAATGTTGGATATTGGTGTGATTATCTGTTGTACGGTACTAAACTCATGTTTTCCAAATAAAATGAATTTTACATTGTGAAATAGTAGTTTACTGAGTTTCATCTGATTTGTGTGATCCCTTTTGTGTTATACATAATTTTTTGATTGCAGGATGCGATGACTAAAGCATAGGGATTGGGAATGAGACACCACTTAAAAATATATATTGGAATGGTTTAAGTATTGATACTATTGTAAACTAGGCATTGGAGACTTTAGGCATTGTTGTTAATTATGAGTTAAGTTTTAACCATTGTCATCAATTGCTTTGGAACCATATGATTTGGAACGTTTTACCATTGTCAACATTTGTTTGAAACTTATGATTCAGGATGATTTGGTTTGGTGGATAGCCCTTAGCACCCATGGGTATGGGTGTGACGGTAATATCCCGGATTTCTTGGATTCTGCTGTGATCTTTATGAACCAGTTTTGGCATTGATTTGCTGTGGAAAGTTCCTTTAATTGTCTTACAATTGACATTATTGATTAAAGGTATGTAAACGGGGATTTTCGAAGCTGATTTTGCATTTTTGGACCTGTTCGAATGTCTATCTGGACAGGTCCCAAACTGAACTTTATTTTCTACAGAATGATGTGTCTGAACATCTGTTTGAAGACAGTAGGAGAGGACAAGTCCGTATGTAAGTCTCGGCACTGGTTTGAATTTACAGGTTCAGACGAACGTTCAGACACACCTGGGCATGACTATTGTCTGAACTTCAATGTTCGGACACATGTTCGAACATATGCTTTTGAGTCTCGGGCCTTGTTTGAACATAGATGTTCAGACACAAGGTCGGACACACCTTAAATCGTTGCTTTTAGATTCGTTTGAAATTCGTCTTCTGATCCATTTGCGGCGTTATCTTTCTAATTATTTTACTATATTTTGGGGTAAAATCCGGGGTGTGGCTACTATATTAATGATGTTATTTTGCTGAATTGCCTTTATGTGTGGTTATGCATTTATGTGTACTTATCTGTGTAGAAGTGGCCCTTCATATAATTGCTCCACTTGAATGTGATGAAGTGGTTTATAATAGGGTTGCCCCATAGATACAATATATAAAGAATCATAACCCACTTATATAGCAATTATGATGGCCATTGATAAGTGTGAAATATATATACTTTTAAGGCTTTAATTCTTCCTATTCTCACACAATTTATGTCATATTTCTCACTTATTGTATGTTTTCTTATATTAATATTTTATATGCACTGATACATTTTATGTGTCAAATGTAGGAAAATATATTGGAAATTCATAGATTACTTCATAAGCTTCGCAAAGCAACAAACGGGAAGCAAAACGGAGTCCGGACGAAGAATCTAGGCCCGAAACAAGTTGACACATCGACCTGTCCAAACATGAGTCCGGACTTGCATGTCCGGACACTGTTGTCAGAAGTCGATAATACACATTTTTAAGAGATAAAAATCTCTATTTTTGATATAAAAGGCACCTAGGTTTAGAAAAACAAACACGCTTCATTCACGTCATACGGGTGCTCCTCTTTCTTGGGGGCTTTGGCATCCCTCTCACACCCACACATGTCCACCATTGTTAGCATCCCACACTTCTGTCGGAGTATTAATGCAGAGACACGTGACGACAAAAGGCGGAGCAGAGATCTTCGAACAAAGTTTCTTCTTTTCCTTTCTCTAATTTGTTCAATGTGTTCTTCCTTTATTGTTATTTTTCCAGTTTTTATATTTATGTTAGCGTAGTTAGTTTAGCTCCCCGGATTGGGATAGCAAACCGGATCTTAATATTAATTTTTTAAACTTTTCACTAATTCATTAATGCAGTAGTTTAATTCTTATTCTTCATGCGTTTTAATTCTCTAGCTAATTATTAAAGCAATCTTTGTAGTTTTCTAATCAAAATGTGGTGCTAAGATTAGTTAAAAGACATATATAGAAGTTAAACCGGATTAACGACTAGAAGCATGGTTTGCCTATAGGTTAATCTGTCTCCAATAGGAATTGGTTATAAAGCGATTGGTTAGAATTGACTTGGGCATAGTTTACGGCTTGCAATTTCTACCAATTAGGATTCGTTGTACAGGGACCGATCAACAGATTAATTAAGATTCCTGAGTTTATTTCAAAATTAGGGAAGTGTTTATTAATAGATTTGTGAAGTGAAGGTTTGCAAACAATCTGGGATGCTTCTTTAGATTTAAGAGTTTCAATCTTTATCTCTTTATCTAGTTTATTTTTACTGTTTTACTATCTATTGTTTTTATTTGTCAAGTCAGTAATTCAATTAAATTGAGAAAACCCTAAAAGGTTACATTTACTGTTTTCTTAGTTTAATTTAGTTTTTCAGTTAGTAAATAAATTGCCAATTAATTGAACGAGGTCCCTGAGATCGACAACCCCCACTCAATTCACACTATTCCACAAAACGATAGGTACACTACAAGGTAGAGATAGTAACATATTTCTGCTACAAGTTTTTGGCGCCGTTGTCGGGGACCTCTGGCACGGTTAATTGACAGTTTTTATTTTAATTGAGATTTTAGGATTTGATTTTCTTTTTGTTTTTATTAGTTTTTGGTTTAGGCTATTTTGTTTTATTTAGTATTATTATTTTTCTTCACGTTTAATTATTTCCTAAAGTTATGATTTTTGTTTATTTTTATTTAGTTTCTGTCTTATCTTTAATTTGTTTGTTTTGTTTTTTTTAATCTTGTTAATTTTGTTTTAGTTTACTTTCTATTCAAATTTATTTTTCTATTTCTATGATCTCGGTTTAGTTTTAGGATCTTACTTTGATTTTAGGAAATCTAATTCATTTAGGAAATTTAGTTATTCTTGATAAAGATTTTGGTTTTCTTTTCGGGTTTTTTTCTTTTTGTTAATTTTGTTTGTTTCCTTTAATTACAGCTTAGTATTTATTTTCTTGTTTTTATTTTGATTTATAGATTTCCTTTATAACTATAAGGGAAAATTGTGGTTCATTTGATTTTAGTGTATTTTTATCTTTGTTTTTCTTTCTAGGAATTTTTTAAAAAATTAAGATTTCTTTTTTCTTTGTATTTTCCCGAATTTATTGTTTTCTTATTATTATGCTTATTATTATTATTATTATTATTATTATTTTATTATTTTCACTTACTTAGTTTTGTGTTTGTTTGTTTGATTGAGATTTTAATTTAGTTTTTCTTTTTAGTTAATTTCAGTTTAGTTTTGTTTTTCTTTACTTTTGTTTGGGTTTATTTTTCTTTATACTATTGTTTAATAGATTGATCTTAGTTTTATTTTTATTAGGATTTTGTTTTTTTTTTATTTTCATTATTATTTTCTCTAATTTGTTCGTACTATTTAATTTTGGTTTTGTTTTTTTTGTTGTTTTATTGTTATTTTTGTTTTTGTTTATTTATTTATTTTTCATTTTTTTTTTTTTCAGTTTTTATATGATTGTTATTTATTTTTGCAATTTCCTTTTATTTTGTTTTTTCCGTGTTATTTTATTTAGTTAATTTTGTTTTTGTGTTTCTTTTCTATTTTTAGCTCTATTTTATTTTGTTTTTGTTTGCGTAAACAAGGATGGAGGATAACATGGATGAGTTGAGGAGAGTGTTGACACAGTTGAAAACGACGGTTGCGATAATAAACGTAGAGCAGAATTTGAACAGGTATAATCAACCGGGTACTCACAGTTACAACCAGAACCGGCGACAGGATTATTACCAACTACAACAATTGTCTATTCGACAACCTCATTGGTGGGAAGGTGAGCAGACTATAATGTAGATGGAGGACGAGCAATTCTATGCCTATCAGGAGCCTCTAAGGAGGAAACGAGCAGGATAAAGAGTATGGTGGAGGAGCTCCTAGAGCAAAGAAAAATCACTAATTCTAGGTTTGCCAATATAGATGCCAAATTTACTGAGCAAGAAGCTATAAACCAGAGTTGGGAAAGCAACTTAATCAGATCTCGCAGTAGCTAGCATAGGAGCAGATAAATTTCCTCCAAAATCAAAGTCATTCGAACCCACTGGACCAATTTCAAGCAAAGACTTTGAGGAGTACAAACCTTTTCAACCCTTTATTTTTAAAAAGTCGAGGAGCCTGATGGAGAGGTTGAGCGACACGATGAATTTTATTACCCTCTCTCTTTATCCTTGACTCAACCGGACTGTCCAGTAATTGAGAATGTTTTGCCTGAGCCTATCTGTGACCCAATAGAGATAGCAAAGGATGGTTCTATTGAGCCTCCCCAACTGAAAGATGATGTTGACATCCTCGAATCCGAGGAGAAAGAGCCACCACCAGCTAGTCATCAACTTCACAATCATTCCAAGGAGCCTCACTAACATGAGAAGGACATTTATGTCATTGAATTTGAGGAAGGAGAACCATCATCACCTGGTCTTCTGATGGAACGGCGTTACCGGCAATACCTCCTCAAACATCAGGTTTTGTGGAGTATTCATTTTCTACTTTATTTGCCAACGTAACGTGTTGTTTTGATCCAGGTGATTTGATAATGATTGCTGCCTACTTTTTTTCCCGGAGGATCCATTAACTACTTTTATTTTTGATACGGGATAACAAAGTAGGAGTCTAGCCAAAGACTATAAAGACGGGCAACTTACTGGGAGGTAACCCAATGGTTAAATTTTTATTTTATTTTTGTTTTGGTAGTTTTATTTAGTGCATTAATTTATTTCTTAGGTTTATTTTGTTTTTCTTTTATTTAGAAGTGGTAATGGTGCATGTGCTTTTAATGCAACACTCTTTAGCGTTTTTGTGGTAGTTTTGTGAGTGTGTGCAGATGGAGTTCTTTTTATGGTGTTTAATGTTCACCAAGGATGGACACTTGCTTGGATGCAAGTGTGAGAAATGTTGCAATACCATGTACGAGCTTAAGTGTGAGGAAGGGAACCTTCCTCAATCTATGATATCAGGGGAGTTTCAGTTTCTCTTATTTTCAAATGTTTGTGTTCAGTCTACGATGATTTATAATGTTCAATGTTTTTTTTTACAATCAGAGGTGTCTTGAATGAATTCTTCATGAGTTTGGCCTATTTTGAAAGGTCTTTTTTTATTTTTATTTTTGAACAATGAGGACATTGCCCCTCTTAAGTTGAGGAAGTAGAGACCTTTCCCTGCAAATATGTCAATTGCGCTTAAATGTCACACTTGTTTTTTGTTTGTCCTATTGATGTGAAAGAATTGTTTCTTTTGAGTGCCAATAAATATTGAATCTCTAGGTGAACATTTTTGCTGAAGTTTTTGAAAATGAGCCTGATGACCACCTCAAGAATCTTTCTGCTTTTGGTTGTTTGTAAGTATAGTTTCAAATTATTTATGTTTTCACTGAAATTTGGTGGATTAGCTGATTATGAAAACCGAATTAGGCTAGTTTGGGATTTTGGAAATGATGTGGAAGTATGGAATGAAAGGATAAGGCAAGGTACTCCGCTGATCAAAGATGTTCCTAACAAAAGCAGGCCTCGTCTATCTGGTTATTATGTCCTAGGGGTGCCTTAACACCTATCTACCTAAGGTCTCGGGATCTGGGATAGTTGGCCTAACACCGTTAGGGATAGAGAGAAAAGTCTGGGTTACGACATAACTCTGTAATTCACAATTATTCGTTTGTTTTGTATATATTTCTTGAAAGAGAATGTTTTTGCATGCGAAAAAGTTAATTACAGTTTAATTTTTGTTTTTTATCATGAGTATGTGGTGTTGAAAGGTATCACGGAATAAGGTGTTACTTCACACCCCTTGTCATCCAAAGGTTAGAGAAAGAAATGATGAAAGATCCCAAGCTATTCTATGTTCAGTTTCTATAATCTAACTTCTTCATGCTTTTAACTCTACTCTTTTTCACTGATTGTGAAAACCTATAACAAATAGCAAAACTATTCTTTTGATTGTCATTTTGCTTGTTTTCCTTTGGCAGTTGTTTGTTCCTAAGTTTCGGTTCTACGGTGCTTAAAAGTAGACATATTCTTTATTTTCTTGAGGGCAAGCAAAAGCTAAGTGTGAGGAAGTTTTATAAGTGAGAAATATATATACTTTTAGGGTTTTAATTCTTCATAGTCTCACAACAATTTATGTCATATTTTTCACTTATCATATGTTTTTCCTTATATTTATGTTTTGATATGAACTAATACATTTTATGTGTCAAATGTTGGAAAATATATTGGAAATGCATAGGTTACTTCACAAGCTTCGCAGTGCAATAAACAGGAAGCAAAACAGAGTTCGGATAAAGAATCTAGGCCCAAAACAAGTTGACACATCGACCTGTCCAAACATAAGTCCGGACTTGCATGTTCGGACGTAGTTGTCAGAAGTCGATAATACACATTTTCAAGAGAAAAATCTCTATATATGATATAAAAAGGCACCTAGGGTTAGAAAAACAAACACGCTTCATTCACGCCATACGGCTGCGCCTCTCTTTTGGGGGCTTTGACCTCCTCTCTCTCACACCCACACAAGTCCACCATTGTTAGCATCCCACACTTCTGACAGAGTATTATTGCAGAGACATGTGACAACAAAAGGCGGAGCAGGGATTTTCTAACAGAGTTTTTCCTTTCCTTTTCTCTAATCTGTTTAATGTGTTCTTCCTTTGTTGTTATTTTTCCAGTTTTTATATTTATGTTAGCGTAGTTAGTTTAGCTCCCCGGATTGGGGTAGCAAACCGGATCTTAATTTTAATTTTGTAATCTTTTCACTAATTCATTAATGCAGTAGTTTAATTTCAATTCTTCATGCGCTTTAATTCTCTAGCTAATTATTAAAGTAATCTTTATAGTTTTCTAATCAAAATGCGGTGCTAAGATTAGTTAACAAGACATAGGAAGTTAAACCGGATTAACGACTAGAAGCATGGTTTGCCTATAGGTTAATTTGTCTCCAATAGGAATTGGTTATAAAGCGATTGGTTTGAATTGACTTGGGCATGGTTTGTGGCTAGTTATTTCTACAAGTTAGGATTCGTTGTACAGGGACCGATCAACGGATTAATTAGGATTCCTGAGTTTATTGCAGAATTAGGGAAGTGTTTATTAATAGATTTGTGAAGTGAAGGTTTGTAGAACAATTCAAGGTACTTCTTTAGATTTAAGAGTTTCAATCTTTATTTCTTTATCTAGTTTATTTTTATTGTTTTACTATCTATTGTTTTTACTTGTTAAGTCAGTAATTCAGTTAAATTGAGAAAACCCTAAAAGGTGACATTTACTATTTTCTTAGTTTAATTTAGTTTTTCAGTTAGTAAATAAGTTGCCAATTAATTGAACGAGGTCCCTAAGATCGACATCCCCCACTCAATTCATTATTTCACAAAACGATAGGTACACTGCCTAGGTAGAGTTAGTAACATATTTCTGCTACAACCATAATGACCAATCTGACCTCCCTAGTTGTGATACACTTGAGTTTACATTTTTGTTTGATTTTCCATGTAAAATGTCATCCTCACATGGGCACAATTGTAACTCAAACCCATGAGGGATGTGAAAGACCACTGTAATTTGAGTGCGCAGTTGTATGTTACCTGTAATGTTAGAAACTAAGAGAAATTGTACTTCAATTGCGCCAGTAACAAGTTTAAGCTTTTCATATGGTTGAGAGACATTTACCCACCAATCCATGCTCTATCAAGGTTTCTTCTTCTACTGGTGACATTGATTCTATGCTGCTTGAATTGAAGAATCAAAACACATTCCTATTGAATAAACTCGAGGAGATACAAAAGACAAAATTGGATCAGCTTAAGGCAACTAATGATGGTTATATGAAGATAGTGTTTGTCATAGTAATAACATTATTTTTATTTCTGGTTTCAGTTATGTAATGATGTAACATCCATTGTCTCTAATTCATTAAATCTTGTGTGGTCCTTGTAATCCATACTAAAAAACTTAATTTCAGTTAGCAGCGGAAATCAACCCTACGGGATGTCATCATCGTTGCACACCTGATGTACAACAAGACTACTATATACTACATGAAACTTTGTGCATGATTAGATATATTTATAACACCATTTACAACGTTTGATTCTATACTACATTAGACACAAAATACATCAGTATCCCAAAATACGTACATAATAAAAATGGAGACATCTCCCAAAAATTACCAACCAAACCTACCCAACCCCGCTCCAACTGAGCATCTTAATCTACACACCTATAAAAACATTGATTTGAGGGATCATCCCAACCGCTGAGTATGTTATTATGCAACCCTAGTACCCCTTCAGTTTACATTTGGATTACTTGGTGAAGTTGGCATACAATCAAATTATTTCATTCAAGATTTCAACCTAAGGCATGCATATATGAAGATAATAAAACCAAGTAATAATCACCAATCATATCATGAACTTAGGTTACATACACCAATCATAGGTAAGCACATATAATAATAAGCCTATACAGATTGCTCACACCATTCATAGCTAAGCTCCAAACAAAACAACATATAAAGGTTAACATTTAACCATTCTTGAGCTTATGTTAGTGTTTAAGCCCTCGGGGCACCTGTGTCTCCAATTGAAAACATAAGCATACTGTAATGGTAGTTCATATCTCATTATTCATTATCCCATAATCCTAATGTGTCATCATGGTTGGGATGACACATCACCCTATTATAAGGAGGAGCTCCTATGGGAAGTGGCCCACACCAGTCGGGGCACTCCGACAGACGTCCCATTAGGACTTCCAACATATAGATGAGCATGCTATAACATCTACTAGTGTACATAATGCACGACCAAGTCGTACCTGGATTTCTCACATAAAATACCCAAACCCACCATTTAATAATGGTCACCATCTTGGTTACCTAAGTATTGTGCTTAGGTAACTTATCTCTTCAATACTATTAATCTTTGCCGTTTAATAATGACCTTTCTTATCTTGCCTAATTAAATATACTTAGGTATTGTATACAGGGGATATCAAATCCAACATTTAACTTGTTTCCTTGATCATTATTTCACAACTTTTCTTCATACCATATATATATAATATTACTTGCTTTATGTAAGTTTACATAAGTGTTCAAGACATACAATAACATATCATTCCAACATTGTATCACACCATATGCGAGTGCAATCATATTGTTAATTTAACATACATATCTTCTTGTCACTCATACAAACAATTACACAAACCCAAGGCAAACTGCGAGGCATTTAGGTGTCACAATAACATACCTTATAATTTTGATTATGAAAGTATGCCCTAGCCCATGCAGTTGATAACTCAAATCCTAGATTGAAAAGGAGAGATAATTATTAATTTATCGTAACCTTTGTTTCACCATTTCACTTGTTGGTTCCACCAAACTAAATTTAAAAAATTTTCAAGTTATTATTAGTGAAATCCTTCTAAGGATATTCTACTTAGATTGGTTAGTGTTAGTATTTACATTAGTAATTAATAACATCTACAATCACATGATGAATTCACATAATTAAATCTCAATTAATCTCTAGTCAAATAATTGTTGCTTCTCCTTGAGAATCTCGCCAAAGATATAATCTATATCCTCATAACCTTATTTCTAACCTTCTTGTGAATTAGGCCCAATTGGCCCAATCCACTTCTCATTTTAATTAGATTTTCTTTCTTCCTAAGTTAGATCTATATTTAACCCAACTAATCTCATTACTTTACTCCCATTCATTCCTAGGTAAACTAAATTTACTAGCTTGACCTAATTCTGCTATTATTAAGCCTATTTAATTTAATTCTCTTGCTTAATTAGATTAATATACTTGGATCTAAATCTGTTGGGCTTGTCTATAAGCCCAACTGATTTCTATTACTATCCAGTTACTATCTCTATTTAATTCATTTTTTGTTGTTTGAGTTGGGCCTAAATAGTTTCCATTTCCTGATTGGTCGATTTAATTCTCATTGTCTAAGCTGGGCTAAGCCCATTATTAAATATGGGTCAAAACTCTTGGTCATTGGTCTAGTATTTTCGGTTAAGGTCAAGGTGCTAGGTTTTGGTCAATGGTCAACATAGTCCAAGGTCAATGTCAATGGGTCAAATAGGACCATCAACGGGTTTGGGCCTCCGGTTTCAAATTGGGTCAAACTCAAGTTCAAGTTCTTTTGATCATGATTTGGGTCCAGTTCTTAATTGGACTCTATATAAGTTTTATGGATGTGGCCTATAATTAAATATGAACTTAATAAGAATACTAACCTAAGGTTAGTCTATACATAATTAGCATATATAAGATAACATTAAATGATAAATTATAACTTATAACATAAGGACATAAAATAAAAGTTAAAACCTTTAAATTACAGCAATTAATTAAACCCCCCTCAATTTCTTTCTAATCCTGTTTCTACTCTCAAACTTCTCGAATTACAGTTTACCCTCTTGTTTTACTAATTTATGAAATTATCCCCAAACTTTTCTGAATTTACACTTTAACCCCTCCAACTTTACATAAACCCTAATTTACATTCTAACCCCCTAGTCTTTTTAATTTCTGATCTTTCCCTACAAGTTTTAAAACCCTAAATTTTCAACCCGCCCACAATTTCAAAACTAACCCCAATTTAACCCTAAAATTTAGATTTACCCTAATTCACCACTAAACCCTGATTCCTTACCAGAATCAACCTTAACCCTAATTTTTCTACCTACCACCACCAACCACCACAACACCACCAATTTTTTTTCTGTCTCCACCAACTTCTACTCGTTCTTGACTCAAACCCGAAAATAAAACATAAATTGACATCATTTGAAGATGTTAAAATGAACAATAACCTGAACAAATTCCAAAGAGTGGGTTTAGCCCTCAAATTTCGGTCCCTCTCTATTTTGGTACGAACGAGGCACAACACAAGCACCACCAGATTTTTCCCTTCAAACTTTTGGTTGACCTTATAAAGTACTCGCCACCAATTTTTCCAAATTTTAGTTCTCAAGCTAGCAAGGAAAGAGGATGGAAGTAAGGTTCGGTCATAATAGGAAAATATGGAGAAGAGTACCACAAGAGACACAAATCTTACCAAAAATTTTCGGTTTGAACAAGACAAGGGTACCACCACCGACCTTTCTCTGATATTCGGTTCCAAACTAGTCAAGATAAGAGAGGAAAATAAGGGAAGTCAAAATTGGTTTCAGAAATCAAAACGAAACCACAAACGGAATAACCTGGGAGCCAGAACCAACTTTTACCTCTTGTTTTGATTTAAGCTTCTCCTGGAGGAATATGTTTCATTTTCGCCGAAGAAGACAACCAGAGGGAGGAACCAAAAATCAGAAAAATCAAGATGAGAAGAGAGTGCAAAAGAGTATGTTCTTTGTTCGCCAGTGAAGGAATTAGCAAGAGAAGAGAGGTTTTTTTGAGAGAAAATGAAGAGGGGTGGCGACAAGGTTTGAGAGGGTTAGGTTTTACAATTTCCTGAAGTTGAAAGAAGAGAATGAAGGGGCGGCAAGCATGTATTTTCCTGACGCCAGTTTAAGGTTGGAAAATAAGTGAAGGCAAATTCTGAATTGAAGGGAAAAGTAAGGAAATGGGCTTCCTTATGTGGGTACCTGAAATACCCCAAACTTAGATATGGTGTTTAAATGATAAAATAAGATATAAGGAGGCTAAATAATGCCTTAGAAACATTAAGAAACATTTCTAATCAAAGAAAATATAAGGAAACACCAAAAGGCAGTTTAAGCAAAAACGTGCTCTAAGCTTGGAGAGACTTGGGAGAATACCCAAATATTGTTCTAAGACCTTAGTAATATCCTAATGGTCATTTTAAATCAATTACCAAAGAAAACCAAGCTTGAAAAACAAGTTAAAACACAAAATGTGCTTTAAGGAGTCTTAAAGCACGTTTTTGAAAAATTGTCTTGTAAATGAGTTTTGAATGGCTAAATGTCCATCATTACTCTTTAATTAACATGTGTACTATATAGTATCACATTTGGAAGTCTATATCAATGGGAAATCAAAAATTTCACAACAATGGCCTTGTTTTGTGAATAGTAAATTATTTAAGCTAGTTTATAACATAAGTCAATATAAGTGAGATATTTGGTCAACAATGACTTAAGTACCCCTTGTTACTAATGGGGGCCGGTTTCTTGTAAGGTGAGTCACCACCTTCATGACTCATTAAGCAAATAAAGATTTGTAAAGTAAAAGTACTATTCACCTTTTACATAAATATCACACTTTAGTGATTCTCTCTACTCACTTCTTCATTCTCCTTTGTTTCCCACGGTTTCTTGCTCTCTCTCCCTTCTCCATTAACGTGAAGAGCAACTCCATGTTAGCTCCATCTAGCTTTGCACACAACTCACTCATTTTAGCTCCAAAACCAAAACAAATTACATATTCTTCTTAGTTAGCTCAAGCTCTCTTTTCTATCTTTTTAAAACTTCAAGAGCTTCATTTTGGTGCCAAGTCAAACCACCATTAGAGGAGGAAATTCAAGTTTGGAGACTCCATTGGCTTCTCCATTCTCTTAAGGTAAAGAAAGTGTAAGAAAATCTAGGTTTCCATCATTTTCTTCCTTGTCCGAAAATTTACACTCATGGGACTCCATGTTTATGCCTTATTCTAGCTTGTTTTCTACTCTTCAAAGGATGAGGAGGTCCTTCTTGCTTCATATCCAAGCTTGTCTTGAGAAACCAAGGTAAAACAATCACCTTAATACCTTAAAGTACATTTTTAACCTAGGGTTTGTTCCTTGGGGTTAATGTATTATCTAGTACTCATTGGAGTCATTGGATATTGGTTAGAACATTGGCAAGGAGATATATATTGGTGACCGAGATTGAGCAAAGAAAAACCTAAGGAAGAAAGCTTTTAAAGCTTGTAAAAGAACAAGGTAAATTACTTACCTTAAGGTGTTTTATTGTTTAAGGGAATGGGATTTAGATATGTGATGAGTTTAGTGTAGAGTTTACATTAGAAAAGGGTTATATAAAACCTAGGAGAAACAATGAGCATATTTGTGAACTTGTGACTAAAGAGCAAATGAGAAGAAGAGATAGTTAAAACAATGTTGAGGTGAATTACAAGAAGCATTTTATTTCAATGGGAGCCTTGTTGTGTGTATTCGCAGGTTGAAGGCAAATATATGTGGAAATTCAGTGGTTAAGATTATTGTCATTTAAGGGCCTAAGTGCCAAGCATTTTAGTTTATGCACTATAAGATGATGTGGCGTAGTTTGGTGTAAATTGTGTGTTAAGGTGTTGTGATGAAAATTTGGGTGGTATCGGTTGTTTGATGGAGAAAAACCAAGTGTTAGGATGTATTATATACTAGAGAACCCATGGCAAAATTTAAAGGAGAACTTAAGTGTTTGAGATGTTCTAAGGGAATTTAATGACTAAGGAAGTACTAGGATGTTCTAGAGGTTGTCTTGATGAAAAAGGGTGAGATAAGGTGTTCTAATGACTTACAATGACTTAGGTATCACCATGAAGGATTTAGGAATCAAGAGAATGTATTTGAGTATTTAGGACTTAGGTAAGTGTTGGTGAACAATTAGGAAGGAAATAATGTGTTGATGGATGGAAGTTTAAGCTTGTGAAGGAACTTTAAGTAAATGCATAAAAGAGTTTTAGATGGTGAAAGATGCTTGGGAGATGATGTTATAGTGGTGAGGAAACATTTGGCATAGTGGTTACATTAGGTATGAACCCCCACCTAGAAACCTAGAGGAAAACATTACAAGTGTTAGCATTATTACAAGGAAAATGCATAATGACTAAGGTGGATCTTGGTGAATGATTTAATGTGTTTAGAGGAGGGCTTAAGGTGTATTTGAGGTGCCCAAATTAGGTTATAACATATTAGGATATATGAGGAGAAGTTTGGAGTTGAAAAGAGAATTTAGAATTAAGGTTCTGGAGCCGACCGACCTTAGGACCGGACCTGCAAGGTCGGTCGAGCTCAGATTACACTACCGGAGAAAGTCTCTGGAACTGACCGAACTTGGGGACCGGACTTGCAAGTTCGGTCGGGCTTGTATTTTGTGAAGGAATTAAGTCTCTGGAATCGACCGAACATGGGACCGGACTTGGCAAGTTCGGTCGAGCTTAAATTTCCCACGGGGGAAACTCTCGGGAATGGACCGACCTTGGGACCGGACTTGCAAGGTCGGTCGGGGTAGAATTTTCAAACGGTGAAGTGTTCTGGAATGGACCGACCTTAGGTAAGGTTGGTCGGAAGTTCGGTCGGGCCTAAAAATAAAAAAAAAATTGAATTCTAAGAATGGTAATAGGTAATAAGGTATACCTTTGGTAGGGTGGTAATGATTGGGACCCTAAGAACTTAAGGGATTAAGTTAAGTTAAGTATAAGTTTTAAGGTTTAAAGTTAAGTTTGTAAGCTAAGTGGCAAGGACTTGAGAGGTTATTAAATGGGAATCTTTAGGGACTAAGTGAGTTAAGTAAGGTGCAAATAACTAATGACCTAAAAATGAATGAATGTTTTAGGTTTGTGAATTGGGACCCCGAAGAAGGTTAAACAAACAACGATCGACGGTGAACGGTACAATCCTTCTTGTGACCTGCTTGCTAACGAGGTGTCCCTCGGCTTGTGTGCTATCTGTTTAATTGCTATGACTAAAACAAGATAAAGCATGCAACCAGTTGTATTTATTCTCGTTGTGTTTGTGTTATCTTTACACTAACCCGTAAGACTTGAGTTGGTTACTAACCAAGTTTAGTACTTACTGAGTTAAGAATAAGAGTTAAGTTTGATGGTTGTTGGTTAATGCCCGTTAAGGCTTAGCTAGCACATGGTGATTAAGATGTCTACTAACTGGAACTTGAGTGAGGAAACCCGGGACCGATCTCTGGTCATGCATGCTAAGGAAAAAGGGGGATGGTATCTGAATCAGATCCGCCCTCCGCTTAAGGACTTGTCTTCGGACTTGTAGCCTAGGGCCGGTTGCCGGCTCAGCTACGCTGGACTCCCGTCCAGAGTAGGTGGCATTAAGATGGTGCGGTGGGATCACCTAAATCCCAGGTTCGAATTAAGCTACAACCAATCCCTTCCAGGAACGGTTTGTAAACTGAGATTAAGTTGAGAAAGATTAGGTAAGGTACTGAGATTAAGAAATGAGGACTAAGGGAGGGGTTACTAACCCACTCGATAAGGGAACGCTTGAGTCGTTCATTGTTTGTGAACTATATATGTTCATCTGTGGTTATTGTTATTGCACTTCATATTATGCTTGTGTATGTAATCAATTTCCATGCTATCGACAATTAGTCGTCGTAGCCCCGTTAGCTTGGGGGCCATGAGAGGGTGTACCAGCATTCGTGCCGACCCCCTCGGGGGCTATTTTTACACTTGCAGGTAAGAGACCCATGAGGACGCACTACGAGAGTAGGAGCGGTTAGACTTAGGGTGGGATGTTTTTTGAGTTCGGGTTGCGCCTGTGCACCCGACTGTTTATATTAAACTGATGTAAGGTTGAGATTATGTTTAAGATACTTGTACTCGGTTGGTTGTGGTATTGTGGTTGGTGATGTTTTGAGTTGGATAAGTATTTTGGATAAGTATTGTAAATGTTAAGGCCGGTATATTCTAACGATCAGACCGTGGCAAGGTCCAGGTGTTTATTATTTCCGCTGCGACGTATTCGATTAAGTGTTCAGTTTTGCGATAACCACGAATGGCTTTGGATGGGGTGTTACAAAAAGTGGTATCAGAGCGTAGTTACGCTCTGATCAAGAAATACCGGACATGAGTAACCACCGAGTTAGGATATAAGGTAAGGAATAAGTGTTGGGTTAAGGGTGTGAGAAGTTAGAGTGAGTAGAGTCAGATGACCACTAATAAGTGTGGATCGTCTTTATCGTCTACGGACGTTATAAATTCGTTAACCGAAACAGTGGTGAATACAAATCTATTGTGAGTTATGCTTGTTCAGATGGCAGGACGTCCTAGGGGAAGCCGAGGTCGCGGCCAGGGTGAGGATACTTCAGGAATACCTGGAGGGCAGACGATCGCAGAGATCGTAGCTGCCGCATTAGGGCATATGGGCTATCAGCCTGGTGGGTGCACCACCTCCACCGCCACAACCTAGGGAACCAAACTGGGTGAAGAGTCTTGCAGATCTTCGACCCGCTCATTTTAAGGGGGAGACCGATCCCGCCAAGCTTGAGGCGTACATCTCCGAGCTGGAGACCGCCTTCGAGACCCTTGATGTCCCTGCTGGGATCAAGGTGCGCCTGGCTGCTTTCTACCAGAAGGGGGCGGCAGGCGATTGGTGGAAGCTGGTGAGGGCCGAGCATGTGGCCAATCCAGAGTTCGGCTGGGAGCAGTACACCGCCTTGCTACGAGCAAAGTACTACCCCGCCCATGTCCAGACGAAGAAGCGCTTGTAGTTGGATGCGCTTAGGCAGACGGACAAGATGACAGTGGACGAGTATTACTCAGAGTTCACTGCCTTGCTCCGTCTTCTGCCAGGTCTTGGATATTCTGACCAGATCCTGGTGGACCGCTTCTATGGCGGGCTTAGCCATCGACTCCGCTACGGCATGGGGCCGACGAGTTACACTACCTTGCAGGTAATAAGAATGATTGAGATTTGAGTAAGTAATGAGTAAGATTTAGATTATGAGAAATAAGAGTGACTAATACTGTGGAAAAGCAGGAGTGCTATCATGCCGCTGCTAAGGTTGAGATAACCGTCCAGCTGAGGGACGAGGAGAATGCTAAGAGGAAGAGTGCTGGTAAGAGCTCAGAAAGTCAAGGGCAAGGAGGGTACAAGAAACAAAAGTACCATCCTCAGGCCCAGAAAAATCAGAACCCAAAGGGGAAGGAGGAAAAGGAGAAGGCTCCGGAAGAGCCATTGAAGTTGACATATGCTATTGCAGCTACACCCCTGCGCTCTAGGGCGCCAAAGGGTAAGGAATTGATATTGAATGAGTTAAGAAACAAATTAGTAACCATTTGAGATATGAGAATTGACATTATGAATCATCAGGATCTGAGACTGAGAAGGGAGCCGGTGGTGGCTACCAGCGACGCTTCATCTGTAGGTGGTGTCACAAGGACCACCCCGGGCTCGACTGTAAAGGGAATAAGGTGGAGTGCAATTTTTGTGGAGTGTATGGACACCGGGCATATGAGTGTT
This sequence comes from Limonium bicolor, assembly GCA_023374045.1. Taxonomy (NCBI): domain Eukaryota; kingdom Viridiplantae; phylum Streptophyta; class Magnoliopsida; order Caryophyllales; family Plumbaginaceae; genus Limonium; species Limonium bicolor. Next base: position 392,485,205 of record CM041778.1, on the reverse strand, counting down.
ACCGGAACCCTGCTAGCAGAGCCTATAGGCCCGATACCAGGGGCAAGGGCAAGACCGATCAGGGAGCTGGATCTGACGGTCAGAGGAAGGTGCAGCAGCCGGCGGACAAGAACCCACGGGTGACCCAGAAGTCGGGACCCACTTTACACATGGTGGACCGGGACGATGAGCCTGAACCCTCATCGAGGCCAGGTACCACTATAACCATTTAGTAATAAAACTACCTGCTTACCGCATTATCATGCATGTTTGGTGAATAAATGAGTTAAGTAAGAATAAGATGAGATTAGAACTTAAGTAAGATATAACTTACTACCACTTTAGGAAGATTCAACATCTGCTACCCAATACCATCTACACCTAACCTGGAGCACACCGACATCGAAACCATATACTTTCCAACCGAACAATGTCAGGTTATCCGCCCAGGTATGATTCTATTAAGGGGATACCTGACACCCGGAGCACAAATAGCCATCATCAGAAGATGCAATCAACTAGGAATGGGACCGGGAGGTTTTTACACACCAGAGTACCCAGGGGGAGCAAGGATGAGATTAAAGATGATGAGCTTGGGCAAGGATTGGAATCCGTATGCCAAGAACTACCAAACCATGAGGGTGCGAGATGGAGTCTCACCACCGGGAATACCCGAAGAGTTCCATCCAGTTATTACACAAGTCGTGGAAATCGCTCAGCAGTTGGAAGCTGAACCGATTCCAGACATCCAGGCAGACATTTGCATTGTAAACTTCTACGAGAAGGATGGGAGACTAGGATTACACCAGGATAAGGACGAGACAACGGAGTCTCTCGAAAGAGGGATACCCGTAGTGTCTTGGTCCATTGGGGATGATGCAGAGTTTTTATACGGCGAGCAGAAGCGTGCGGACCGTGCAGATAAGTTGGTACTTAAGTCAGGTGATGTGTTAATTATGGGAGGAGAATCAAGGATGTTACACCATGGGATTAAGAGAATCAAGCTGAATACAGCACCGTCAGCAGTAATCAATGCGACGCATATGAGACCAGGAAGATTAAACCTAACCTTTAGACAATTTAGCCATGTAATGTTAGAATGAGATGAGGAATGAGATGTAAGATTGAAGCACATGTTGTAAACAGGATGGTCATGAATAAAATAACAGTGTTGTTCATATAAATTGTTACGACTCTTGTTATACCATCAATACTCATGAAGCTTGTGAACACAATTAGGTTATGGACTCGGTACGGAAGGTGCACTAAGCATACTTACAGAGGCACAGGCCGACGCCAGCGGTACTATCCTCACCGGCACCTTTCCGATTAATGGGATTGAGACATCAGTTCTCTTTGACTCAGGGGCCTCGCATACCTTTGTCTCGGCATCATTCGCGAGCAGGTTGGGGCTAGACGCTGAAGAGCTACCCGACTTCACGGTTACGCTCCCGTCTAAGGAGAAGGTTCGTTGTACTCGTTACTACCGAGGAGCCACCATCAGAATTAAGGGAGAAGACTTTCTAGTCAGTTTCATTGAATTCAGTAAGCTAGGATTTGATGTTATCTTCGGGATGAACTGGTTGGAGCGGCACAAGGGACGTATCCTCTGCGCCGAGCATAGATTGCTGCTCAGGAGTCCGTCTGGGGTAACAATATCGTACCGCCAGAGGCCCAGAGAGCCTTCGACTAAGATCATCACCGCCATGGCAATGTATAAAGAATTAAGGAGAAAGGAAGAAGTGTACCTCTGCTATGTACAGGACATAGAGAGAGACCCTGAGTTCGACCCCGACTTACCGGTAGTGTCGGAGTTCCCCGACTTATTTCCACGGGAACTGCCCGGCATGCCACCCACTCGAGAGGTAGAGTTCACCATCGAACTGCTACCTGGTACCGGACCGATAGCCAAGGCACCATACCGTATGGCTCCGGCAGAAATGACTGAATTAAAATAACAATTGAAACACTTGTTGGATAAGGGATTCATTAGACCAAGTGTGTCACCATGGGGGGCGCCAGTCCTCTTCGTGAAGAAGAAGGATGGTAGTCTCCGCCTCTGCATCGACTACAGAGAGCTGAATGCAGTGACAGTGAAGAATAAGTACCCACTACCCCGCATTGACGATCTGTTCGATCAGTTGAAGGGAGCATCTGTGTTCTCCAAGATTGATCTCAGATCGGGGTATCATCAGATAGCCATTAAGGAGGGAGACATTGAGAAGACGGCATTCCGGACACGATACGGCCACTATGAGTTTATAGTGATGCCGTTCGGTTTGTCGAACGCACCGGCGAAGTTTATGGATCTGATGAACCGCTTGTTCCATGAGCAGCTGGACAAGTCGGTTGTGGTGTTTATTGATGACATTTTGATATACTCGAAGTCTAAGATTGAACATGAGGAACATCTGAGGGGAGTATTGGAAATATTGAGGGAGAACCAGCTATATGCTAAGTTCTCCAAGTGTGAGTTTTGGCTTGACCAGGTCTCTTTCCTAGGTCATGTCATCTCAGATGCTGGGATCGCAGTGGATCCAGCAAAGATTGATGCCGTACGTACTTGGCCAAGGCCGAAGACTGTTACCGACATCCGGAGCTTTCTCGGTCTGGCAGGTTACTACAGGAGGTTTGTTAGGGATTTCAGCAAGGTCGTGAAACCGATGACCAGTCTGATGAAGAAGGACACACCATTCTTGTGGACAGTTGACTGTGAGAGATCATTTCAGCGCTTGAAGGACTCACTGACCATTGCACCGGTTCTGACCATTCCAGACGGTACAGATGGCTTTGAGGTTTATTGTGATGCATCCGGCAGAGGGCTGGGTTGCGTGCTCATGGAACATGGCAAGGTGGTGGCATATGCCTCACGCCAGTTGAAGAAACATGAGGAGAACTACCCCACACATGATTTAGAGCTGGGAGCTGTAGTCTTCGCTTTGAAGATATGGCGCCACTACTTATATGGGGTTAGTGTCACGATCTACACCGATCACAAGAGTTTGAGATACATATTCACTCAGAAGGAGTTAAATCTTCGACAGAGGAGATGGTTAGAGTTTCTGAAAGACTATGACATTGACCTCCAATACAAAGAGGGGAAGGCCAATGTTGTAGCAGATGCCCTGAGCCGTCGAGCACACTCACTCCATTCGCTAGTTTCTTTCTCCAGCTTGGTTGATGAGGTGCGAGGCTCAGAGGACAGATGAGTACATGAGAGAGGTCAGACAGAAGCTGACAGATGGTACCTTTGAGAGTCAGAAATACGACTTCAGACTTCATGATGATGATCTGATCAGACTTAAGGGCCGGTTATGCATACCACGGGGCAACACGGATCTGAAAGACCGTATACTTAGAGAATCACACTGTTCTTCAGTTTCCATCCATCCGGGAGCCTCTAAAATGTATAAAGACATGAAGAGATACTTCTGGTGGTCGGGGATGAAGACAGATGTTACCGAGTTCGTCTTGAGGTGTCTCACATGCCAGAAGGTGAAATTTGAGCACCGACGACCGGGCGGAATGGTACAGTCGATGCCAGTTCCGGAGTGGAAGTTCCATGATATCTCCATGGACTTCGTAGTTGGGCTTCCACCTGCTAGGGGAGGTCTCAACATGATATGGGTGGTGGTGGATCGCCTTACCAAAGTAGCCCGATTCATACCGATGAAGGATACTTGGAAGGTGACCAAATTAGCTGAGTTATTTGAGAAAGAAATCATGAGACATCACGGCATACCAAAGACCATAGTGTCAGATAGAGATACCAGATTCCTTTCGAGGTACTGGAGAGCTACCAGAGAAGCGTTGGGTACAGAACTCAAGCTGAGTACCGCGTTCCATCCTCAGACAGATGGTCAGACTGAGCGTGCTATTCAGACACTCGAGGACATGCTGAGAGCATGTGCCTTAGACTTCCAGGGCAGTTGGATTGACAGATTGCATCTGATCGAGTTTTCATACAACAACAACTATCACGCTTCGATCAAGATGGCACCTTTTCAAGCGTTGTACGGTAGACCATGTCGTACACCGCTCTGCTGGGATGAGTCGAGTGAGACGGTCATTATAGGACCAGAGTATTTAGAACAAGTTAAGGCTGAAGTTCAGCAAATCAGGGAGAACATGAAAGCTCAAGATAGGCAGAAGTCGTATGCTGATGTTCGACGACGGGACCTGGAGTTCGCAGTGGGCGACCAGGTATTTCTGCGAGTTTCACCGATGAAGGGTGTATTCAGGTTTGGGCAGAAGGGCAAGTTAAGCCCGAAATTTGTTGGTCCCTATGAGATTACGGAGCGGGTGGGCCCGGTTGCTTACAGGTTGAATTTACCTGCTGAGCTGGGTAAAGTGCATGATGTTTTTCATGTTTCACAGCTAAAGAAATACATGCACCACCCCTCCCATGTGTTAGAACCTGAGAGGTTGACTTTGGAACCAAATATGAGATCCGTGGAGACTCCTCAAAGAATCTTGGACAGCAAGACTAGGGACACTCGCCACAAGTCAGTGCGACTAGTGAAGGTTCTCTGGTCTAACCAGGATGTCGAAGAGGCCACGTGGGAATTAGAGGATAAGATGAGGGCGAAGTACCCTTCTTTATTTACTGACTAGTCGTCTGTATAGGGTACGGGGCGTACCTGTTATACCCAAAATTTCAACCCCCCGGAAGAGAGTCTCTACTAATAGGCTAGTTTGGTCAAGTAGCGAGGGTTCCCAGTTCGATCAGAACATTTCAGAGTACCAGGGGCAGCTTAGTCATCTCCAGGGGCACTTTCGTAATTTTTCAAGGCTCCTAAGCCCCTATAGGCTTTCTCTCTCCTCCAAATAAGGGTCAAATTAGTTCAAATTCTTTGAAATTTTAACCCATGATAGAGGATGACATTTTGGGCATAATGGCGTTGGAATTTCGATTTTTCGAGTTTCCAATAATTTTCTAGCAATTTCTGACTGAAACTGACGAGAAATTGAATTTAAAAAATATTCCAATATCAAAAAATTCGATTCCACTTTAGAAAATTCAGAAATATCATCCTTTACCCACGTGTAAAATTTCATAATCAAATTCCTTTTGGAAGCCCTTGAGCTAAAACGTCGGTAAATCTCGGTTTTACCGGATTTTCTATCTTAAGGAAGCCTATATAAGGAGCCTTATCCCATGATCAAGGAATAACCTCAAGAACCCTAGACTCTCAAGGAAGGCAGCCGTCTCTCTTTCTCCACGTTTTTGAACTCCAGAGCCACAATCAAACACGACGAATCTCACCAAAACAACACCAAAACATATTTCAAACTCCCACAACATCATCAATCATCAAAACCCCACAAAAAACACCACCAAAACGTGAAGAACAGCAAGAACAACCAACAACCAGAAGCTTGGTTCGAAATCTCTCGGGTCTGCCATCAACGGAGCACTCGACGAATCCCGGTGTGAAGAATCACGTGAATCCGAAGGTAAAACAGGTAGAAATCCCACTTTCCTAACTCTCCACGGTATTATCTGTCTTGCCTCAAAAATTTGGGCTAAAACTAACCCTCTACGCTTCTGTATTGCTGTTTGTTTAAGCTTGTCCATAACTTGTTTGCTAAGTTTCATGCTTAATTCGAATTCAAATTGACAACTTTCAATCACTAACGTCTTGTACATCTCAGGCTACACACTAAAATTTTAGCAAAAAAAACACCTTCGGGAACAGCCTCAACACCGCCGTCCGAGGGCGGTCCGCACCCACGGACGTCATGTCCGGGGTCCCGGACTCCCTGTCCGTAAGCTCGGACGCCCACGGACGGCGGCGCAGAATTTTTAAACTTCAAAATTTAGGTTTTCTAATAATGCCGGGCCCACGGACAGCCTGTCCGTGCCCCGGACTTTTCAATTTTCTGTTTTATGTTTAATTCGACTTTTATTTTCATATAGTTAACTGGGGTCCGTGGCCTCGGACATTAGGTCCGTGGCTACGGACGGAAACAAATTTGACCTAATTCTGCCTCCGAAACCCTAGTTTAGGTAATTTTAATTTCCACTTTAATTTCTGTCAACAAACGTTAAAAAATAAAAAAAAACAGAAGCGCACACCTAGGTTAAAAACAACTTTGTAGAAAGCCGTATTGAAACCAAGTAGAGGAGAAAAACGACCTAGGAAGGGTAATGAAAGTAATTTGAACCCTAATTAAGTCGAATATCAAGCCCCGAACCCGAACTCTCCTTTCCTAATTGATCTAGGTTAAAATTAGGTGGCGACTCATAATAGGTTCCAGTGAGCTAGCTTAGGTTTTAATAATTATTGTTATATGACATAGTTATTAATCTTAGGCATAAGTGGACCTAAAACCCAATCAGATCCCAATCAACTTTATTCAACAATAGGATAGGGTTTAAAATCAGGCTCACAGATGGCGGACTCTGCTGGGGACCACTTCTTAATTTAACTTGTTTAATTTTAAGAAAGAGGGCTTAATCGAAAAAATTGTTTATTATGGCTTTATTACTTTGTTTGTTTACTTCCGTGCGCACTTTAAATTTTGCACCCCTGCATCTTATGAGAGCGAGGGTCCACACAAACCAGTTTCACCCCGGGACCATCTAGGGTCCCCTGTCAGGGACTCACACCTTTAGGTGATGTGAATAAGCGGGGGAAAAGAGGAGGATGTCGTCTAACCACATCCCTTAATACCTGGGCCTTAGCCCCAAGCGTTTTCCTGGCAGTGTCCTTACCTAGCCCATCGTTTGGTCAGTCAAAGACCGACGTAGACGCACACCTTCAGGTGAGTGGAAAAAGTGGGAAGCCCAAAGAGGATAGCGTGCAAGCCCTATTCCTTTGTGGTAACCTGGGCCCACGCCCCAAGCACCTCTCCGGATCGATCCATACCCAGATTTGATTCAAGCGTCTAGTGATGACATGTGAATTTGTGTGGGCCTTGTTTGCTTGTACGATCGGCCCACTACCCAGCCTAGAGATTGATAGGAACTTCTCCTACATCAACCTACCCAACCCGGATTGGTAGCTCTATTTGTTTGCGGCCCAGAGGCCCCGTTTGGTTTAATGTGGGAGTTATTTGGGCTTCGGCCGAAAAGCCTAGACTTAGGTGATTTCTCTTCTGGCCCAATTTAAACTGTCCAATTAGTTCTAGGCCCATAAAAAAAGAATCCACCTGAATTTGAAATAAACTCCAGGTCCTGAAAATAAAGTCTTTTTCAGCTTAGCAACCATCTTCTCTGACCCAAAGAAAGTTTAGGCCCATTTGTGATTTTTAGGGACCGTTCCAGCCCATGTGCTTTACTTCAGGCCCAAACACTTTCCGGCCAAGGGCTCATTGTAGTCTAGGTAGACTTCTTATCCAGGCCCTGAGCCCAAAACCCTAAATATAGGAGTCACTCTCAGGCCCAACAAAGCCATCTGTTTAGATTTCAGCAAATTCCCAGTTCATAGTCTGAAAGATACTTCAGCCCAAACACCTCATTTTCTGGTATCTTGGCCCACTTGCTTTCAGCCTAAGCCGTTTCGATCTACCTGTGAAGTGTCATTATCACCTTAGTGTCTTTCAACCCACTTCCTCTTGTTAGCTAACAATGAACTTCTTGGAAACAGGCAAGCCCGAATCCAGATATGGCAGAAGAAGGAAATCCGTTCAACACAGATGCCCAGTTGGCCACTGTGCAGCAAAGGTGCAAGGTCTTGGAGTCCATTGTCGAGGAATTAAGGAGTAAGGCTAATCTCCAGGAGACAAATCAGCACGCTCTGGAAAAGCTTGTGGATGAAAATCTTAACCGTAGCTACATCGAGATTGACTCCGTTAGGGCCCAAGATCCTCAAACACGTGTGGGGAAGGATGTTCTTGACAACCAACTAGCCGCAGAGGTTAAAAGGGTTTTTAAAAGGATTGAGCGCATGGAGAAAGCCAACAAACCAGCTGGCTTCGATTATTTCTCCACGGCGTCGTATCCTGAAGTTGATCTTCCCCCAAAGCTGAAGCTGCCTACACTCGCTTTGTACAAGGGTTCCTCGGATCCACAGATTCATTTGGCTATGTTTGACCGGGAAATGTCCATCTTAGGGCTCAACGACATGCAAAAAGCCAAAGTTTTTGCACGCTATCTAGACGAGACCCCCCAGCGTTGGTATCTCACTCAGAAGATGAATACCAAAACCTACGAGGAGGTTTGTGAGGCTTTCCTAAATCATTTCGAGTATGCTAAGAACCTTGAGGTCACCAGAATCGATCTGGCAGGAACTCGACAGAAAGACGGTGAGTCCATGTCTGACTTCATCAAGCGTTGGAGAAGAAAGGCTGCAGCCATGCCTACCAAAATGGACGAGCAAGAGCAAATCCGCATGATAATTGAGAACATGCGAAAACAACACAACCATGAGCTAAAATTTATGTATTTTCCGAGTTTGGACATGTTGATGGGACAAGTCGGTATTCTAGAGGAAAGGATTCATAAGGAAGGGTTGGAGCTCGAATGCTCAAGAAACTCTGGTAGTGGCTCCAAATCATCTAAGCCAGGACCAGAAAAGGCTTATCTTCAGCCAGTAGCTTGCACTCAAAGCAGTTTCCCAGAAGTGAATATGGTTCAACGACCTAGAGCTCCGCATCAAAACTTTAGGACGGTACCCTTACCACGCCGAGACTCATCGCAAAGGGAATTCACCAACATTGGCCGAGCACCAAGTAAGGCGTTTGAGGAGCTTCAGAGGAGAAACCTGCTACAACCCCTGGCCCCTCGGCCAGGAACCACTCATTTGGGAAGGCATCTTAATCAATTCTGCCACTACCATCAGTTGCCTGGCCATTGTGCTGACAATTGCCGAGCATTGAAGCACAAGATTCAAGATCTCCTCGAGCAAGGAGTCCAATTTTTCTAAGTTTGCAGATCGTTTTATTTATGTTTTCGTGTATCTTCAAATTTTTCTTAGTCAGTTTTTAGTCACCTCAGATTGTAATCTTTACGTTTCTTTCATGAGTCATAAATAAAATCATAGTTCCATTTTGGCAATTCCTGTACAAACCATTTTCATTCATTAAAAAAACAAAAAATTTATTTTTAAGGAAAAGGATCACGGAGTAATCATTTCCTGACTATGGAACAGAATGACTTGTCTTTTGTTTCTAAAAGGGTGAACATGCGTTGCCAAGTACCACAACCTATCTCAAAGCATCCAAAATAACCCACAAAGCGGTTCCAAGTCCACATCCGTTTAAGTGTTGTCATAAACCCCAGGTCAATGCTGGGGGCAATCTGAGTTCAGGATCATCATCTTTAATCTTTCGTTTAAGCGTGTGAACTAGTCTCTAAGTGAAATTCACGAGAGTGTTCTGAGCGGAAAAACCATGAGTGAACGAGCGTGTCATTTTTACACGACTCTGGTGAGACCACATTCAAAGGTGAGGTAAACGGCATAACTTCGACCGAAGGAGATAATTTGTAAATTTACTCTTAGATCTGCGAAAAGTAACAAAGAATGGATACACAACTATCAGGAATGACGAAGCACCTAGGTACAGCACCACATAGCCAAAAGCTTGTAAACCCTGTTATTAAACCCTAGGCACCCCCACTGAGCCTTTCATATATCCCTTTTCGATATTATGAGCTCCACAAAATAACCTAGCCAATGATGAATGTTCGACCCGGTGACCAAAGGAAGCGAGGAGTCTGACTCTCAGATAACATTCTCATTAATCCAAAGAAGCAACGCCGCTATCAGCATGACGAAGTGATCCGCAAATGGTCCCAGAGTGACACAGGATCTAAAGAGCTCACATCAAAATAGCTCTCGAAGCCCAAAGCCGGGAAACACAAGAACCCCGAAGGCAAAGTCAAGAAAGGATAAAACAAAAGGCAAACCCGAAGTGCCTCGAAGAAATCCAAATGGCAAAAGAGAAATGGTGTAAAGGACAACTTCAAAAGTCCAAGTTCAGAAGCTCAAAAACAACGTCAACATGAAGCAGTTAGACGACTTCAAGACAAGGAAGATGAATCTGAGAGAAGACGCAAGTTGCAGCTTTGGTCACCCATTTAAGCTCCACATACCTCAAATATCCCTCCATGGTCCCGTTGTCCTTCATCACACCCCGTGGCCACGTTATAAGCTTTAAAGACTTCCGACTTGATAGTTGTGCGTCCAATCACGTGAAAGTAACGGATCAAATGCGTAAATCCATCAAATATCGAATTTAATGGTCTAGAAGTTGTGACTGTAGGTGAGGAACGAGTGCAAGCACCAAACACGCCGAGTGTAGATTAGGAAGCACCACATAAAAACATAAGCCCTGACCCTGTGAGGACGAGACTCGTTCGCACGTTTAATAAAAGAAAATACTGGGGGCAATCGATCGGAACGATCGATTGCCACGAACTCTAGCTCAGATTGTCCTAAAGGAAAAATACTGGGGGCAATTGTTGGTTCCAACAATTGCCATGTCAACACCAATTAAAACCCAAAGCTCGAGCACCACCATCCCACCACAGGCACACATAAGTCCTTACCACCACACACACACTCTCAAGCCCGTCATTGGCCTTGACCTCCATCCAAAATCACAACCCAATCCCAGGTCTGTCACAAATCCTGAACACCGGCAAAAGCCTTCAGCACCACAACAAACACCACACACTTCCACCAATGACATGTTCATTTTTCAAGAAACAAATTGCGGATATAAAATTTTTAGTCAGGAAATGATCATTTCACTTTCCTTTTTCAGTAGAGTCTTTCTCAAGCATTGCCATGTTTGGCACAATTTTCAACAGTTCCTTGTTTTGGGCAAGCTTCCAACAAACACTCTGGTTGCATTTTACATAACACCTCAACATTGCCATGTTTGGCACCTTTTCCAACAATTTCCTGTTTTGAACGAGTATCTTTCATATATTTTGATTGCATACATCTTATCATCATTGCCATGTTTGGCACTCCAGTAATCAGTTTTCATCATTTGCAAGAGACCATTATCCTCCTAACTCATCTTTAGTTCGAGACCCAAAATCTGTGCGAGGCCCTGCAGTTTCCTCATTCAGTACGAGACCTAGCATCTTCATTCAGTGCGAGACCTAGAATCAGTGCGAACCTAGAATCAGTGCGAGATCCAGCTTTTTCTTCATCCATTTAGTACGAGACTTCGGCGCGAGGCCCATCTTATTCATCAGTGCGAGACCCACCATCTTCATTAGTACGAGGCCTATCATTTTCTTCAGTGAGAGACCATACATCTTCATTAGTGCGAGACCAAGCGTCATCATCCAGTGCGAGACCAGTACGAGACCTAGTATCATCTTCAGTGCGAGACAAGTACGAGACAGAGCGTGATCTAAGTTGGCGGGGCAGAGGCAATAAGTCCCCATCTTCATGTCAACTTCTTGGGAGAAACAACTAGTGGGCAGTGGCAATAAGTCCCCTTGGTAATCTAGAAGTTATCCCAGCACCCCAGTTGGTGGGCAGAGGCAATAAGTCCCCATAGTATACCAACCAGGAGCATTGGAACGGGTTTCGGTCCCCAGAAGCATCCGAGCATCATCAGCATCAGCAGCATCGTCAGCATCATCAGCATCATCAGCATCGTCAGCATCATCAGCATCACTAGCATTTCAGCATTCTCGCATTTGCATACCACCCAATTTTCACTCGTTAGGTAGTCAACGCCTTAGAATCGCTTGACATTATCGTATCATCCTCATAGGTAGTCAACGCCTTAGAATCGCTTGACATCCCTTCCACTTTACTCATAGGTAGTCAGCGCCTTAGAACAGCTCGACACAACTTGTCGGACTACAATTGCATGTGGGGTCTTTTAAGATCCAAAATTTTGGGGGTATCACTCAAGCATCAACTAGCCTTCTCATTTCCATTACATAGTCTAGTTGACGGGGGGCAATCTGTTATACCCAAAATTTCAACCCCCCCGGAAGAGAGTCTCTACTAATAGGCTAGTTTGGTCAAGTAGCGAGGGTTCCCAGTTCGAGAACATTTCAGAGTACCAGGGGCAGCTTAGTCATCTCCAGGGGCACTTTCGTAATTTTTCAAGGCTCCTAAGCCCCCTATAGGCTTTCTCTCTCCTCCAAATAAGGGTCAAATTAGTTCAAAATTCTTTGAAATTTTAACCCATGATAGAGGATGACATTTTGGGCATAATGGCGTTGGAATTTCGATTTTTCGAGTTTCCAATAATTTTCTAGCAATTTCTGACTGAAACTGACGAGAAATTGAATTTAAAAATATTCCAATATCCAAAAAATTCGATTCCACTTTAGAAAATTCAGAAATATCATCCTTTACCCACGTGTAAAATTTCATAATCAAATTCCTTTTGGAAGCCCTTGAGCTAAAACGTCGGTAAATCTCGGTTTTTACCGGATTTTTCTATCTTTAAGGAAGCCTATATAAGGAGCCTTATCCCATGATCAAGGAATAACCTCAAGAACCCTAGACTCTCAAGGAAGGCAGCCGTCTCTCTTTCTCCACGTTTTTGAACTCCAGAGCCACAATCAAACACCGAAATCTCACCAAAATCAACACCAAAACATATTTTTCAACTCCCACAACATCATCAATCATCAAAACCCCACAAAAACACCACCAAAACGTGAAGAACAGCAAGAACAACCAACAACCAGAAGCTGGTTCGAAATCCTCTCGGGTCTGCCATCAACGGAGCACTCGACGAATCCCGGTGTGAAGAATCACCGTGAATCCGAAGGTAAAACAGGTAGAAATCCCACTTTCCTAACTCTCCACGGTATTATCTGTCTTGCCTCAAAATTTGGGCTCAAACTAACCCCTCTACGCTTCTGTATTGCTGTTTGTTTAAGCTTCTGTCCAATAACTTGTTTGCTAAGTTTCATGCTTAATTCGAATTCAAATTGACAACTTTCAATCACTAACGTCTTGTACATCCTTCAGGCTACACACCCATAAAATTTGAGCCAAAAACACCTTCGGGAACAGCCTCAACACCGCCGTCCGAGGGCGGTCCGCACCCACGGACGTCATGTCCGGGGTCCCGGACTCCCTGTCCGTAAGCTCGGACGCCCACGGACGGCGGCAGAATTTTTAAACTTCAAAATTTAGGTTTTCTAATAATGTCCGGGCCCACGGACAGCCTGTCCGTGGCCCCGGACTTTTCAATTTTCTGTTTTATGTTTAATTCGACTTTTATTTTCATATAGGTTAACTGGGGTCCGTGGCCTCGGACATTAGGTCCGTGGCTACGGACGGAAACAAAATTTGACCTAATTCTGCCTCCGAAACCCTAGTTTAGGTAATTTTAATTTCCACTTTAATTTTCTGTCAAAAAACGTTAAAAAAAAAAAAAACAGAAGCGCGCACCTAGGTTAAAAACAACTTTGTAGAAAGCCGTAATTGAACCAAGTAGAGGAAAAACGACCTAGGAAGGGTAATGAAAGTAATTTGAACCCTAATTAAGTCGAATATCAAGCCCCCGAACCCGAACTCTCCTTTCCTAATTTGATCTAGGTTAAAATTAGGTGGCGACTCATAATAGGTTCCAGTGAGCTAGCTTAGGTTTTAATAATTATTGTTATATGACATAGTTATTAATCTTAGGCTATAAGTGGACCTAAAACCCAATCAGATCCCAATCAACTTTATTCAACATAGGATAGGGTTTAAAATCGAGGCTCACAGTACCCCTTTTTAAGGGGGGTAGAGCTTCCTCGCTTTTGAGTTAGGAAACGATCATGTTTGTCGTTTGTTTGGTTGTTTAAGATGTGAATTTGTGTAAGTTGCTACACTTCGGTGTAAGTTTGAGTTATGTATAATACTTATGTATTGTATTTGAGAATGACCTTTGAGTCTTGAGATGTGAGAATGTGAATATAAGATGTGGTGTTAAGATTAAGAGAATTGTGTACCGTGAATGATTAAGCACATGTGCGAACTTTGAGGACAAAGTTCTTTTAAGGGGGGTAGATTGAAATACCCCAAACTTAGATATGGTGTTTAAATGATAAACTAAGATATAAGGAGGCTAAATAATGCCTTAGAAACATTAAGAAACATTTCTAATCAAAGAAAATATAAGGAAACACCAAAAGAGCAGTTTAAGCAAAAACGTGCTCTAAGCTTGGAGAGACTTGGGAGAATACCCAAATATTGTTCTAAGACCTTAGTAATATCCTAATGGTCATTTTAAATCAATTACCAAAGAAAACCAAGCTTGAAAACAAGTTAAAACACAAAATGTGCTTTAAGGAGTCTTAAAGCACGTTTTTGAAAAATTGTCTTGTAAATGAGTTTTGAATGGCTAAATGTCCATCATTACTCTTTAATTAACATGTGTACTATATAGTATCACATTTGGAAGTCTATATCAATGGGAAATCAAAAATTTCACAACAATGTGCCTTGTTTTGTGAATAGTAAATTATTTAAGCTAGTTTATAACATAAGTCAATATAAGTGAGATATTTGGTCAACAATGACTTAAGTACCCCTTGTTACTAATGGGGGCCGGTTTCTTGTAAGGTGAGTCACCACCTTCATGACTCATTAAGCAAATAAAGATTTGTAAAGTAAAAGTACTATTCACCTTTTACATAAATATCACACTTTAGTGATTCTCTCTCCTCACTTCTTCATTCTCCTTTGTTTCCCACGGTTTCTTGCTCTCTCTCCCTTCTCCATTAACGTGAAGAGCAACTCCATGCTAGCTCCATCTAGCTTTGCACACAACTCACTCATTTTAGCTACAAAACCAAAACAAATTACATATTCTTCTTAGTTAGCTCAAGCTCTCTTTTCTATCTTTTTAAAACTTCAAGAGCTTCATTTTGGTGCCAAGTCAAACCACCATTAGAGGAGGAAATTCAAGTTTGGAGACTCCATTGGCTTCTCCATTCTCTTAAGGTAAAGAAAGTGTAAGAAAATCTAGGTTTCCATCATTTTCTTCCTTGTCCAAAAATTTACACTCATGGGACCCCATGTTTATGCCTTATTCTAGCTTGTTTTCTACTCTTCAAAGGATTGATGAGGTCCTTCTTGCTTCATATCCAAGCTTGTCTTGAGAAACCAAGGTAAAACAATCACCTTAATACCTTAAAGTACATTTTTAACCTAGGGTTTGTTCCTTAGGGTTAATGTATTATCTAGTACTCATTGGAGTTGGATATTGGTTAGAACATTGGCAAGGAGATATAATTGGTGACCGAGATTGAGCAAAGAAAAACCTAAGGAAGAAAGCTTTTAAAGCTTGTAAAAGAACAAGGTAAATTACTTACCTTAAGGTGTTTTATTGTTTAAGGGAATGGTATTTAGATATGTGATGAGTTTAGTGTAGAGTTTACATTAGAAAAGGGTTATATAAAACCTAGGAGAAACAATGAGCATATTTGTGAACTTGTGACTAAAGAGCAAATGGAGAAGAGATAGTTAAAACAATGTTGAGGTGAATTACAAGAAGCATTTTATTTCAATGGGAGCCTTGTTGTGTGTATTCGCAGGTTGAAGGCAAATATATGTGGAAATTCAGTGGTTAAGATTATTGTCATTTAAGGGCCTAAGTGCCAAGCATTTTAGTTTATGCACTATAAGATGATGTGGCGTAGTTTGGTGTAAATTGTTGTGTTAAGGTGTTATGATGAAAATTTGGGTGGTATCGGTTGTTTGATGGAGAAAAACCAAGTGTTAGGATGTATATACTAGAGAACCCATGGCAAAATTTAAAGGAGAACTTAAGTGTTTGAGATGTTCTAAGGGAATTTAATGACTAAGGAAGTACTAGGATATTCTAGAGGTTGTCTTGATGAAAAAGGGTGAGATAAGGTGTTCTAATGACTTACAATGACTTAGGTATCACCATGAAGGATTTAGGAATCAAGAGAATGTATTTGAGTATTTAGGACTTAGGTAAGTGTTGGTGAACAATTAGGAAGGAAATAATGTGTTGATGGATGGAAGTTTAAGCTTGTGAAGGAACTTTAAGTAAATGCATAAAAGAGTTTTAGATGGTGAAAGATGCTTGGGAGATGATGTTATAGTGGTGAGGAAAACATTTGGCATAGTGGTTACATTAGGTATGAACCCCCACCTAGAAACCTAGAGGAAAACATTACAAGTGTTAGCATTATTACAAGGAAAATGCTAATGACTAAGGTGGATCTTGGTGAATGATTTAATGTGTTTAGAGGAGGGCTTAAGGTGTATTTGAGGTGCCCAAATTAGGTTATAACATATTAGGATATGTGAGGAGAAGTTTGGAGTTGAAAAGAGAATTTAGAATTAAGGTTCTGGAGCCGACCGACCTTAGGACCGGACCTGCAAGGTCGGTCGAGCTCAGATTACACTACCGGAGAAAGTCTCTGGAACCGACCGAACTTGGGGACCGGACTTGCAAGTTCGGTCGGGCTTGTATTTTGTGAAGGAATTAAGTCTCTGGAATCGACCGAACATGGGACCGGACTTGGCAAGTTCGGTGGAGCTTAAATTTCCCACGGGGGAAACTCTCGGGAATGGACCGACCTTGGGACCGGACTTGCAAGGTCGGTCGGGGTAGAATTTTCAAACGGTGAAGTGTTCTGGAATGGACCGACCTTAGGTAAGGTCGGTCGGAAGTTCGGTCGGGCCTAAAAATAAAAAAAAAGAAATTTTGAATTCTAAGAATGGTAATAGGTAATAAGGACCTTTGGTAGGGTGGTAATGATTGGGACCCTAAGAACTTAAGGGATTAAGTTAAGTTAAGTATAAGTTTTAAGGTTTAAAGTTAAGTTTGTAAGCTAAGTGGCAAGGACTTGAGAGGTTATTAAATGGGAATCTTTAGGGACTAAGTGAGTTAAGTAAGGTGCAAATAACTAATTACCTAAAAATGAATGAATGTTTTAGGTTTGTGAATTGGGACCCCAAAGAAGGTTAAACAAACAACGATCAACGGTGAATGGTACAATCCTTCTTGTGACCTGCTTGCTAACGAGGTGTCCCTCGGCTTGTGTGCTATCTGTTTAATTGCTATGACTAAAACAAGATAAAGCATGCAACCGGTTGTATTTATTCTCGTTGTGTTTGTGTTATCTTTACACTAACCCGCGAGACTTGAGTTGGTTACTGACCAAGTTTAGTACTTACTGAGTTAAGAATAAGAGTTAAGTTTGATGGTTGTTGGTTAATGCCCGTTAAGGCTTAGCTAGCACATGGTGATTAAGATGTCTACTAACTGGAACTTGAGTGAGGAAACCCGGGACCGATCTCTGGTCATGCATGCTAAGGAAAAAGGGGGACGGTATCTGAATCAGATCCGCCCTCCGCTTAAGGACTTGTCTTCGGACTTGTAGCCTAGGGCCGGTTGCCGGCTCAGCTACGCTGGACTCCCGTCTAGAGTAGGTGGCATTAAGATGGTGCGGTGGGATCACCTAAATCCCAGGTTCGAATTAAGCTACAACCAATCCCTTCCAGGAACGGTTTGTAAACTGAGATTAAGTTGAGATTAAGATTGAGATTAAGGTAAGGTACTGAGATTAAAGAAATGAGGACTAAGGGAGGGGTTACTAACCCACTCGATAAGGGAACGCTTGAGTCATTCATTGTTTGTGAACTATATATGTTCATCTGTGGTTATTGTTATTGCACTTCATATTATGCTTGTGTATGTAATCAATTTCCATGCTATCGACAATTAGTCGTCGTAGCCCCGTTAGTTGGGGGCCATGATAGGGTGTACCAGCATTCGTGCTGACCCCCTCGGGGGCTATTTTTACACTTGCAGGTAAGAGACCCATGAGGACGCACTACGAGAGTAGGAGCGGTTAGACTTAGGGTGGGATGTTTATTTTGAGTTCGGGTTGCGCCTGTGCACCCGACTGTTTATATTAAACTGATGTAAGGTTGAGATTATGTTTAAGATACTTGTACTCGGTTGGTTGTGGTATTGTGGTTGGTGATGTTTTGAGTTGGATAAGTATTTTGGATAAGTATTGTAAATGTTAAGGCCGGTATATTCTAACGATCAAACCGTGGCAAGGTCCAGGTGTTTATTATTTCCGCTACGACGTATTCGATTAAGTGTTCAGTTTTGCGATAACCACGAATGGCTTTGGATGGGGTGTTACAGTACCAATTGGACCAGTTTGGGCTCTAGTTTTTAACTAAATTTGGGCCATGTGATTTCCTGAATGGTTACTTAATAAGCTAGCATGACCTATACAATTTTTCATTAGTTTATATGCTGATAAATCTCCTAAATTTGAGTTAATGAATTACTAGTGTGCCACACTTTAATATATAATCTTATATCATTATTTCATGTAATACATATATATATACATGTTACACTAACTTGATTGTTAGATACTTCATTATTCAATTATTTCATTATCTCATTTCCTCGAAATTATTTATATAATTTTAGGGTTTAATAAACCCTTTTTGAATCATATAATTACTTATATAAATATGATCAAGGTCTATATTTCCTAAAAAAAATATAAATGTTTATATAAATCTCTTTCTCTATTTATTGCTTATACATATATATATACGTAATTAAATCATAATTACCATTTTAATTCTTTAAGGATATTTCAAATGACTGAAGGTCTTGTAATGACTTTTAAAGAAATATTTTGTAATGACTTCTAATGAGATCTATGGTAATGACTTCCATTAAGATCTACTGTAATCACTTACATATGGGGTAGAGCAATTAATTTATCTTATAATGACAATTTAGTGGCAGCTTGATGTAAACCTTTCAGAATTCTTATGACAATGTAATTTTACTATTTTATTAAGCTTCTTCTAGTGTCGTTTTTAGTACATTGACACTAGTTGAGCACTATGTAATGTTGTTGTTTTAATAGTATTCACTAATGATTACTTTTGTGACACATGCTAATGTTGTAACTTCATATCTGCTGCTGTAACATTCATACTAATGTTGTTGTTGTAACATTCATTCTAATGCTGTTGTAAGATAATGCTTGGACTAATGTTGTTGTAACATTCCAAATCTGCTATAACTTTGTACTAAATCTCTGTGTGCAAAATATAGATTATAAAAAAATCTATTGTAACATTCCAATTTATTGCAGAATACAGATTATAAACAAATCTGCTGTAACATCAAGAAAAATACCAACCATGTTTGCAGAATATGGATTATAAATAGAAAACACCGTCATCCTACATTTCAAACTGAGCACGATGTGCTTGACACACATAGTGATTTGCACGGGACAACAGTAAGTAAAACTAGATTAATCAGCATGTAGTAGAGGGAATGTCACACATAGAAAAACAATGAATTGAGACCCAATTGCCTCATAGATCACATCTAGCAACACCCTTAGTACATCACTGCATAGGAATAGAAATGGATTAGCATAATGTCCAAGTTAATTGACAGATGACCAAGAGAAAACATTCTGATCACTTAATTAAGAAACTACACTCACGAATTCACCATGAACAAGTACAAACGACCTGGAAAAAACTAAAATAAAGTGGGACTTACACATTGTCGCCGCTTGACTGAATCCAATTTGGAATGGATCCAGTTAACTTGAATGTTTCAAAACTCTATATCAAACATTAATTTGTTAGCAACAACCATGCTAATATTTCACAAGCTTCCAAAACAAGATAGAAGTGGCACCATATAATTTAGAGCAGACAGAGGTACTGTTTCAGCAGCAAATAAACGAAGTAGTCCCCAGTTTGTAATTATAGCATTCAGTGACTGGTCCTCATTAATAAGAAGTAAAAACCAAGACCAGAGTTGTTCATTACATCACTACTTGTCAAAGTCCCAAACCACGACTCAAATAGTTCCAACGATTCATTGTAAAACCATGACTCAAAGATTTCTAGAGGTGTTCATCAATCATGACTCAAAGATTGCTAGAGTTGTTCGTTACATCACTACTTGTCAAAGCGCTACAATAATGCCAGCATCATAACTTGTGTCCGTCTAATACATCACTACTTGTCAAAGAAGCAGCAACTCAAATACACCCAAAAAAACCTGCAATTACACCAACAAAAGAAGCATATTAGAATTGAATACATTGTCAAACAACAAAACTTAAATACACAATCAGTAGAAATAAAAAACTCAAACTTACAATCATTGAGTGTTCATCTTTCTCTTGTTTTCAAAGTATACTGAACACTGGAGGTTTAAAAGCCACCATTGTTGGGACCATGTCCCCTATCTTTTTGGTTCGACATGTCTTCAAATTATGGCCAATTCTTTTACAAATTGCAAATGTAACATGGTTTGACCTCTGGTCACAGGAGGTGCCTCACCTTGTTCCCTTCTTCTGTTTTCTTTGGTCTCCCCGAAGTTCCCTCAAGAATGGTTATTTCAATTTCACCATGCCATCAACATTAGGCCACATGTTCGGGGTCAGGATTCAGTGATATCGCTGCTTTGTACATTTCCACGTACAATTTCTTGGAGAACCAGTGTGCCACACATGATACCAAATCTAGCCTTTGCTTTGCAATGGAAACACATGCATGGTTGCATGAAATACCATACAAGTCCCATGACATGGAATCACAATGACGGTCCCTCAGGTTAACAATAAAAATATCCCCTAATATCTGACACCTCAAACTCGATATCGCTGCTCGGTCTAATGGCACATGATCTACCAAGCCTTGTGTTTTTGTGAAAACTCTTAGACGCGTAGCCAGTCACGCAGTCCTTGAGTTTAACTGAATCCTCTCTTCTCTTTTGCATTTTTAACATCATTGACCTCATTAATTCATCCAACATAGCTAAAATGGGCTTTGACCTTATGTCGTAGAGCTTTGAGTTAGCTTTGAGTTGAAAGACTCGAAAAAGTTTGAAGTCACCTCAATTATCTTAGTGTACTCTGATATGTGATACCTCACCAAAGTAGTTGTAAGCTGACTCATAATTTTCTTTAATCTTCTTCAATGTTGCATCCAAAGATGCTTGAGTATATGCCTTCGTTGCTTCCCAAAAAAGTTTCCTCATAGAGTACGTACATGAACTGAAGAGTAATCATAACATGTTAGAAAGAGTACATAAAAATTGGCATAAAATCATGGCTTGAAAACTTTATAAAGAAACTAGGATAATCTTTCTTTAGGTTTATGTAGAGATGCCTACAACAGATCCTTCTGGTCACTTTTGGCATTTCATTTTTTAGAGTAGGTCAACGCCATTCTAACGAGATATTATCACCCATCTCTTCCTTGTATCCCATTCAGCTATCTTCTTCAGGTGATTGAAGAAGTACTTCCAGGTGTTGGTAGACTGACTTTGGACCTCGAAAAATACAATTGGAAATATACCATTATTTCCATCAATAGCGATTGTTGTCAAAAGTACTCCTCCAAATGGGCCTTTAAGGTGACAACCATCTACACCAATGAATGGCTTACATCCACGAAGGAACCCCTTCTTCTGAGCAAACAAATAATATCGTGAAAGTGGGAGGAGAAGTCATATATTCCTGGTACTGAAGGTTAATGATGGAGCCGGGATTTCTATCTAGAGCAATTTTGTAGTACTAAAGAATCCTTGCAGAAGACCCATGGTTCCCATCAACTATCTTCAAAGCCAATTTTTGTACCCTGTAACACTTTATGTAGCTCAAGTCAACACTACACTTTTGCCTCATCAGTACCATAATGTCCTTCAGCACCATTTTTTGTTTGGCGACTCTAATATCAGGCAAAATATTATTTGTGATCCATGGTATGGTAGCATTTGGATTATTGGCTATCCTTATACAATCATGCTCCTCTGCCAGCGTTTTTATCATAAATGTAGTTGTGTCGAGAAGAAGGGAAGCATGAAGTCTCCAAGGGAAAGTGTTGTTGTTGTTGCACCTAATTGTGTACTTGAAAGTAGGGGTGTTCATAACCAGTTAACCGGCTATTCGGTTAACCGGGCATTTGACTGTTAGTCAATATTGATAACTGTAACCACTTTATTCAGGAACCGTTAACCGGGTTCGGTTAACCGCCGGTTTCGGTATGGTTTTTCCGGTTAACCGTAAACCGGATAAAGAAAAAAATGTACTATTTTTTATTATAACCTATAATTAAAATCATAAAATATTCCGTTATATCATAAATTTTGTTATTAAAGCAAGTCACCTTAGTTTCTCTCCATTAACTCATAACAACTAAATATTGTTAACAAATACCAACCAAGTTTCACAATCAATAGAAAAGTCGAGAGACTCATCAATTGTTATTATAAGTAACTCCACTGTGAGCTCCTTCATTTCTACAAGTTTTATAGAAAATTTTAGAGTAATGATAT
Source organism: Limonium bicolor (assembly GCA_023374045.1). Taxonomy (NCBI): domain Eukaryota; kingdom Viridiplantae; phylum Streptophyta; class Magnoliopsida; order Caryophyllales; family Plumbaginaceae; genus Limonium; species Limonium bicolor. The sequence continues at coordinate 392,462,969 of CM041778.1, read as the reverse complement.
GAAATATTAATTGTAAAATAACTATATGATAAAAAAATCCGACCTTCATCGATTTCTATATCTTCTAATTCAAAACTTATTTTATCTAACACAAAATATAAGGGTTAGAATTCAAAAGAAGAAAGGAAAGTATATAAAGAGTTTTTAAAAAATCTAATTTTTTATTTATAAATAGTTAAACGGTTAATCCGGTTAACCGGTTGGGTTAAATCTGATAACCGTAACCGTAACCGGCTTACTTAATTGCTCGGTTAATCCGGTTAACCGGTTAGACGATTATGGTTTTTTTAACACCCCTACTTGAAAGGATCATTTCTTATCCTATGCAAATCAATACCCTCTTGACATGCATAGTCTCTCATCACCTCAAGAAAGTCTTTTTGTTTTAAAACATTTGATGAGACTGCAAGACAACATTCCTATCAGCTTGGTACTCAAAATGAGTCTCGTTCCTCAAATACGGTGGCTCTTTTACCACACAATTTTCATCATCAGAAGAATAATACCCATATTCAGTAATTCCCTCGAGTTCCTCCAATCTGTCACCATCATCTATATCATTATCTTCTGAATTGTTGGACTCGGTTTCAAAATCGTTACCTTCATCAATATCCTTATGGCACGAAGAGTCGTTAGAGTATGAGGGTTCGTTATCATCTATAGGAACTTCATTATCCTGTTCTGCAACATCAATAACAAACCCATCTCCTGAATCAAGACTATGACTAGAAGAGGGAGGATTATTTCCACTTATGACATCCGTCCGTGGAGATGGTACAATTAAAGATATGTGAACATCAAAGCTTCACGGAGTGGTGCTGCTGGTTTGGACTGATTGGAGTGTTGCAGTAGTAGAAGATGTATCTTTTTTAGATAAAAAAAAATTAGGGACACGTGGGGCAATGATGAGGGGAAGTTGTGATAGTGTTTCTATTGGTTGAACTAGAAATTGGTATGACTGGTTAAGACCCTTGGCAGCTTTCTTCTTACTTTCTTTTGGGTACTATAGGAGTTTGGAATCATAGGGGCAAAAGAGGTGGTTAAGTAGAAGGTTATGTAGCCGGAGGAGGGGACAACTCAAGGATTTCTACTTGTTGCTCAGTTTGCACACCCCTCATGCTCTGATCTTTCTCATAATTCCTCCACTTATCCATTAGATATGTCTACGGTTATAGTCTTTATGGAGGAACAGGCCTTGAAAATATTCACTAGAATTACGTCATTGATGTATTTCTTACTTTTTGGCTGTATGTAGAAGAAAGTAGGGTTGTTGGGTGGAGAAATTAGTTGTTTGGAGATTTCTTTCGTGTAGTCCCTCATCAACTCTATGGTAGAATATAGGTCAGGATCCAGCTCTTGCAAGCAAAATTTGTGACCATTATATGACAACTCAATTATATGTTAATCCATCATATGCTAATCTTCGTACAATAGCACCTACAAATGTAAAATAGAATGAATCAGATAAAGAACTACCAAATATTACATACAACAAAGAATATGAGCAATAAAGGATTCAACAAGAACATATACTCATAAAGCACATTTCAATCGATTCCATCCAAACAAAAAACGCCTAAGACAGATGTTCTAGAGAACAACAGATAATAGTAGAGAACAACAATAACAATAGAGAATAGTAGAGAATGGTAGAGAATTAATTTCTCAACTGATAGTCCACCAACAGGGATAGTCAGAAGATGTGAATAAGGCAACAACATAGCTCATGAATACAACAAGCAAAATAAGGTTTCCAATCAATATTTTTGCCCAAGTTCAGAACTTGGATTGAAAGCGTGAATAAACCAAAGAAGAGATGAGAAAATCAACGCCAAATAACACTAAGGTAGCTCGTACAATAGGCAAAATAAGGTTTCCATTCAATTTTTATCCTCAAATTCATAACCATGATTCAACACACGAATAAACCAGGGGAAGAGTGGTTAAAATCAACGCCAAACAACAGAGCCACAAGCTCAATCAACGGGACAAATTCGGGGGAAATTCCCCAATTTTAGAACCCTAAAATCGAAGATAAAGTAGAGCAAATTTCCCTAAATTCAAACCATGATTCAACATGTGAATAAACCAGAGGAAGAGATGCGAAAATCAACATCAAACAACAGGCAACAACCTCAATCAATGGGACAATATCAGGGTTGGAAATTTCAGAATTTCCCCAATTTCAGAAACCTAAATCGAGGACAGAGTAGAGCAAAATACCAAGACCGGTTTTCAGAAACCAGGAAATCAAGGCGTTCCTTACGTTAATCAGATAGTCAGAATCAATTAAGGATTCAAACCTACCATAACGAGCATGAAATACCCCTACTTAATTAAATATGGATTGGACACATAACCAATTAAATTATGGCCTAAATAATTAAGCATATAAAACCTTATGGAGTAAGGTTTAATTAAGGGGGAATGTGTACATTATTATGAGCATGTAACGACTTGTGAGAACGAGCAATTTAAAAATTAGTACGAGCATATACATGTCCGAAAATATGACGTTACATATTAATAGGTCACGTACGTATACATATACATATACACAACGTTATATTATAACGTTGTACGTATAACTAAAAACGCGACATGACAATATAGTCGCATGGGTACGTATAGCTAAAACACGACAAATAAAATAGTCGTATTCATATACAGGTATAATTAATAACGTGACATAACAAAATAACCGCTTGTATATATGTATATACAACTAAAAACGCGACATATTAATACAGTCGCACGTATACAAGGAATAAGCATAAAGAAGGCTGAATTAAAAAAAAAGAGCAAACATGCTCTAGACGGGATTCGAACCCGAGACCTTTCGTACCATTCCCGTAGCCTTAACCGGTTGAGCTATGCTCGAATTCAATAATAAACGGCAATGAATTATTACGAGTAGCAAAGTTACTCACTTATTCTATACTGAGCTAGTACCTTGTCCAGTACCGTTCGATCTGGACACCTCATCCACCTGCACCCACCGAATCACACACACAAGAATATGGGTACTACTATGACCTGTACAATGTTAATCTATATCATGACCGATAAATCAACTAGTTTCTACCTACTACACTATTACTACATAACTTGTCCGACAGTTCTACAAGTATAAGAGATTTCCTTTTCAGACTTGGGAAGTCTCCCAAAAACAGCTAGAAAAGATGCACCTTACTCTTACCGACCCATACCTGTTATCCACCATTACCGATTCCTTCCTTCCTGTCAAGACCATCTTCTCTTCTTCTTTGTAGTTCCCAATTCCTTCTTCGCTGCTCCACCGGAACCGAGAGCATGCCTAGCTCCCTTCATTTTTCCAGAACCGAGAGAAGCTCTCCATCTCCAGCACAAACTGTTGAGCAGTAGGTAAGTGCAACAGAAAAAAAATAGCTCATTCCTTTCCTCCACTCCGGTAGTATTCCCATCGACCAGGAGCTCTGTTCTTTGTCTTTCTTAATGAAAAAAAACACAGAGAAGGGAGTTCTCAGCTCGTGCTTGCCCTTTCACATACAACCAGAGATGAAACCCCTGCTTAGTGAAGGGAAAAAGAATCCAAGCTAGGCCTCCATTCTCGATCAGCCCGGTAAGAAAATACCCATTGTTTCCTTTCCTTGTCACCAGTGATACTCCAAACCTGTCCTAAGTCTCCTCTTCTGTTTCCTTCACGTAAACAAACCAGAGGATGCCCAGCTTGTGAAGGAACAGATCCAAGTGCACTCACTTGCTGTAACAAGCTCACGGTAACTTCTTTTCTCCATAAACACTCTTTCTCTATTTCGGTAATGACCCCAGCTCATATCAAGCTCTTCTTTATTCCTCTACATGGGAACAATCAGAGGACGACGTCCTGGTTCGAAGAGGAAAAGACCCCAGAGTGAACCTCCTTTCTCTTCACCATTTCGGTGAGTTCCACCACAGTCGTGCCTCTTTGATGTACCGGTTGGATGTTTAGCATGTTCCGAGCTATCTCCTTGTTTTTCCTGCACGTCCAAACCAGAGGAAATACCCCAGAACAAGCTTCTTCCTGTTTCCTTCACATACAACCAGAACAACTCACCGTCTACATTCCATCCAGCGAACAAGAGCTGTGTGGGTGTTTGAAGTAAAGTGGCATCTCGACCGAATCAGGTGAGTAAAGGGAACCGCTTCTAACGCTCTGTTAAGGTAAGAAAATCAAGTTCAAGTCACCATACCATCTCCTATAATGATACTATCCTCCTTCTATATTTTTCCCAACTCTGTATGAGCTCAAACGCTGCTCTTCCACGCATGGAAATAGAAGGAGTTCCCAGCTCAACATTGTTTGTCTTCACGTCGACACCAGAGGGAATACCCAGCCTGTCATGAGCCTTCCATTTTGTTTTCTTCACACATAAACGGAGGAGTATAGTAGCCTTGCGAAGGAGCAAACCCATGCATAAACTCTTGCTGAACCAAGCTTCGGTAAGAATATTTTCTCTCCATGTATGCTCTTCTTCTACCGAAAATATGCTTCTGATTCATAGCTTAAAGCACAGCTCCTTCACGTACAGAACAGAGAGGGAGGACACCCATGAAACGTGCATTGGCAACTCCCTTAGATGGCTTTGTTTCGGTAAGAGGAAAATCCCATCTTATACTCTTGATTTCCACCGGTAATACAAACTGGCATTAGCAGTAGTTTTAACGTGTGTTTTGCTCACACAAACAGGCGTGAATGAGCTTAGAAACCAGCTCCAAAACAAGGTAAAAACCATGCCTTGTTAAGCTTAAACCCATCACCTAATTACCTACATAATGAGTAACTAGTACATACTCTTTGCTGCATGAAACTCCTGCCGTAGACACATTGGAAAATCTTGGAGAAAAATTCTGCACAACATGAAGAACCAAGTCCAAGAAAGAAGTGTTGGCAAAGTGAGTATTCCCACCCTATAAACGTGTGCATATATTAAGCTAATCATTCAACATTCAAAACAAATTAAATCTGGTGTTTACCACTTGACCGAGAGTGATTGCTATTTTGATACAATTGAAAGCTTGGAAAAATCATAAACTAGGTAAGAAAATACTTACCTTAAGTTATGATATGCTTTATGAAGTTTTATCACATGAATATATCAGCCGTGGGGTGTTATGGAAATTAAATGATTTAATTATGTATTAAAAAGTTTGATAATATTTGTTTTGGTGATTAGTTGGTGTATTAAGGACCTATGAGGTCAAGGAAATTTATTATGGGTCAAAACATGATTTATAAAAATATTAGAGTATGGATGATGAAAACCGAGACCAAACATGGTCTTAAATGACTAAACTATGTATTATAATGATTTATAACATTTTTAGTTGAAAATGTGAGGTTTAGATGACATATAATGTCATAGGGATTAATTAAACAATTTTGGGAGACATAAAAGAAAAACTATATATTAAACCGTAAAACAATATAGTTTTTATAACATTTATGTGTAATGTTATCCAATGTAAATTAATGTATTGAGGCCAAGCATTTTAGGCCATTTAATTTAATTGCTATGTTAAGTTAAAAATGGATTTAAAATGAATTTAGAACAAAATATATATTACCGAAATAGTTTGGGGTTGAATTGCAATTTAAATAAAAATCTTAGAGACTGAATATAAATAAAATCGAAAACTATATGTTAAAAGAGATATATTATGAATTTTATTGAGTTTATAAAATATGGGGGTCAAATGGTAATTTTGAGAAAGTGTGGTCAAAACCGCAAATACATAAACCTATGGTCAAACTAGTGTATATTGGGTCAGCATTGACCAAAATAAAAGCCTTGACCAAATTAATGTCATAAATAATTAATTTATGAACTTATATTAACATTATAAGTGAAATGTGGAATTTATGGAAAATTTCGGGGTATACAATGTAATTACCGAAAAGTTTAGGTGTAGTTTGGTTAATATAGTGATTTATATCCTAAGTATAAAATTTAGGAATTTTTGGAAGTATATAAAAGGCTATATTGATAAAAGTGTATAATATATGGTTTTGTGACATGTGAAAGTATATCATATAAAGCGTGGGGTTGAAAGGAAATGAAATAATAAATACATGCCTATTCGGCAATAAAAGGGAAATATTACCCAACTATAGATTACATCTTATTACAAAATTTTGATGTTATAAAATGAAGTATTTATGACATGGTATTAAATTATGTGGGGATATTGTGACTAATGAAAAGTAAGGGAATAAAGAAGGATGAGTGTAATATACGTATACACCATTTTCGGTACATATGTGTATTCGTCAACTATACGTTATAAAGCTAAATGACATATAAAATACCATACTATATGATATCATGATATAACTGTAACACTAAATAATATCGACTGGCCAGAAGTATAGTTTATTAAAACTATCTTACTAGCACAGTCATATGTACATTATACAAGAATGAAGATATGAACTATAGTATACAATGACATAAATATTATGGTTAATGTATGATTTGGGATGGTTTAAATAAATCTTGTGTAAGGAATAATATGTGCATAATATGAAGTTCTTATTTCTTTAAGGAAACAAAGTATATACATACACATATGTATATTGGCGCAAGTGACATGCACATATAATATGGTTTACAGACCATATAATAGTAAATAATAAATGTCAACTTATAAGTATAAATATATACTATAATGTCATAAGGTTATGAAGGAATACAAGTTGTTATATAATTGGGAAGTTGTATAATATAGGGTATATTAAAGAATAGTAAAATACTATGTAAAATAAATTAACGTTGCATGGAATGCATGCAACCATAGGTTATCAAATATAACCATGCATGCAACTATAGGTTATAAAAAATACCTGCGCATGCAATGTAACAGTCGAATTAAAAATACAAGAACGGGCAAATTCTGAATCAGGCGTAACGTTTGTAAAATACTATGGATTTGGAAAAAAAATAATTCCTACGTTTGATAACGTTAGCCACGACGTTCGAGTAAAAACCGACGTCCTCGTAAATCGTATATTAATACATACTACGAGCAAAGAGTTTTTAAGGAAAAAAATACCTTAACTATTAACAGTTGAAAGTCCGGGGGTGTAAACCGGGGTTACTGGCGTTATTCGGAAATACCGAATCGTATTGTCATGTGGATTGACATTTAGCGTTCTTCGTATTGTTAGACCGCCTGTCGGACGTGCGCGCTCGAGAAGCTTAGAGGTCCACATTGCCATCCTTGGTCCACGGTGTACGGTATGTAAAGGGGTTTGATCCGAGTTGTCCTGAGGAATTCCTCGGGCTCGGATTTGTTTGATAAATAACTTGTGTGGATGTATGTATGTGATTATGTGTGTGATGGATATCTATGTTTACTGCATTATTTAATTATGCACGAACGTCCTACGGGACTAATACTACGTCGACTATAGATCGACTTATACAAAACTACATATGCGAAATGTGTGATTGTGACCACCATTGCCTGACCTAATACGCTAAGTATTACAAGTATGTAGTTAAAACCTAAGTAAAACACTTAGGAACGGGACACGACATTGTCGGTCTCTAGAGCTTTGACTCGAACGTGAATACTACCTAGAATAATTCTAGGCATGCGTAAGACCCATAGGGCAGCCAACAAATTAAGTGATGTTCTCCATAACTAAAACTGTAACTGACTATCTAACTAACGAAGTTAACAGTGGAGTGTGAATGAATGTGATGATGTACCTTAATCCAGACAGTCACTGGCTGCTGGTCGCGCGTAGAGATCTCTTGGGTCATCCCGTATCGGTTTACCCTAGTTAATCCTGAACGAGCCTACATAGATCGTCAGGCGGAGTGTGCTACCGTTGGCACCAGGCCCTTGGCCACCTAAATGGACGCCTTTACAAAGGCAAAGTGAAACAGTCCCAGAGTCTTCGGATGATCAGGGCAGTGAGCACCTTGTGTGTACGTGGGACTACTGTCCAAGTGAATATATTTCGGGTTGTCCTAATTGACGCCCGACAGTGCTAACTAAAACAAATGATATGTGAGGGCCCGGGGGGCCGAATGTTGTAATACATGATGATAAAATAAGACGTACGATTTACTAATGCTGCCGTATTGTATGATGTGTGATTGTGCTGTGTATATTTGTACATGACTGTTTGGATTGGATGAATGGTTATATAATCATGCATGTCGTTACAGTATCTATTATATCTGTAAATTGATAAAGCATGAAATCAACCTAATATCAAGACGGTTAAAAATGACAAGTGACCAATAGGGTCCAGATCCGGCATACTCAGCGTCTATCGCTGAGACTACACTTATTGTGCAGGTTGTTGATCTTCGTTGAAGCCGAAGTGCGGGAACAGGGTAGATAGGATTACTTCAATTATTGCGTAAGGAATTTATTGTATATCGATACCAGGCTGTAGACGTATGATGGTAATGTTGCATTTATCTGGGATTTGAAATAGATGCTCACTTGTCTACTGTTATGGATGTGGACTTAGTATGATGTATAGGGATATCTCGTTATCACAGCGGTTTAGTAGTGATGTGTATTCTAGCTGTTGGATTTAGTTCTGCTTCGTTACTCGCATGGGCGAGTAACGGCAGGTGACACCCGAGTGAGTTTAATGCCGTTGTTTATTTTCCGCCGTAAGACGCTTTATTTATCTGTTGACGTGAGTGACTATTACGTGTTAATTTGAGAGGGGTGTTACAAAAGTGGTATCAGAGCGGAGTACCGCTCTGATGACGAGATACTAGGTTAAGACAGTGAGCTTAGGACTTGGGAAAATTTGTGAGGTACGAAACGTCTTTGCCTTAATGGAATTATGTGTTAGCAGAGCCTTTGGCTTGCAAGTGTTAGCCCTTGGGGCACACAAATGAGTTGATTGTGTTATGGTGCGTTATTGAGAAGACGAACGGTAATACCGACATCTAGTGGTGGTGTGAGCCAGGACGCTGGCCAAGGGCATAAAGGCCCGGGAATATTACCCCTGTTAAGGTCCAGCTGAGAGCTCAGCCAGGAGGAGACACAAACGTCATGAGTACATTGGCGACAGTCCACTTTCATGTGGAAGTCCAGTACGAACTACCGCCGACAGTACCCCTCCGCCACAACCCAATGAGTATAATACAACTAAGAAAAATAATCCCCGAATATAGGGAAAAGGGCTACCAAGCCCAACGGACTGTCTAAACACTCTTGCAGGAATGAATAATTCCTGCTCCTGTAACATTAATACAACCTCAATGTCATACCTCCATTGACGACCAAGCGCCGTATCAATAGGCACTGCCAGAGGCGAGCGCCACTACTACTATAACGTGGAAAGGGTCACCCAAGAACATCAGGGCAAGCGGACCGGGAGCACCATGAACTCCGCGAGACCGTCGCCCGTAATGGGACCTTTAACCACCAAACTGTAAAAAGAAATTATCTTGAGAACGTGGAGGAACTTTGTGAGAATACCGTCCTGTTATGTTCAAACTTCAATCCTAAACTTGTGTGCACACAATACCGTGACACTAGGACCCTGTCGTGGCGGTACCTGTAGGGAGACAAAGTCCAAACGTTTACGCTATTATAAATATAATGTGAGGGAGGACTTGATTATTCTAATGACAATGTGGTCAGGAAAATTTCCCAAATCCAAATACCGTCTTATTCATGAACAATCATTCTAACGGTACTTAAGCAACCCATGCCGCAGTGAGACAACAAGTCGGAAACCGACAACTCTACTTGCATGGTGCGCTTGCCACTGCAAGCGCTGATTTAAACAATGTACCAGTAATTTCGTCTACCCCGCGCACTTGCTACTGCAAGTGCTGCAAACAATTACTACTGCAGTTACCACTACTATTATCGTTACAAACGAATCTGTAAACTGCGTAGACCTATGGTACAACACCATGGCTACCAATAATCACCAAACGATTGTACACCTCTAGTATAAACTACATAACTACAATTGTTGCAATAAACCACTAAGATATGAGGCCTACAACCTCTGAAGGACCCGACGAGTCCGACTAACGCAATAAAAAGGGCACACCAGCCCATAACAATCATAACTACTAAGCAAGAATGAAGAGCCAAGTTAACATAATTTAATTATCAAACCATTTAATGGCTGAATTGGAAGTGGACGGTGAAACCTGATTCCCGGGGATCAAAGGAAACCAACCACAAATTGGGGTGGAAGGATAGTTCAACACTGGTGCTGATCACACCAGAGTCGTATGACTCCTGAGACTCTTCACAAGTTGCCAAAATTAATTATAGTAAGGATAAACAAAACTGCAGTATCCTAGTTATAAACAACTAGCAACAGTTTAGCAATAAGATATTAAATAAGGAAACTTGCGATTAACAGTTTACGTTGTATATATTAAATCATGCAAACAAAACTATGAAGAGAATACGATCGTATAACGATCGCTACCATATAGTTCCAACTATATCGTATGCTCAGTATTTATATTTATTCACTTACATTTATATTTCATGATTTATTCTCTTATATCTTATGTCACATTTTCATCATCATCTTAATGTAAGGTGATTATTTGATTTGATGCATTATATTATGCAAATATATTAAGAACTTTATCTTAATATTTTGTAACATTTCAGAACATATTTTATAATCCCTAAGGTTTTATTTTATACTAACCTTAGGTTATAAATTCCATTCTCTCATTAAATATTATAACCCATACTTTTAATAAAAACTATATTATTGCCGAAAGGCATATACATCAAAATTCTTATTTCCATCAACTCCTAACATTTTTCCATTATTACAATATTGCCACATATTTAATAAAATGTTATACGTATCATACGTTATAACATTTTAACCTTATAATAAATGTAACTTATAGTTCACTAACTATATTCATGTATACGCCAACCCGTGATGAACACAAGAGAATTAGTAAAACGTATCAGTCCACAGATGGACCAAGAGTGAAAAGAACAATTCTACCGTAATACGGCCATTACCATTACCTTCGCAACAATGAACGCGAATCAACACTGAACGCATGAATAATTACCACCCCTGAGCACCACCTTTACCAAGGAGTGCCATATACTGTTATGTACAATTACAACTAATCAACATCAAGATTAAGTTTATATGTATTGTCAAGATCATACTGATTATCAGACAAGTTCTAAGTAGAAGAAGGACTACCGCCATGGGCGTCCCGCCATGTAAAGAAAATGATAAGTATCAATATGTGTTAAACATGTCGTTCACTGTTGTGACGACTGTCAATGATGAACGAATGTTTAAATTAAAACAATGGCAAACACTTAACCAAACGCTAAATAGCGCGAGTACGCAAGTACCTAATGAACAATAAAAGGGCATGAGCCTAGGAGACCGGGAATACCGACTCCAATTACCTTTCGAGGTATGGTACTAAAATAACAAGACCTTAGTTAATATAATGAAACAAGGGAGCTACGGTACATACCGTAAGCAATGTGAATAACAATGATGAATCACTGACAGGCGCCATACCGCACACCTGAAATATAAATAATTGCAGTTACAAATAACTAGCACTAAATGATAAGTAACGATAAAGACATTCAATGCAAATCACTAATAGTGATAAATGTTTAATCCTAATGGACAAGCATAATCTTGTGAGAAATGGCATATCCTTGTGGATGTAGTACCACCAATAAGAATGATTGGAAAGTTAAGAGCCGAGCTGCTCAAGCAGATATGCAATCTACAATACATCCAATTAAATGGAACGAGGAACAAATATGAATACCCAAGTATGAGAACTTACCCTACACCATATCGGGAATAAAAGTTGAGGTGTGATAATGATTAAACCTGAAGGAAAAGATTATTTATAGCACTCAAGGAGATCGAGATGTGAGACCTGACGTTACTAACTCAGCACGACCAACATTTAATATTTAACTGGTTGACAACCAAGTGCTGCCTCTAGTGCATTACTAAGGACATGAGTCGAGGGGATAAAAATAATATTTTCAACCACCTTACCACCATACCACTAGAACACTAGCGCTTACGACAAGATAACCGACATTGCGGACCAGTCAACATCGAACTACAAGAAGAGCATCCAAAAAAGGGAGATGACAATAGAATACTTCACAATATTCGTGTGACAGACGCTACCAGTTTACTAAACGAGACATGGGACGACCGCACTCCGATAGGAGCATGTGGGCCTGACAGACTTACTTATAAGTTAGTCAGGTAAGTAGTAATGTTTCAGTATGGTACCCCATGCATGTAGACAAGTAGTGTTAGGAACACGAGAGGTAGTCAACTCCGTGCTACGGACAGTGATACAGATCACCTCGAAGATGGACAAAAAGAGCCACAGTTAACCAACGGGCTAGAGAAACCAAGAAAATACAACACAGAGTAGCAGACGATACACAATGAAGACAAGGAGAACCATCGAAGATGACGACACTGATAACAGGAACAGGGAACCCACTGCAATGACGAATAATACGTAGAACCCTCAAAAGGATAATACAAGTTCTTGCAATCCAGAGGAATCTACCAAATGACGTGAACTTAAACGCGTAACTACGCAATAATGGAAAAACAAACCTAGTATACTATCAAATGTTTTAACAAGAACATAAACGTTATAATGACTAACAAACCGTCGAATCGACTGAAATGTGATGCGCGCGGAAGCGACAAATATGAACAGTTATCAATAATAAATACGTGGGCGAACTTAGACGAGTAAAATTTGCAGAGAATAATGTGAAATGGAAGATGAAGTTGCAGAACTCTAATACAAGCACACCACATGGATGAGAACCATACAAATGTTGTTGCTAACCCGACACACGGGAAGAAAATATAATATATATCAAAACGAACAATGTGCTACTCCGGAACAAGACCACCAGGAGACATGGATGACAAACGTTACCTAAGTAGACATGAAGGCTAGTACGTCTCAATATTACCAAGAAAGGTCCAAAGAACACTAAGTACTAATAATAGCCAATGTCCCATGATAACTAAAGCTGAAAGTATACGAGAGAAGATACACGAAAATGCTAGTAATCCTAACGATGGGATATACGACAATACAAGGAATCAAACTGAGACTATGTTCATGGGTCCTACACCTCTGTACGGAGCGAGTGGGCCCATTAGAACGAACTCGGGAGAGAGCACAAACACGTGCCTCACCCTCTACATGTTTTAGAGCCCAGAGGGGCTAGAGTCATACCCGTCTCTCTAATATGAAGATAATCTACTCCAAAGGTGGGAGATACCACATGAGAGCCAAGTATCCAGCGCTCCTTGTGGAGCGGCTGTTGAATACTTGTGGGGTACGGGGGCGTAACCCTTTTTAAGGGGGGTAGAGCCTCTTGGCTGTGCACATGTTCGCACTAAATTTTGTTGTTTTGTATGCGGGGCATACAGTAGTAGGTTTGTATCTTTATTGGTATGTAGGCCATACGATGTTGTTTGTTGGTTTGTTTGGTATGCGGGGCATACAGTGGTGCGTTGGTATGTTTGTTGGTATGCGGGGCATACGTGTTTGTTGCTATTGTTTGCTCATTTTGTTGGTGTTGTTAGGTACGCGGGGCGTACGTTGTTGATTGTTTGTGTGTGTCGTGCACTTGTATGGATGTGTCTTATGAAGTACTTATTTGGAACGATGTGTTTACATCCATGTGTGTAGTATTTTTTTTATGATAATTGTGATATGTATATTCATAGTACCTTGTAGATTGATTACATATGGTATCACCTGGATACGAGATGAATGATTAGATACAGAAGGTGGAATAATGATATGATATGGACACCTCGGGGAGGTTGTCAGGGTTGGTAGAACTGATAGGAAATGATGGTGCTGATGGATCACCTATATCCATATATGTTTGAATTAACGCCACAATTGAGGGCTATGTGCGGTATTAGCACAACACGATATGCGTAAATGATATATCACATAGATATACATTATGGGATCATATGGGTAGTTGTTAACACACCTATTTGAACAAAGCGACTTCGGGACGAAGTCTTTTTAAGGGGCGTAGATTGAAATACCCCTACTTAATTAAATATGGATTGGACACATAACCAATTAAATTATGGCCTAAATAATTAAGCATAAAACCTTATGGAGTAAGGTTTAATTAAGGGGGAATGTGTACATTATTATGAGCATGTAACGACTTGTGAGCGAACGAGCAATTTTAAAATTAGTACGAGCATATACATGTCCGAAAATATGACGACGTTACATATTAATACGGTCACGTACGTATACATATACATATACATAATGTTATATATTATAACGTTGTACGTATAACTAAAAACGCGACATGACAATATAGTCGCATGGGTATATAGCTAAAACACGAAATAAAATAGTCGTTCATATACAGGTATAATTAATAACGTGACATAACAAAATAACCGCTTGTATATATGTATATAAAACTAAAAACGCGACATATTAATACAGTCGCACATATACAAGGAATAAGCATAAAGAAGGCTGAATTTTAAAAAAAAGAGCAAACATGCTCTAGACGGGATTCGAACCCGAGACCTTTCGTACCATTCCCGTAGCCTTAACCGGATGAGCTATGCTCGAATTCAATAATAAACTGCAACAAATTATTACGAGTAGCAAAGTTACTCACTTACTCTATACTGAGCTAGTACCTTGTCCAGTACCGTTCGATCTGGACACCTCATCCACCTGCACCCACCGAATCACACACACAAGAATATGGGTACTACTATGACCTGTACAATGTTAATCTATATCATGACCGATAAATCAACTAGTTTCTACCTACTACACTATTACTACACAACTTGTCCGACAGTTCTACAAGTATAAGAGATTTCCTTTTCAAGACCATCTTCATCTTCTTCTTCGTAGTTCCCAATTCCTTCTTCGCTGCTCCACCGGAACTGAGAGCATGCCTAGCTCCCTTCATTTTTCCAGAACCGAGAGAAGCTCTCCATCTCCAGCACAAACTGTTGAGCAGTAGGTAAGTGCAACAGAAAAAAAATAGCTCATTCCTTTCCTCCACTCCGGTAGTATTCCCATCGACCAGGAGCTCTGTTCTTTGTCTTTCTTAACGAAAAAAAACACAGAGAAGGGAGTTCTCAGCACGTGCTTGCCCTTTCACATACAACCAGAGATGAAACCCCTGCTTAGTGAAGGGAAAAAGAATCCAAGCTAGGCCTCCATTCTCGATCAGCCCGGTAAGAAAATACCCATTGTTTCCTTTCCTTGTCGCCAGTGATACTCCAAACCTGTCCTAAGTCTCCTCTTCTGTTTCCTTCACGAAACAAACCAGAGGAGATGCCCAGCTTGTGAAGGAACAGATCCAAGTGCACTCACTTGCTGTAACAAGCTCACGGTAACTTCTTTTCTCCATAAACACTCTTTCTCTATTTCGGTAATGACCCCAGCTCATATCAAGCTCTTCTTTATTCCTCTACATGGGAACAATCAGAGGACGACGTTCCTGGTTCGAAGAGGAAAAGACCCCAGAGTGAACCTCCTTTCTCTTCACCATTTCGGTGAGTTCCACCACAGTCGTGCCTCTTTGATGTACCGGTTGGATGTTTAGCATGTTCCGAGCTATCTCCTTGTTTTCCTGCACGTCCAAACCAGAGGAACTACCCTAGTAGAACAAGCTTTCTTCCTGTTTCCTTCACATACAACCAGAACAACTCACCGTCTACATTCCATCCAGTGAACAAGAGCTGTGTGGGTGTTTGAAGTAAAGTGGCGTCTCGACCGAATCAGGTGAGTAAAGGGAACCGCTTCTACGCTCTCGTTCTGTTAAGGTAAGAAAATCAAGTTCAAGTCACCATACCATCTCCTATAATGATACTATCCTCCTTCTATATTTTTCCCAACTCTGTATGAGCTCAAACGCTGCTCTTCCACGCATGGAAATAGAAGGAGTTCCCAGCTCAACATTGTTTGTCTTCACGTCCGACACCAGAGGGAATACCCAGCCTGTCATGAGCCTTCCATTTTGTTTTCTTCACACATAAACGGAGGAGTATAGTAGCCTTGCGAAGGAGCAAACCCATGCATAAACTCTTGCTGAACCAAGCTTCGGTAAGAATATTTTTCTCTCCATGTATGCTCTTCTTCTACCGAAAATATGCTTCTGATTCATAGCTTAAAGCACAGCTCCTTCACGTACAGAACAGAGAGGGAGGACACCCATGAAACGTGCATTGGCAACTCCCTTAGATGGCTTTGTTTCGGTAAGAGGAAAATCCCATCTTATACTCTTGATTTCCACCGGTAATACAAACTGGCATTAGCAGTAGTTTTAACGTGTGTTTTGCTCACACAAACAGGCGTGAATGAGCTTAGAAACCAGCTCCAAAACAAGGTAAAAACCATGCCTTGTTAAGCTTAAACCCATCACCTAATTACCTACATAATGAGTAACTAGTACATACTCTTTGCTGCATGAAACTCCTGCCGTAGACACATTGGAAAATCTTGGAGAAAAATTCTGCACAACATGAAGAACCAAGTCCAAGAAAGAAGTGTTGGCAAAG
Source organism: Limonium bicolor (assembly GCA_023374045.1). Lineage (NCBI taxonomy): Eukaryota > Viridiplantae > Streptophyta > Magnoliopsida > Caryophyllales > Plumbaginaceae > Limonium > Limonium bicolor. The sequence goes on along the minus strand of CM041778.1, from coordinate 392,446,363 downwards.
TGAGTATTCCCACCCTATAAACGTGTGCATATATTAAGCTAATCATTCAACATTCAAAACAAATTAAATCTGGTGTTTACCACTTGACCGAGAGTGCTAGTTGCTATTTTGATACAATTGAAAGCTTGGAAAAATCATAAACTAGGTAAGAAAATACTTACCTTAAGTTATGATATGCTTTATGAAGTTTTATCACATGAATATATCAGCCGTGGGGTGTTATGGAAATTAAATGATTTAATTATGTATTAAAAAGTTTGATAATATTTGTTTTGGTGGATTAGTTGGTGTATTAAGGACCTATGAGGTCAAGGAAATTTATTATGGGTCAAAAACATGATTTATAAAAATATTAGAGTATGGATGATGAAAACCGAGACCAAACATGGTCTTAAATGACTAAACTATGTATTATAATGATTTATAACATTTTTAGTTGAAAATGTGAGGTTTAGATGACATATAATGTCATAGGGATTAATTAAACAATTTTGGGAGACATAAAAGAAAAACTATATATTAAACCGTAAAACAATATAGTTTTTATAACATTTATGTGTAATGTTATCCAATGTAAATTAATGTATTGAGGCCAAGCATTTTAGGCCATTTAATTTAATTGCTATGTTAAGTTAAAAATGGATTTAAAATGAATTTAGAACAAAATATATATTACCGAAATAGTTTGGGGTTGAATTGCAATTTAAATAAAAATCTTAGAGACTGAATATAAATAAAATCGAAAACTATATGTTAAAAGAGATATATTATGAATTTTATTGAGTTTATAAAATATGGGGGTCAAATGGTAATTTTGAGAAAGTGTGGTCAAAACCGCAAATACATAAACCTATGGTCAAACTAGTGTATATTGGGTCAGCATTGACCAAAATAAAAGCCTTGACCAAATTAATGTCATAAATAATTAATTTATGAACTTATATTAACATTATAAGTGAAATGTGGAATTTATGGAAAATTTCGGGGTATACAATGTAATTACCGAAAAGTTTAGGTGTAGTTTGGTTAATATAGTGATTTATATCCTAAGTATAAAATTTAGGAATTTTTGGAAGTATATAAAAGGCTATATTGATAAAAGTGTATAATATATGGTTTTGTGACATGTGAAAGTATATCATATAAAGCGTGGGGTTGAAAGGAAATGAAATAATAAATACATGCCTATTCGGCAATAAAAGGGAAATATTACCCAACTATAGATTACATCTTATTACAAAATTTTGATGTTATAAAATGAAGTATTTATGACATGGTATTAAATTATGTGGGGATATTGTGACTAATGAAAAGTAAGGGAATAAAGAAGGATGAGTGTAATATACGTATACACCATTTTCGGTACATATGTGTATTCGTCATGCTATACGTTATAAAGCTAAATGACATATAAATACCATACTATATGATATCATGATATAACTGTAACACTAAATAATATCGACTGGCCAGAAGTATAGTTAATTAAAACTATCTTACTAGCACAGTCATATGTACATTATACATCGAGAATGAAGATATGAACTATAGTATACAATGACATAAATATTATGGTTAATGTATGATTTGGGATGGTTTAAATAAATCTTGTGTAAGGAATAATATGTGCATAATTGAAGTTCTTATTTCTTTAAGGAAACAAAGTATATACATACACATATGTATATTGGCGCAAGTGACATGCACATATAATATGGTTTACAGACCATATAATAGTAATAATAAATGTCAACTTATAAGTATAAATATATACTATAATGTCATAAGGTTATGAAGGAATACAAGTTGTTATATAATTGGGAAGTTGTATAATAGGGTATATTAAAGAATAGTAAAATACTATGTAAAATAAATTAACGTTGCATGGAATGCATGCAACCATAAGGTTTCAAATAAACCATGCATGCAACTATAGGTTATAAAAATACCTGCGCATGCAATGTAACAGTCGAATTAAAAATACGAGAACGGGCAAATTCTGAATCAGGCGTAACGTTTGTAAAATACTATGGATTTGGAAAAAAAAATTCCTACGTTTGATAACGTTAGCCACGACGTTCGAGAAAAAAACCGACGTCCTCGTAAACCGTATATTAATACATACTACGAGCAAAGAGTTTTTAAGGAAAAAAATACCTTAACTATTAACAGTTGAAAGTCCGGGGGTGTAAAACCGGGGTTACTGGCGTTATTCGGAAATACCGAATCGTATTGTCATGTGGATTGACATTTAGCGTTCTTCGTATTGTTAGACCGCCTGTCGGACGTGCGCGCTCGAGAAGCTTAGAGGTCCACATTGCGCATCCTTGGTCCACGGTGTACGGTATGTAAAGGGGTTTGATCCGAGTTGTCCTGAGGAATTCCTCGGGCTCGGATTTTTGATAAATAACTTGTGTGGATGTATGTATGTGATTATGTGTGTGATGGATATCTATGTTTACTGCATTATTTAATTATGCACGAACGTCCTACGGGACTAATACTACGTCGACTATAGATCGACTTATACAAAACTACATATGCGAAATGTGTGATTGTGACCACCATTGCCTGACCTAATACGCTAAGTATTACAAGTATGTAGTTAAACCTAAGTAAAACACTTAGGAACGGGACACGACATTGTCGGTCTCTAGAGCTTTGACTCGAACGTGAATACTACCTAGAATAATTCTAGGCATGCGTAAGACCCATAGGGCAGCCAACAAATTAAGTGATGTTCTCCATAACTAAAACTGTAACTGACTATCTAACTAACGAAGTTAACAGTGGAGTGTGAATGAATGTGATGATGTACCTTAATCCAGACAGTCACTGGCTGCTGGTCGCGCGTAGAGATCTCTTGGGTCATCCCGTATGGTTTACCCTAGTTAATCCTGAACGAGCCTACATAGATCGTCAGGCGGAGTGTGCTACCGTTGGCACCAGGCCCTTGGCCACCTAAATGGACGCCTTTACAAAGGCAAAGTGAAACAGTCCCAGAGTCTTCGGATGATCAGGGCAGTGAGCACCTTGTGTGTACGTGGGACTACTGTCCAAGTGAATATATTTCGGGTTGTCCTAATTGACGCCCGACAGTGCTAACTAAAACAAATGATATGTGAGGGCCCGGGGGGCCGAATGTTGTAATACATGATGATAAAATACGACGTACGATTTACTAATGCTGCCGTATTGTATGATGTGTGATTGTGCTGTGTATATTTGTACATGACTGTTTGGATTGGATGAATGGTTATATAATCATGCATGTCGTTACAGTATCTATTATATCTGTAAATTGATAAAGCATGAAATCAACCTAATATCAAGACGGTTTTAAAAATGACAAGTGACCAATAGGGTCCAGATCCGGCATACTCAGCGTCTATCGCTGAGACTACACTTATTGTGCAGGTTGTTGATCTTCGTTGAAGCCGAAGTGCGGGAACAGGGTAGATAGGATTACTTCAATTATTGCGTAAGGAATTTATTGTATATCGATACCAGGCTGTAGACGTATGATGGTAATGTTGCATTTATCTGGGATTTGAAATAGATGCTCACTTGTCTACTGTTATGGATGTGGACTTAGTATGATGTATAGGGATATCTCGTTATCACAGCGGTTAGTAGTGATGTGTATTCTAGCTGTTGGATTTAGTTCTGCTTCGTTACTCGCATGGGCGAGTAACGGCAGGTGACACCCGAGTGAGTTTAATGCCGTTGTTTATTTTCCGCGTAAGACGCTTTATTTATCTGTTGACGTGAGTGACTATTACGTGTTAATTTGAGGGGTGTTACAAAAGTGGTATCAGAGCGGAGTACCGCTCTGATGACGAGATACTAGGTTAAGACAGTGAGCTTAGGACTTGGGAAATTTGTGAGGTACGAAACGTCTTTGCCTTAATGGAATTATGTGTTAGCAGAGCCTTTGGCTTGCAAGTGTTAGCCCTTGGGGCACACAAATAAGTTGATTGTGTTATGGTGCGTTATTGAGAAGACGAACGGTAATACCGACATCTAGTGGTGGTGTGAGCCAGGACGCTGGCCAAGGGCATAAAGGCCCGGGAATATTACCCCTGTTAAGGTCCAGCTGAGAGCTCAGCCAGGAGGAGACACAAACGTCATGAGTACATTGGCGACAGTCCACTTTCATGTGGAAGTCCAGTACGAACTACCGCCGACAGTACCCCTCCCGCCAAACCCAATGAGTATAATACAACTAAGAAAAATAATCCCCAAATATAGGGAAAAGGGCTACCAAGCCCAACGGACTGTCTAAACACTCTTGCAGCGAATGAATAATTCCTGCTCCTGTAACATTAATACAACCTCAATGTCATACCTCCATTGACCACCAAGCGCCGTATCAATAGGCACTGCCAGAGGCGAGCGCCACTACTACTATAACGTCATGGAAAGGGTCACCCAAGAACATCAGGGCAAGCGGACCGGGAGCACCATGAACTCCGCGAGACCGTCGCCCGTAATGGGACCTTTAACCACCAAACTGTAAAAAGAAATTATCTTGAGAACGTGGAGGAACTTTGTGAGAATACCGTCCTGTTATGTTCAAACTTCAATCCTAAACTTGTGTGCACACAATACCGTGACACTAGGACCCTGTCGTGGGTAGTCGGGTACCTGTAGGGAGACAAAGTCCAAACGTTTACGCTATTATAAAATAATGTGAGGGAGGACTTGATTATTCTAATGACAATGTGGTCAGGAAAATTTCCCAAATCCAAATACCGTCTTATTCATGAACAATCATTCTAACGGTACTTAAGCAACCCATGCCGCAGTGAGACAACAAGTGGAAACCGACAACTCTACTTGCATGGTGCGCTTGCCACTGCAAGCGCTGATTTAAACAATGTACCAGTAATTTCGTCTACCCCGCGCACTTGCTACTGCAAGTGCTGCAAACAATTACTACTGCAGTTGCCACTACTATTATCGTTAAAACGAATACTGTAAATTGCGTAGACCTATGGTACAACACCATGGCTACCAATAATCACCAAACGATTGTACACCTCTAGTATAAACTACATAACTACAATTGTTGCAATAAACCACTAAGATATGAGGCCTACAACCTCTGAAGGACCCGACGACCGACTAACGCAATAAAAAGGGCACACCAGCCCATAACAATCATAACTACTAAGCAAGAATGAAGAGCCAAGTTAACATAATTTAATTATCAAACCATTTAATGGCTGAATTGGAAGTCGACGGTGAAACCTGATTCCCGGGGATCAAAGGAAACCAACCACAAATTGGGGTGGAAGGATAGTTCAACACTGGTGCTGATCACACCAGAGTCGTATGACTCCTGAGACTCTTCACAAGTTGCCAAAATAATTATAGTAAGGATAAACAAAACTGCAGATCCTAGTTATAAACAACTAGCAACAGTTTAGCAAAGATATTAAATAAGGAAATTGTGATTAACAGTTTACGTTGATATATTAAATCATGCAAACAAAACCATGAAGAGAATACGATCGTATAACGATCGCTACCATATAGTTCCAACTATATCGTATGCTCAGTATTTATATTTATTCACTTACATTTATATTTCATGATTTATTCTCTTATATATTATGTCACATTTTCATCATCATCTTAATGTAAGGTGATTATTTGTTGATTCATTATATTATGCAATATATATTAAGAACTTATCTTAATATTTTGTAACATTTCAGAACATATATTTATAATCCCTAAGGTTTTATTTTATACTAACCTTAGGTTATAAATTCCATTCTCTCATTAAATATTATAACCCATACTTTTAATAAAAACTATATTATTGCCGAAAGGCATATACATCAAAATTCTTATTCCATCAACTCCTAACATTTTTCCATTATTACAATATTGCCACATATTTAATAAAATGTTATACGTATCATACGTTATAACATTTTAACCTTATAATAAATGTAACTTATAGTTCAAACTATATTCATGTATACGCCAACCGTGATGAACACAAGAGAATTAGTAAAACGTATCAGTCCACAGATGGACCAAGAGTGAAAAGAACAATTCTACCGTAATACGGCCATTACCATTACCTTTGCAACAATGAACGCGAATCAACACGCACGATGAATAATTACCACCCCTGAGCCCACCTTTACCAAGGAGTGCCATATACTGTTATGTACAATTACAACTAATCAACATCAAGATTAAGTTTATATGTATTGTCAAGATCATACTGATTATCAGACAAGTTCTAAGTAGAGAGCAGGACTACCGCCATGGGCGCCCGCCATGTAAAGAAAATGATAAGTATCAATATGTGTTAGAAACATGTCGTTCACTTTTGTGACGACTGTCAATGATGAACGAATGTTTAAATTAAAACAATGGCAAACACTTAACCAAACGCTAAATAGCGCGAGTACGCAAGTACCTAATGAACAATAAAAGGGCATGAGCCTAGGAGACCGGGAATACCGACTCCAATTACCTTTCGAGGTATGGTACTAAAATAACAAGACCTTAGTTAATATAATGAAACAAGGGAGCTACGGTACATACCGTAAGCAATGTGAATAACAATGATGAATCACTGACAGGCGCCATACCGCACACCTGAAATATAAATAATTGCAGTTACAAATAACTAGCACTAAACGATAAGTAACGACAAAGACATTCAATGCAAATCACTAATAGTGAAAATGTTTAATCCTAATGGACAAGCATAATCTTGTGAGAAATGGCATATCCTTGTGGATGTAGTACCACCAATAAGAATGATTGGAAAGTTAAGAGCCGAGCTGCTCAAGCAGATATGCAATCTACAATACATCCAATTAAATGGAACGAGGAACAAATATGAATACCCAAGTATGAGAACTTACCCTACACCATATCGGGAATAAAGTGAGGTGTGATAATGATTAAACCTGAAGGAAAAGATTATTTATAGCACTCAAGGAGATCGAGATGTGAGACCTGACGTTACTAACTCAGCACGACCAACATTAATATTTAACTAGTTGACAACCAAGTGCTTGCCCTAGTGCATTACTAAGGACTGAGTCGAGGGGACAAAAATAATATTTTCAACCACCTTACCACCATACCACTAGAACACTAGCGCTTACGACAAGATAACCGACATTGCGGACCAGTCAACATCGAACTACAAGAAGAGCATCCATCAAAAAAGGGAGATTGACATAGAAACTTCACAATATTCGTGTGACAGACGCTACCAGTTTACTAAACGAGACATGGGACGACCGCACTCCGATAGGAGCATGTGGGCCTGACAGACTTACTTATAAGTTAGTCAGGTAAGTAGTAATGTTTCAGTATGGTACCCCATGCATGTAGACAAGTAGTGTTAGGAACACGAGAGGTAGTCAACTCCGTGCTACGGACAGTGATACAGATCACCTCGAAGATGGACATAAAGAGCCGCAGTTAACCAACGGGCTAGAGAAACCAAGAAAATACAACACAGAGTAGCAGACGATACACAGTGAAGACAAGGAGAACCATCGAAAATACGACACTGATAACAGGAACAGGGAACCCACTGCAATGACGAATAATACGTAGAACCCTCAAAAGGATAATACAAGTTCTTGCAATCCAGGGGAATCTACCAAATGACGTGAACTTAAACGCGTAACTACGCAATAATGGAAAAACAAACCTAGTATACTATCAGATGTTTTAACAAGAACATAAACGTTATAATGACTAACAAACCGTCGAATCGACTGAAATGTGATGCGCGCGGAAGCGACAAATATGAACAGTTATCAATAATAAATACGTGGGCGAACTTAGACGAGTAAAATTCACAGAGAATAATGTGAAATGGAAGATGAAGTTGTAGAACTCTAATACAAGCACAACATGGATGAGAACCATACGAACGTTGTTGCTAACCCGACACACGGGAAGGAATATAATATATATCAAAACGAACAATGTGCTACTCCGGAACAAGACCACCAGGAGACATGGATGACAAACGTTACCTAAGTAGACATGAAGGCTAGTACGTCTCAATATTACCAAGAAAGGTGCAAAGAACACTAAGTACTAATAATAGCCAATGTCCCATGACAACTAAAGTTGAAAGTCTACGAGGGAAGATACGCGAAAATGATAGTAATCCTAATGATGGGATATACGACAATACAAGGAATCAAACTGAGACTATGTTCATGGGTCCTACACCTCTGTACGGAGCGAGTGGGCCCATTAGAACGAACTCGGGAGAGAGCACAAACACGTGCCTCACCCTCTACATGTTTTAGAGCCCGGATGTAACACCCCCGAATAACAATCAATAATTGAATGACGAGCCTAACGGTAATACGAGATGTCTACGCAGCGGTTTCCAACTTCATCCAGGTGTCACAGATGCCAACCACCCATGTGGTTGACAGACCACAATACCAACTCCAAGTTACGGTCTGAATGACTGGAATTTAAACCTTAACCAAATCCAAGTACGAACAGGAATTACGAACCAAGTACCGAGAGTCTAATTCATAAGTTCTTACATAACCAACACCTGAACCGAATGTACAACCCATACATTAAAAACATACTACTTAAAGTCTTGCCCCAAAAGGACTACCCCCATGGTAGTCATTCCACCTACGCTCCGTCACGTTCCAGATGATCACCTGTAAAAATAAAGGACTCAGCAAACTATGCCGAGTATGAACGTGTGAAGCCCGCATGTTACCGGGCCACACGACTACTTGGTCGAATATTATTAAGTCAATTTACATGCTATATTAAAGCAGTAAAGCACATCACAATACATCATAATATCATCCACACTCATCGGTAGCATAGCAATATCAGTAAGCGACCAAGCACAACTTGCAAGCAGCATAGCAATGTCAATAAGCAACCAAGCACCAAAAGCTGCTAATGTAGCAACAACAATCAAGTACATAATACAACGTGTGCGTAGGTATATTATACCGTCGATCCTCACTATGGGATCATTCAAGAGATTACGTACTGTTTCCTTGTTCTCATTACATATGTTTTCCTTTCTTTTCTTGCACCGAGTCAGGGAATATAGGTTAGATCCCGAGACTTTGTTATGTAGGTGCTATTCATTCCTTGTTTCTTAAAGGATCACATTTGTGACTTTCTCTTGTTTGCTTGGTCTTATTACACAAGTTTTCCTTTATTCTCTGGCACCAAGTCAGGGATATAGATTAGATCCCGAGACTTCATTATGTAGGTGCGAATCGTTCCTTGCTTCCTTAAGGATTATTTGTGAATTCTTTTATCACCGCACGTTGGAGGACGTCTCCTCCATAGCTAGTTCCCCATTCCCGACACCCAGGGTCAAGGAAGCGGAAGTCACCTCTAGACTCCAGGATAAGCTTCACCAATTTGTCACTCCCCCATTCCCGACACCCAGGGTCAAGGAAGCGGAAGTCACCTCTGGACTCCAGGATGTGCTTCACCAACTTGTCACTCCCCCATTCCCGACACCCAGGGTCAAGGAAGCGGAAGTCACCTCTGGACTCCGGGATGTGCTTCACCAACTTGTCACTCCCCCATTCCCGACACCCAGGGTCAAGGAAGCGGAAGTCACCTCTGGACTCCGGGATGTGCTTCACACAGAAGGGCGAAGGATCTGATGCAGATACCAACTCCCGAATATTCCATACCGCGCGGCCCGAGATGTCGTCTTCCCGGGTTATCCTCATGTTTCACAGTTGGTACTTCTCGTTTCGTTCTCATTATAATCTTGACACCATAGTGAGTGTCATTAGCGGTCCTCTATAGTTAGAGAGGGTTTGTCTCTTTGTATAGTTCTTTTGTTTGTCTACGTGGTTCGTCATGCCTCACCAAAGGAGACTTGCTCTTCATTATCATTAAAGCATAGACACCATAGTGGGTGTCATGGTAGTCCTCAATGGTTTAGAGAGGAGTTCCCCTTATAGCGTTTTCTTTGTTTTCATAATTCGTGGTAGTTCTCGTTTAGTTTTCCCTTTATGTAGTTTCTTTGTTTACATAGTTCGTTGAGTCTCATCTCAAAGTTCCATAACGCGAAAGGGACTAAACTACTGTGTGCGCGCAAGTAATATGCCACAACAATATAACAATCACATAGGCAAGATAGGCAAGCAATCCAATTTCATGCTTTGATCTTAAGGTCTTTTCACACAGAGCACACAGCACACAAGCCATGTAACACGACAACATACGAACCACACATGTCCATACCTTATTCAGAAGTACGAGTCGTCTCAAACTCGGAGTTCCGGTCGGAGTTCGCTACGGCCCTAGCGTTAATTTAAAAACAATGTGTCAGTTATTATTTCTATGTGATGACACCTTATATCGTATGTTATTCCCTAGATATGTTGTCACATGCTTAGTTTATATTGACTCTTAGAACTTCACAAGCATTAATCCTAGGCTCAACTCACTCCTAGGGTATTCATGTCCTTGGTTACATGTTAACTAAGTCCTTTTTCCTTAGCTTTGTTTTTGAGCATCTTAAGCGTTATTTATGTAACGAGTTTGTATAAAATAGACATAACTTGTCTATTGTGTTTTCCCTCCTTTGATTAATAGATGAGAGATGTTTTAATCCTTGTTTAATGGTAATATAGACCATAGAGTATCCCTACACTCACCTACATAGCCGTCCAAAAGTTTCCAAGTTTAGAACACAAACCTATCGTCTAACGTCACCTCTAAGGTAATAATTGATGCTCACCCTTCTCCATGATTTGCTAACCTAGTTATGTTTATTAGCTATCATTTGGGTTCCTTATTAAGCTTGAATCCCACTTAAAATACCCTTGTAACCTGTTTATACAGCAACTATAATCCTCACTGAAACTGAACATAACCTATACATTCTTTCTTGGTTATTGTTGCTAGTTAGCTCGTTTTCAGTTTGTTCCTTTCCTTCCGTATTTACCCACTGATTATGGGTGTGAAGCTTGGTTTATATTCAAGACTATTCTCATGAAACACCCACACCGTATCTGTAGTTAGTTACACAGGAACAGACACAAAAAGGAAGGCAACCAGAACATTTGAAACTGAAAACCCAATGCCTTCTCCTTGACTCTTCCTGTTCAATTATTATTCTTTCTTTCAAATCTCTCCTAAGGTGCTTACCTATATAGTTGGGCATTATACCACAGTTTAAATTCGGAACCAACTCCAAACGGCTCATTGTTACGTAATTATACAGAGGACAACTTACAGAAAAACAACCCATAAACTGAAGCATTACATTATGCTGACTGTCTTTCTATTCCATTCTGTCTTTCACCTAACTGCACTAAGTCTTTCCCCTATTCACTTTGACTCAGTTATGTGTCATCTCATTTTTAAAACTCAAAGTTTCCCCAATAAATACTCACCCCGTTTCCTGTACAGAACCGAAACTGATCACCACCAGAAACTGGACTCGCCCTATCTGCTGTTTTCATCAACTGAGTTTTACAGACTGACTTCCATTTCTCCCCAACTCACTTTGGCTACTTAGTTAGGCATATCAGTACGTTTTTAAACCTCAGGCAACTCAAGACAGCAAGCAAAGCTACTGTAATGCTCCTTAACAAAGTTGAACAGAACTGAAACAGAAGCTGGATTTCTGCTATATTTCTCTCTTATCCTTTCTGTTAGACTGTTGTTGATGTTAATCTTCCAAGTTGTTTACCCATCTATTTAAGTTGTTTAGTAAGAGCTTGAACCCAAAACAAACCCAAGACAACATTTAGAACACTACTGAGACTTCATTATACAGAGGCAAAACTGATACACTGAAAACAACAAGAATCTGATAACTTCTCTTCTATTTTTTTTGTTTACTCCCGAGCTTGTCTTTCAGTTTCCTCAAATGTTAACACATTTAGGTAGGTGAATTAGCAAGGTTGAGTCTCAATATAACTCCTTTAAATCTTCCTGTACCAGATTATATAAAACTGAAAAATGAAACTATGAAACTGAAGTATTTTTTTTTCTCTTGTCTTTCTCTTCTGGTTTGTGATCTGTTTCCTGTTTCGGTCATGAATTGAGTTTCAAATTTTCCTCATTGATAATTCATGTGGTTAAGTGTTTTATTCAGCTTTTGGAATTTAAAGCATACCTGAAATCGATTTCGCTCATGTTACAGAAACATCCAAATTAACTGGAAAGGATTGAAACCTGAAACTGCTATCCTCTTTTCCTTGCTCACCAGTCTGATTTCTAATTTCCCCCATATAGCCTAGCCACTTAGTCAAGTGTCTTAGTAAAGTTTTAGGCTCTTGAACAACCCATTACAACTCTGTTGAATCTTCTGAACTCGCTTATACAAAACTGCAGTGTGGCAGAATCTGAAACAAAATTTTCTGGACACATTCTTTACTCCACTACATTTTACTGCACTAGCTGGTCTTAAAGCTTCCCAAGTGTTAATAACTTTACTTAACTGTATTACCAGTGTTTTAGGAAGATTCTGAACGTAAAAGCAACCCAACAACATTGATCACACCTTGAAAATTCATTGCACAGAACCGGATTTTGAACTGCAGAAAACTGAGATTGAGTTTCTGCATTTCTCCCAATTCCACTACTCTCTTTTTTTTTAATGTGTTACAGGTTCTTCTGTCACTACCAGATTTTTCACTACTTAGGTAAGTATGTTAACAAGTCTTTTAAGCTTATCACCCAGCCACTTCAACCCTTAATATGTTCCTGAGTTCGATGTTACAGAGAGAAAAAGGTTACAGCCCCAGCACTATACTTCTTTGCTGTTTAACAAATAATTCACTGTATTCTCTTTTTAAATTTCCCTTTTTGTTCCTTAATCTGTCTACTAGTCCCCTCAAGGAAATACCCACTTCTTTAAATGTTTTAGCAACCATTTGAACTCAACATCCACCCAAGACAGCATTACTAAAGCTACTGAAAATATTTTTCTTCTCCTGCGAATGAAAACTGTAAATCTAACATCATGAGGCTGAGGCATGTCCCTGTTCTGTTACTACCTTTCCTGTGTAAACGTTTTAACTTGTTTTTCCCAAGTTTTTTTTTTCTGCTCAATTTAGTGGTTCACCCCGATATCACTTAAGGAAAGACCTGAAAACAGCATGGTTAAATCCTACTAGACATGCACGAGTGTTTAGGGAGTCACCTTGGATAGTTTTTTTTTTTGCCAGATACAATGTAAGCAGGTTATTGTTGTAGAATGTCTACACTTGCTGGAGCAACCGCAATTCATTTTCAAGCAGAACAAAAGAGAGAACAGGTGGTAAGCTGATGTCTTGCACGACACTTAAGCAGAAAGGATAGGCAATTGAAACTGTTTGTGGCCTCACCTTGGGTTGATAATCAACTGGATTTGGCTAGTTTCCAGGAGGTCTTTGGCACACTTCCTGAAGTGTTTTAGCAAGGGAAAATCACACACAAGAGCAGATGAGAAGAAGGGAGCCAATCCACCAAATTTCTGACGCAAAAAACAGAAGGAATATAGGGATTTAAACAACCAGGCTTTTCTGGTCACATAGTCTCACCTACAGAAGTTCTTGAAGATAATTTGTTTCAGAGTTTCCAGGGCTCCATACGTAGCTAGCATGCAGAGTTCCTGAGAGCCAACTACAACAAGTTTAGAGGGACTTGAGTGTGGAGTTTCGGACAGATGTAGTAAAGAGAGGAGGGGAAGATAGTGACTGGTTTTACCTGTGTTTTCTCCAGTTCCTTTCAAGTGTTGGAGCACAGAGTTCAAACATGCGCAAGAGACAAGAGGGGAGTCTGAGCTGGAATATTCATGAAGAACTGAAGGAGTTAACTTAGGAAGTTTTCAGACACAGGAATGATGGAAGGAGGAACTGCAGTTGACCACTGCTTACCTTCTGTTTCACGCCTGTCTTCTCCAGTTTTTCAGAGGCGGAGAAATCACTTCTGGACAGGCACAAAAGAGAAACGTAAATGCTCCAGCCCCAGCTACATGTGCGAGGGATTGATGGGCAACAGATTTATCAATTTGTTACTGGCTGTAAGTTCCAAAGGGAATCGTGATCAGGGGATGGGAGTTTGGGAATTCAACTTCCAAGAGCGACAGTCTCCTGCGGCTTGTCTCAGCACGTGGTTGTTGATGTTTTTTTTTTTGTTTCTCTTTGGCAATATACATAACATCAGTAAGGGGCTCTCATCTGTGCGGGTATTTTTTGGAACTTTCAATCAATGACAATTGTACAGGAGAGGACACGGGTACAGGAGGGGTCGATGACACACAGAACGGGAAAATTGATGCGGTTTGAATATTGAGGGTGGTTACTGATCGGGGCAGAAATTCGGTTTACTTGATAGAGGAAGGAAGAGTTCGTGAATGCAGTGCGCCTGTTTGTTTCTCTTTTCTTTTTTTTTGTTTCTAGTTACCATAGCAGATCCAATAGTAGTTGTAAATCGTTGGTAAGAGTAACCGAAATCGAGCACAACTCATCCGGTTAAGCACTCGGGAAAGGTACGGGAGGTCTCGGGTTCGAACCTCGATGGGCGTCTTTGCTCCTTTTTTTTCTTTCTCTCTCTTTTCTTTGTAAAGGTTATACATGATTATTTATATAAGTACGACTATATATTATATCATGTGATTCAATATTTTTTGTAACGCAGTTATGCGGCGTTATTGGCACTTTTTCACAACGTTACGATATATACACGACTATATTTATATCATGTTATTATATATTTTTTTGTAACGAAGTTATGTGACGACATTGTTACTTATTCACAACGTTACAATATCGTAACGTTACGTACGTGTATTTTCGTATTCGTACATATATACATATATTAGATTTAATTGCTCGTACGTTACTTTATGTCCGAATTATAAACGCATTATGATTTTATGCGTTTTAATGTTTAGGGGTATTTCAACTTACCCCCCTTAAAAGAGACTTCGTCCCGAAGTCTTACTTCCTTAAATTATATTTTTCCACTCCTAGAAATCTTAGGGTTCCAGTCCCGCATTCATTATCGATACCCAAAGGATTAAGTCCATAGTTATAATGCTCGGTGCTTCTAAGCACCGTGCCACATCAGTGGCTTCACACAAGTTCTCATAGTAGACCAAGAAGCTAACAATGTGTATACATGCTAAAGTGCAACCCAAGGCACACGACATTTATTCATACATAGCGTACATAACATTTTCACACACAATCCAAACACACAACCACCAACCAACCACGAGTGGTTGTAGGAATACATCATAATAAATCAACGTACATACAAAACAAAGCGCGCTTACCCCCCTTAAAGAGGGGTACGCCCCCGTACCCTACACTAAGCCGAAACATCGATGAAAAGATAGGGGTACCTAGTTTTCCTTACCGGATTGATTATATGCCATTGTGTAAACGCCAGATCGGGTTTTCCCGAGTGTGAGGAGGCTTTCTACCTCTCCAGCGTTTTCCTACGGATTGAAATGGACCCTAACTAACGAGCCTCACAAACTAACCCGTAACCCTCGTTTCTCAAATTTAGGTTTTCCTATACTCGGTACTCCTCTGTTCCAGTCATCAGAGCGCAACTACGCTCTGATACCACTTTCTGTAACACCCCCGAATAACAATCAATAATTGAATGACGAGCCTAACGGTAATACGAGATGTCTACGCAGCGGTTTCCAACTTCATCCGGGTGTCACAGATGCCAACCACCCATGTGGTTGACAGACCACAATACCAACTCCAAGTTACGGTCTGAATGACTGGAATTTAAACCTTAACCAAATCCAAGTACGAACAGAATTACGAACCAAGTACCGAGAGTCTAATTCATAAGTTCTTACATAACCAACACCTGAACCGAATGTACAACCCATACATTAAAACATACTACTTAAAGTCTTGCCCCAAAAGGACTACCCCCATGGTAGTCATTCCACCTACGCTCCGTCACGTTCCAGATGATCACCTGTAAAAATAAAGGACTCAGCAAACTATGCCGAGTATGAACGTGTGAAGCCCGCATGTTACCGGGCCACACGACTACTTGGTCGAATATTATTAAGTCAATTTACATGCTATATTAAAGCAGTAAAGCACATCACAATACATCATAATATCATCCACACTCATCGGTAGCATAGCAATATCAGTAAGCGACCAAGCACAACTTGCAAGCAGCATAGCAATGTCAATAAGCAACCAAGCACCAAAAGCTGCTAATGTAGCAACAACAATCAAGTACATAATACAACGTGTGCGTAGGTATATTATACCGTCGATCCTCACTATGGGATCATTCAAGAGATTACGTACTGTTTCCTTGTTCTCATTACATATGTTTTCCTTTCTTTTCTTGCACCGAGTCAGGGAATATAGGTTAGATCCCGAGACTTTGTTATGTAGGTGCTATTCATTCCTTGTTTCTTAAAGGATCACATTTGTGACTTTCTCTTGTTTGCTTGGTCTTATTACACAAGTTTTCCTTTATTCTCTGGCACCGAGTCAGGGATATAGATTAGATCCCGAGACTTCATTATGTAGGTGCTAATCGTTCCTTGCTTCCTTAAGGATTATTTGTGAATTCTTTTATCACCGCACGTTGGAGGACGTCTCCTCCATAGCTAGTCCCCCATTCCCGACACCCAGGGTCAAGGAAGCGGAAGTCACCTCTAGACTCCAGGATAAGCTTCACCAATTTGTCACTCCCCCATTCCCGACACCCAGGGTCAAGGAAGCGGAAGTCACCTCTAGACTCCGGGATGTGCTTCACCAACTTGTCACTCCCCCATTCCCGACACCCAGGGTCAAGGAAGCGGAAGTCACCTCTGGACTCCGGGATGTGCTTCACCAACTTGTCACTCCCCCATTCCCGACACCCAGGGTCAAGGAAGCGGAAGTCACCTCTGGACTCCGGGATGTGCTTCACACAGAAGGGCGAAGGATCTGATGCAGATACCAACTCCGAATATTCCATACCGCGCGGCCCGAGATGTCGTCTTCCCGGGTTATCCTCATGTTTCACAGTTGGTACTTCTCGTTTCGTTCTCATTATAATCTCGACACCATAGTGAGTGTCATTAGCGGTCCTCTATAGTTAGAGAGGGTTTGTCTCTTTGTATAGTTCTTTTGTTTGTCTACGTGGTTCGTCATGCCTCACCAAAGGAGACTTGCTCTTCATTATCATTAAAGCATAGACACCATAGTGGGTGTCATGGTAGTCCTCAATGGTTTAGAGAGGAGTTCCCCTTATAGCGTTTTCTTTGTTTTCATAATTCGTGTAGTTCTCGTTTAGTTTTCCCTTTATGTAGTTTCTTTGTTTACATAGTTCGTTGAGTCTCATCTCAAAGTTCCATAACGCGAAAGGGACTAAACTACTGTGTGCGCGCAAGTAATATGCCACAACAATATAACAATCACATAGGCAAGATAGGCAAGCAATCCAATTTCATGCTTTGATCTTAAGGTCTTTTCACACAGAGCACACAGCACACAAGCCGTGTAACACGGCAACATACGAACCACACATGTCCATACCTTATTCAGAAGTACGAGTCGTCTCAAACTCGGAGTTCCGGTCGGAGTTCGCTACGGCCCTAGCGTTAATTTAAAACAATGTGTCAGTTATTATTTCTATGTGATGACACCTTATATCGTATGTTATTCCCTAGATATGTTGTCACATGCTTAGTTTATATTGACTCTTAGAACTTCACAAGCATTAATCCTAGGCTCAACTCACTCCTAGGGTATTCATGTCCTTGGTTACATGTTAACTAAGTCCTTTTTCCTTAGCTTTGTTTTTGAGCATCTTAAGCGTTATTTATGTAACGAGTTTGTATAAAATAGACATAACTTGTCTATTGTGTTTTCCCTCCTTTGATTAATAGATGAGAGATGTTTTAATCCTTGTTTAATGGTAATATAGACCATAGAGTATCCCTACACTCACCTACACAGCCGTCCAAAAGTTTCCAAGTTTAGAACACAAACATATCGTCTAACGTCACCTCTAAGGTAATAATTGATGCTCACCCTTCTCTCCATGATTTGCTAACCTAGTTATGTTTATTAGCTATCATTTGGGTTCCTTATTAAGCTTGAATCCCACTTAAAATACCCTTGTAACCTGTTTATACAGCAACTATAATCCTCACTGAAACTGAACATAACCTATACATTCTTTCTTGGTTATTGTTGCTAGTTAGCTCGTTTTCAGTTTGTTTCCTTTCCTTCCGTATTTACCCACTGATTATGGGTGAAGCTTGGTTTATATTCAAGACTATTCTCATGAAACACCCACACCGTATCTGTAGTTAGTTACACAGGAACAGACACAAAAAGGAAGGCAACCAGAAACATTTGAAACTGAAAACCCAATGCCTTCTCCTTGACTCTTCCCTGTTCAATTATTATTCTTTCTTTCAAATCTCTCCTAAGGTGCTTACCTATATAGTTGGGCATTATACCACAGTTTAAATTCGGAACCAACTCCAAACGGCTCATTGTTACGTAATTATACAGAGGACAACTTACAGAAAAACAACCCATAAACTGAAGCATTACATTATGCTGACTGTCTTTCTATTCCATTCTGTCTTTCACCCAACTGTCACTAAGTCTTTCCCCTATTCACTTCTGACTCAGTTATGTGTTTCATCTCTATTTTTAAAACTCAAAGTTTCCCCAATAAATACTCACCCCGTTTCCTGTACAGAACCGAAACTGATCACCACCAGAAACTGGACTCGCCCTATCTGCTGTTTTCATCATCTGAGTTTTACAAACTGACTTCCATTTCTCCCCAACTCACTTTGGCTACTTAGTTAGGCATATCAGTACGGTTTTTAAACCTCAGGCAACTCAAGACAGCAAGCAAAGCTACTGTAATGCTCCTTAACAGAGTTGAACAGAACTGAAACAGAAGCTGGATTTCTGCTATATTTCTCTTATCCTTTCTGTTAGACTGTTGTACTGATTGTTAATCTTCCAAGTTGTTTACCCATCTATTTAAGTTGTTTAGTAAGAGCTTGAACCCAAAACAAACCCAAGACAACATTTAGAACACTACTGAGACTTCATTATACAGAGGCAAAACTGATACACTGAAAACAACAAGAATCTGATAACTTCTCTTCTATTTTTTTTTGTTTACTCCCGAGCTTGTCTTTCAGTTTCCTCAAAATGTTAACACATTTAGGTAGGTGAATTAGCAAGGTTTGAGTCTCAATATAACTCCTTTAAATCTTCCTGTACCAGATTATATAAAACTGAAAAATGAAACTATGAAACTGAAGTATTTTTTTTTCTCTTGTCTTTCTCTTCTGGTTTGTGATCTGTTTCCTGTTTCGGTCATGAATTGAGTTTCAAATTTTCCTCATTGATAATTCATGTGGTTAAGTGTTTTATTCAGCTTTTGGAATTTAAAGCAGACCTGAAATCGATTTCGCTCATGTTACAGAAACATCCAAATTAACTGGAAAGGATTGAAACCTGAAACTGCTATCCTCTTTTCCTTGCTCACCAGTCTGATTTCTAATTTCCCCCATATAGCCTAGCCACTTAGTCAAGTGTCTTAGTAAAGTTTTAGGCTCTTGAACAACCCATTACAACTCTGTTGAATCTTCTGAACTCGCTTATACAGAAACTGCAGTGTGGCAGAATCTGAAACAAAATTTCTGGACACATTCTTTACTCCACTACACTTTTACTGCACTAGCTGGTCTTTAAAGCTTCCCAAGTGTTAATAACTTTACTTAACTGTATTACCAGTGTTTTAGGAAGATTCTGAACGTAAAAGCAACCCAACAACATTGATCACACCTTTGAAAATTCATTGCACAGAACCGGATTTTGAACTGCAGAAAAACTGAGATTGAGTTTCTGCATTTCTCCCAATTCCACTACTCTCTTTTTTTTAATGTGTTACAGGTTCTTCTGTCACTACCAGATTTTTCACTACTTAGGTAAGTATGTTAACAAGTCTTTTAAGCTTATCACCCAGCCACTTCAACCCTTAATATGTTCCTGAGTTCGATGTTACAGAGAGAAAAAGGTTACAGCCCCAGCACTATACTTCTTTGCTGTTTAACAAATAATTCACTGTATTCTCTTTTTAAATTTCCCTTTTTGTTCCTTAATCTGTCTACTAGTCCCCTCAAGGAAATACCCACTTCTTTAAATGTTTTAGCAACCATTTGAACTCAACATCCACCCAAGACAGCATTACTAAAGCTACTGAAAAATTTTTTCTTCTCCTGCGAATGAAAACTGTAAATCTAACATCATGAGGCTGAGGCATGTTCCCTGTTCTGTTACTACCTTTCCTGTGTAAACGTTTTAACTTGTTTTTCCCAGGTTATTTTTTCCTGCTCAATTTAGTGGTTCACCCCGATATCACTTAAGGAAAGACCTGAAAACAGCATGGTTAAATCCTACTAGACATGCACGAGTGTTTAGGGAGTCACCTTGGATAGTTTTTTTTTTTTTGCCAGATACAATGTAAGCAGGTTGTTGCTGTAGAATGTCTACACTTGCTGGAGCAACCGCAATTCATTTTCAAGCAGAACAAAAGAGAGAACAGGTGGTAAGCTGATGTCTTGCACGACACTTAAGCAGAAAGGATAGGCAAGAATTGAAACTGTTTGTGGCCTCACCTTGGGTTGATAATCAACTGGATTTGGCTAGTTTCCAGGAGGTCTTTGGCACACTTCCTGAAGTGTTTTAGCAAGGGAAAATCACACACAAGAGCAGATGAGAAGAAGGGAGCCAATCCACCAAATTTCTGACGCAAAAACAGAAGGAATATAGGGATTTAAACAACCAGGCTTTTCTGGTCACATAGTCTCACCTACAGAAGTTCTTGAAGATAATTTGTTTCAGAGTTTCCAGGGCTCCATACGTAGCTAGCATGCAGAGTTCCTGAGAGCCAACTACAACAAGTTTAGAGGGACTTGAGTGTGGAGTTTCGGACAGATGTAGTAAAGAGAGGAGGGGAAGATTAGTGACTGGTTTTACCTGTGTTTTCTCCAGTTCCTTTCAAGTGTTGGAGCACAGAGTTCAAACATGCGCAAGAGACAAGAGGGGAGTCTGAGCTGGAATATTCATGAAGAACTGAAGGAGTTAACTTAGGAAGTTTTCAGACACAGGAATGATGGAAGGAGGAACTGCAGTTGACCACTGCTTACCTTCTGTTTCACGCCTGTCTTCTCCAGTTTTTCAGAGGCGGAGAAAATCACTTCTGGACAGGCACAAAAGAGAAACGTAAATGCTCCAGCCCCAGCTACATGTGCGAGGGATTGATGGGCAACAGATTTATCAATTTGTTACTGGCTGTAAGTTCCAAAGGGAATCGTGATCAGGGGATGGGAGTTTGGGAATTCAACTTCCAAGAGCGACAGTCTCCTGCGGCTTGTCTCAGCACGTGGTTGTTGATGTTTTTTTTGTTTCTCTTTGGCAATATACATAACATCAGTAAGGGGCTCTCATCTGTGCGGGTATTTTTTGGAACTTTCAATCAATGACAATTGTACAGGAGAGGACACGGGTACAGGAGGGGTCGATGACACACAGAACGGGAAAATTGATGCGGTTTGAATATTGAGGGTGGTTACTGATCGGGGCAGAAATTTGGTTTACTTGATAGAGGAAGGAAGAGTTCGTGAATGCAGTGCGCCTGTTTGTTTCTCTTTTTTTTTTTTGTTTCTAGTTACCATAGCAGATCCAATAGTAGTTGTAAATCGTTGGTAAGAGTAACCGAAATCGAGCACAGCTCATCCGGTTAAGCACTCGGGAAAGGTACGGGAGGTCTCGGGTTCGAACCTCGATGGGAGCGTCTTTGCTCCTTTTTTTTCTTTTCTCTCTCTTTTTCTTTGTAAAGGTTATACATGATTATTTATATAAGTACGACTATATATTATATCATGTGATTCAATATTTTTTGTAACGCAGTTATGCGGCGTTATTGGCACTTATTCACAACGTTACGATATATACACGACTATATATTATATCGTGTTATTATATATTTTTTGTAACGAAGTTATGTGACGACATTGTTACTTATTCACAACGTTACAATATCGTAACGTTACGTACGTGTATTTTCGTATTCGTACATATATACATATATTAGATTTAATTGCTCGTACGTTACTTTATGTCCGAATTATAAAACGCATTATGATTTTATGCGTTTAAATGTTTAGGGGTATTTCACCGGAGGGGCTAGAGTCATACCCGTCTCTCTAATATGAAGATAATCTACTCCAAAGGTGGGAGATACCACATGAGAGCCAAGTATCCAGCGCTTCTTGTGGAGCGGCTGTTGAATACTTGTGGGGTACGGGGGCGTAACCCTTTTTAAGGGGGGTAGAGCCTCTTGGCTGTGCACATGTTCGCACTAAATTTTGTTGTTTTGTATGCGGGGCATACAGTAGTAGGTTGGTATGTTTATTGGTATGTAGGCCATACGATGTTGTTTGTTGGTTTGTTTGGTATGCGGGGCATACAGTGGTGTGTTGGTATGTTTGTTGGTATGCGGGCATACGTGTTTGTTGCTATTGTTTGCTCATTTTGTTGGTGTTGTTAGGTACGCGGGGCGTACGTTGTTGATTGTTTGTGTGTGTCGTGCACTTGTATGGATGTGTCTTATGAAGTACTTATTTGGAACGATGTGTTTACATCCATGTGTGTAGTATTTTTTTTATGATAATTGTGATATGTATATTCATAGTACCTTGTAGATTGATTACATATGGTATCACCTGGATACGAGATGAATGATTAGATACAGAAGGTGGAATAATGATATGATATGGACACCTCGGGGAGGTTGTCAGGGTTGGTAGAACTGATAGGAAATGATGGTGCTGATGGATCACCTATATCCATATATGTTTGAATTAACGCCACAATTGAGGGCTATGTGCGGTATTAGCACAACACGATATGCGTAAATGATATATCACATAGATATACATTATGGGATCATATGGGTAGTTGTTAACACACCTATTTGAACAAAGCGACTTCGGGACGAAGTCTTTTTAAGGGGGGTAGATTGAAATACCCCTACTTAATTAAATATGGATTGGACACATAACCAATTAAATTATGGCCTAAATAATTAAGCATATAAACCTTATGGAGTAAGGTTTAATTAAGGGGGAATGTGTACATTATTATGAGCATGTAACGACTTGTGAGCGAACGAGCAATTTTAAAATTAGTACGAGCATATACATGTCCGAAAATATGACGACGTTACATATTAATACGGTCACGTACGTATACATATACATATACATAACGTTACAATATTATAACGTTGTACGTATAACTAAAAACGCGACATGACAATATAGTCGCATGGGTACATATAGCTAAAACACGACAAATAAAATAGTCGTATTCATATACAGGTATAATTAATAACGTGACATAACAAAATAACCGCTTGTATATATGTATATACAACTAAAAACGCGACATATTATACAGTCGCACATATACAAGGAATAAGCATAAAGAAGGCTGAAACAAAAAAAAAGAGCAAACATGCTCTAGACGGGATTCGAACCCGAGACCTTTCGTACCATTCCCGTAGCCTTAACCGGTTGAGCTATGCTCGAATTCAATAATAAACTGCAACGAATTATTACGAGTAGCAAAGTTACTCACTTATTCTATACTGAGCTAGTACCTTGTCCAGTACCGTTCGATCTGGACACCTCATCCACCTGCACCCACCGAATCACACACACAAGAATATGGGTACTACTATGACCTGTACAATGTTAATCTATATCATGACCGATAAATCAACTAGTTTCTACCAACTACACTATTACTACACAACTTGTCCGACAGTTCTACAAGTATAAGAGATTTCCTTTTCAGACTTGGGAAGTCTCCCAAAAACAGCTAGAAAAGATCTTACCTTACTCTTACCGACCCATACCTGTTATCCACCATTACCGATTCCTTCCTTCCTGTCAAGACCATCTTCTTCTTCGTAGTTCCCAATTCCTTCTTCGCTGCTCCACCGGAACCGAGAGCATGCCTAGCTCCCTTCATTTTTCCAGAACCGAGAGAAGCTCTCCATCTCCAGCACAAACTGTTGAGCAGTAGGTAAGTGCAACAGAAAAAATAGCTCATTCCTTTCCTCCACTCCGGTAGTATTCCCATCGACCAGGAGCTCTGTTCTTTGTCTTTCTTAACGAAAAAAACACAGAGAAGGGAGTTCTCAGCTCGTGCTTGCCCTTTCACATACAACCAGAGATGAAACCCCTACTTAGTGAAGGGAAAGGAATCCAAGCTAGGCCTCCATTCTCGATCAGCCCGGTAAGAAAAAAATACCCAGTGTTTCCTTTCCTTTTGTCGCCAGTGATACTCCAAACCTGTCCTAAGTCTCCTCTTCTGTTTCCTTCACGTAAACAAACCAGAGGAGATGCCCAGCTTGTGAAGGAACAGATCCAAGTGCACTCACTTGCTGTAACAAGCTCACGGTAACTTCTTTTCTCCATAAACACTCTTTCTCTATTTCGGTAATGACCCCAGCTCATATCAAGCTCTTCTTTATTCCTCTACATGGGAACAATCAGAGGACGACGTCCTGGTTCGAAGAGGAAAAGACCCCAGAGTGAACCTCCTTTCTCTTCACCATTTCGGTGAGTTCCACCACAGTCGTGCCTCTTTGATGTACCGGTTGGATGTTTAGCATGTTCCGAGCTATCTCCTTGTTTTCCTGCACGTCCAAACCAGAGGAAATACCCCAGAACAAGCTTACTTCCTGTTTCCTTCACATACAACCAGAACAACTCACCGTCTACATTCCATCCAGCGAACAAGAGCTGTGTGGGTGTTTGAAGTAAAGTGGCATCTCGACCGAATCAGGTGAGTAAAGGGAACCGCTTCTAACGCTCTGTTAAGGTAAGAAAATCAAGTTCAAGTCACCATACCATCTCCTATAATGATACTATCCTCCTTCTATATTTTTCCCAACTCTGTATGAGCTCAAACGCTGCTCTTCCACGCATGGAAATAGAAGGAGTTCCCAGCTCAACATTGTTTGTCTTCACGTCTGACACCAGAGGGAATACCCAGCCTGTCATGAGCCTTCCATTTTGTTTTCTTCACACATAAACGGAGGAGTATAGTAGCCTTGCGAAGGAGCAAACCCATGCATAAACTCTTGCTGAACCAAGCTTTGGTAAGAATATTTTCTCTCCATGTATGCTCTTCTTCTACCGAAAATATGCTTCTGATTCATAGCTTAAAGCACAGCTCCTTCACGTACAGAACAGAGAGGGAGGACACCCATGAAACGTGCATTGGCAACTCCCTTAGATGGCTTTGTTTCGGTAAGAGGAAAAT
The DNA here is from genome assembly GCA_023374045.1 of Limonium bicolor. Taxonomy (NCBI): domain Eukaryota; kingdom Viridiplantae; phylum Streptophyta; class Magnoliopsida; order Caryophyllales; family Plumbaginaceae; genus Limonium; species Limonium bicolor. Next base: position 392,420,999 of record CM041778.1, on the reverse strand, counting down.
CCCATCTTATACTCTTGATTTCCACCGGTAATACAAACTGGCATTAGCAGTAGTTTTAACGTGTGTTTTGCTCACACAAACAGGCGTGAATGAGCTTAGAAACCAGCTCCAAAACAAGGTAAAAACCATGCCTTGTTAAGCTTAAACCCATCACCTAATTACCTACATAATGAGTAACTAGTACATACTCTTTGCTGCATGAAACTCCTACCGTAGACACATTGGAAAATCTTGGAGAAAAATTCTGCACAACATGAAGAACCAAGTCCAAGAAAGAAGTGTTGGCAAAGTGAGTATTCCCACCCTATAAACGTGTGCATATATTAAGCTAATCATTCAACATTCAAAACAAATTAAATCTGGTGTTTACCACTTGACCGAGAGTGCTAATTGCTATTTTGATACAATTGAAAGCTTGGAAAAATCATAAACTAGGTAAGAAAATACTTACCTTAAGTTATGATATGCTTTATGAAGTTTATCACATGAATATATCAGCCGTGGGGTGTTATGGAAATTAAATGATTTAATTATGTATTAAAAGTTGATAATATTTGTTTTGGTGGATAGTTGGTGTATTAAGGACCTATGAGGTCAAGGAAATTTATTATGGGTCAAAAAATGATTTATAAAAATATTAGAGTATGGATGATGAAAACCGAGACCAAACATGGTCTTAAATGACTAAACTATGTATTATAATGATTTATAACATTTTTAGTTGAAAATGTGAGGTTTAGATGACATATAATGTCATAGGGATTAATTAAACAATTTTGGGAGACATAAAAGAAAAACTATATATAAACCGTAAAACAATATAGTTTTTATAACATTTATGTGTAATGTTATCCAATGTAAATTAATGTATTGAGGCCAAGCATTTTAGGCCATTTAATTTAATTGCTATGTTAAGTTAAAAATGGATTTAAAATGAATTTAGAACAAAATATATATTACCGAAATAGTTTGGGGTTGAATTGCAATTTAAATAAAAATCTTAGAGACTGAATATAAATAAAATCGAAAACTATATGTTAAAAGAGATATATTATGAATTTTATTGAGTTTATAAAATATGGGGGTCAAATGGTAATTTTGAGAAAGTGTGGTCAAAACCGCAAATACATAAACCTATGGTCAAACTAGTGTATATTGGGTCAGCATTGACCAAAATAAAAGCCTTGACAAATTAATGTCATAAATAATTAATTTATGAACTTATATTAACATTATAAGTGAAATGTGGAATTTATGGAAAATTTCGGGGTATACAATGTAATTACCGAAAAGTTTAGGTGTAGTTTGGTTAATATAGTGATTTATATCCTAAGTATAAAATTTAGGAATTTTTGGAAGTATATAAAAGGCTATATTGATAAAAGTGTATAATATATGGTTTTGTGACATGTGAAAGTATATCATATAAAGCGTGGGGTTGAAAGGAAATGAAATAATAAATACATGCCTATTCGGCAATAAAAGGGAAATATTACCCAACTATAGATTACATCTTATTACAAAATTTTGATGTTATAAAATGAAGTATTTATGACATGGTATTAAATTATGTGGGGATATTGTGACTAATGAAAAGTAAGGGAATAAAGAAGGATGAGTGTAATATACGTATACACCATTTTCGGTACATATGTGTATTCGTCAACTATACGTTATAAAGCTAAATGACATATAAAATACCATACTATATGATATCATGATATAACTGTAACACTAAATAATATCGACTGGCCAGAAGTATAGTTTATTAAAACTATCTTACTAGCACAGTCATATGTACATTATACATCGAGAATGAAGATATGAACTATAGTATACAATGACATAAATATTATGGTTAATGTATGATTTGGGATGGTTTAAATAAATCTTGTGTAAGGAATAATATGTGCATAATATGAAGTTCTTATTTCTTTAAGGAAACAAAGTATATACATACACATATGTATATTGGCGCAAGTGACATGCACATATAATATGGTTTACAGACCATATAATAGTAAATAATAAATGTCAACTTATAAGTATAATATATACTATAATGTCATAAGGTTATGAAGGAATACAAGTTGTTATATAATTGGGAAGTTGTATAATATAGGGTATATTAAAGAATAGTAAAATACTATGTAAAATAAATTAACGTTGCATGGAATGCATGCAACCATAGGTTATCAAATATAACCATGCATGCAACTATAGGTTAAAAAATACCTGCGCATGCAATGTAACAGTCGAATTAAAAATACGAGAACGGGCAAATTCTGAATCAGGCGTAACGTTTGTAAAATTCTATGGATTTGGAAAAAAATAATTCCTACGTTTGATAACGTTAGCCACGACGTTCGAATAAAAACCGACGTCCTCGTAAACCGTATATTAATACATACTACGAGCAAAGAGTTTTTAAGGAAAAAAAATACCTTAACTATTAACAGTTGAAAGTCCGGGGGTGTAAACCGGGGTTACTGGCGTTATTCGGAAATACCGAATCGTATTGTCATGTGGATTGACATTTAGCGTTCTTCGTATTGTTAGACCGCCTGTCGGACGTGCGCGCTCGAGAAGCTTAGAGGTCCACATTGCGCATCCTTGGTCCACGGTGTACGGTATGTAAAGGGGTTTGATCCGAGTTGTCCTGAGGAATTCCTCGGGCTCGGATTTGTTTGATAAATAACTTGTGTGGATGTATGTATGTGATTATGTGTGTGATGGATATCTATGTTTACTGCATTATTTAATTATGCACGAACGTCCTACGGGACTAATACTACGTCGACTATAAATCGACTTATACAAAACTACATATGCGAAATGTGTGATTGTGACCACCATTGCCTGACCTAATACGCTAAGTATTACAAGTATGTAGTTAAAACCTAAGTAAAACACTTAGGAACGGGACACGACATTGTCGGTCTCTAGAGCTTTGACTCGAACGTGAATACTACCTAGAATAATTCTAGGCATGCGTAAGACCCATAGGGCAGCCAACAAATTAAGTGATGTTCTCCATAACTAAAACTGTAACTGACTATCTAATTAACGAAGTTAACAGTGGAGTGTGAATGAATGTGATGATGTACCTTAATCCAGACAGTCACTGGCTGCTGGTCGCGCGTAGAATCTCTTGGGTCATCCCGTATCAGGTTTACCCTAGTTAATCCTGAACGAGCCTACATAGATCATCAGGCGGAGTGTGCTACCGTTGGCACCAGGCCCTTGGCCACCTAAATGGACGCCTTTACAAAGGCAAAGTGAAACAGTCCCAGAGTCTTCGGATGATCAGGGCAGTGAGCACCTTGTGTGTACGTGGGACTACTGTCCAAGTGAATATATTTCGGGTAGTCCTAATTGACGCCCGACAGTGCTAACTAAAACAAATGATATGTGAGGGCCCGGGGGGCCGAATGTTGTAATACATGATGATAAAATACGACGTACGATTTACTAATGCTGCCGTATTGTATGATGTGTGATTGTGCTGTGTATATTTGTACATGACTGTTTGGATTGGATGAATGGTTATATAATCATGCATGTCGTTACAGTATCTATTATATCTGTAAATTGATAAAGCATGAAATCAACCTAATATCAAGACGGTTAAAAATGACAAGTGACCAATAGGGTCCAGATCCGGCATACTCGGCGTCTATCGCTGAGACTACACTTATTGTGCAGGTTGTTGATCTTCGTTGAAGCCGAAGTGCGGGAACAGGGTAGATAGGATTACTTCAATTATTGCGTAAGGAATTTATTGTATATCGATACCAGGCTGTAGACGTATGATGGTAATGTTGCATTTATCTGGGATTTGAAATAGATGCTCACTTGTCTACTGTTATGGATGTGGACTTAGTATGATGTATAGGGATATCTCGTTATCACAGCGGTTTAGTAGTGATGTGTATTCTAGCTGTTGGATTTAGTTCTGCTTCGTTACTCGCATGGGCGAGTAACGGCAGGTGACACCCGAGTGAGTTTAATGTCGTTGTTTATTTTCCGCCGTAAGACGCTTTATTTATCTGTTGACGTGAGTGACTATTACGTGTTAATTTGAGAGGGGTGTTACAGAGCATGTCGACAATGAGAAGTTGGAAGAATATCAAAAACACAAATGAGTTGGAGACTTAGGATTTTGATTAGTGAACTAAAGGCTTGTTTGGTCAATAAAAGTCGAATGGTCAAACCTAGTTAGTAATAGACAAAAATAGAGAAAAAGGTTGACGAAAGATACTACTCTGATGGGTAGGCAATGTTAATTTCAAAGTACATGGGTGGACAGTGTTAAACCTCCTAACCTCATGGGTAGGCACTATAATTGTATGATCTTTTGAAAATCGCAAATACACGTATTTTTTATCCATTCTTTGACCCTTTTAACCATATATATATTATATATATACTCTAATACATAGTTTTTGCAAGTCAATTCTTTAAGAATATAGTATTGCAATCCTTGGAATTGCAGTTATTCGCATGTTTGGTACGATATAAAATTAATTTTAAGAATATGACTTATTTCAAGTTATTGATATTTCGCTGAGATACACCACTGGATCATTAGGAATTATTATTCCACCCAAGTTATCTTTATCTAAATATATAATAAATAAGAAATATACAAATATATTCAATTATATATTTGAATATTATACTCTTACATTTTCAAAATAGGTGATGTTTTAGCTCTAGGCACAAAAACTAAGAAGGGAAAATTTTAATTATTTTTCCTTTATATTTGCATTGGGAATTGAAATAATTTGAAAGGTAGAGTTGTGTGATAATAGATGAGGGATAAAATTGGAAAATAGATGTACTAGTATATATTGTATTTTGAAAATAATAAAAAGATCCAAAAAAATTATCTGTTTAGAGCACAAGGGAGTATTTATTTGCATTTATAGTTAAAAATAAATAATAATAAATATATTAATATACAAATTAGTTATTTTAAATAAAAATTAATTAATAAAACCTACAAAATTGAAATAATTACTATAAGAAATATACATGTAGTTAATTGTTGGAAAATAATGACTATATTTTACTTAAAAATACATAATTTTGTAAAGATATTATAATTAATATTCACTTTCCTGAATTTACTAAAAAAATAATTATATGTATTTGTTGTGAAAAATAGTAGTGAAACTATCTTGCGAACTAATGAGCAGTGAACCCAATTATTGTAGTCCAACAAGGTCGTATCCACAAGGTATCTAATCAATTATAAGTTTAGTGTTTGTACAAGAATTTAAATAAAAGTGCATAAATATAAATTGGAGGTTTTTTGGGGTTTTGTCTGTTATTGGAGAAGTAAAAGAAAAAAATAATAAAAGTAAACTATCTAATCTAGGATAGGTGTAGCTCGGGATGAAAAATTGCTCCTGCAACCCCTTACTACCGATTGTCGAATCTTTGATTAACAGCTAAACAATGGGAATTTAATTAATAGCCAAATATAGGTCTATTAATCATAACTAATGTAAACGGGAATCGAATGTTAGTTCGAATCTCCAATTCAACCGGAAGCATTATGCGTAAATCTACCCTAAGTTGTAATGAGAACCTCATCCCGAAATCCGTTGAAAATCGGCTAACATTGATAAGTCCCAACGGTATATTTCTACTTTCGGAAACCCGTCCGTAGAAATCCACCATAATGCTAAACTAGTCGGTGATATCAAACCAACCAATTTAACATAATGACAATATATTAGAGAAAACCCTAAGCAAATCCCCAAATTAATAAAGACAAGCTTATAGGCCATAATCACTCAATAATCATCTTCAATTAAGAACAAGAACTAAAATATATAATAAACATCAATCCAAGATTCAACAATAGAGTTAAGGGGATTTGGGCAAAATCCAAATCCCTAACTACAAAGAGACTACTCAAACATATTAGAAGTCAAGAGGAGATAAGGAGGAGAAATATCTATGGACGAGAAGTGAAGCTTCAATGGAGGTGGAGCTCTTCCTTTCTCCTTATTCTTCTTCTTCATTTCTCTTCTTTCTCTTATTTTCTCTTCTTTTGTGTCGCCTGGAGTGCTTCTCGAGTCTCCCTCTCTTCTCTCTCCTTTTGCTTTAAAAACGTAAATCTAGGCAAATTTTCGTTCCGAGCGGTCAGCGTGGGGAGGTCCGGACCAGAAGCAAAACTTCAGCTTCGACCTACCCACATGGGAGGTCTCTTGGGTATGTCAGACCTCAAAATGCTCTATCTACTTCGTTATAGCTCCGATTCTTTGATCCGTTTGTGTCTTCGTCTACTTTATTCCTAGATATGTTATTCCTCCTGTTTCAGCAATAATTGTCTAAAACACTAATCAAACACAAAACTAGAGAAAACTAGCTAGAGTGAAGAAATGAGCATGAAAAGTATTGACAATCAAAACAAAACTATAGGAAAACTAGCTAGAGTGGAGAAATGAGCATGAAAAGTATTGATGAAACATATGAAACACCCCTAAAACATGCTCATTTTGACACTCATCAGTATTGTGTGAAATGATACCACCTTTCATATAAAGAATACATTTGTATTTTATTGATATTTATTTTGTGAATTCAATATTTACTCTAGTGTCGTCAACTCCCTCTTTATTTGTATTATATGTGAAAGATAAAAGTTGCGAGTCTTACCTTAGCCGCTTGCTTGATAATAGCCCATCAGAGTAATGGCTTCATTCGGTCTTGGCATAAATGTGATATATTTAATGACATAAATACAGCATAAAAGGTTGGTCCTCGTGTGGGTCCCATGCTCTCCTTCAATAACCTACTGCTACTTATAAAATAGCCTAACTAAAACAGGTGCAAAACAGACATGCCGAATTGAGCCATAATAGTTATGAGAATGAGAATATTATTGGTGAGTACCAGACTAAATATATATATATAATTAGTCATAATAAAATTTTATTTGGAATATTGAAGTCGAATTATTTTATATGTATTTTCATGCTACTTAAATTCCAAATTTTAAACTAAATTTATACAAAATTTGATTAATACTTTTATATTGATAAACATATTATAAATATTAAACGTAAATACTTAGAGTTTATGTGGATTCCACCTAAAAAATGTTAGTAAGAAATAAAAAAAGATTATACGGTGGTGTGGATTCCACCCACTTTCTCTTTTATCCTTTCTCGTTTAAGGAACATTCTAAAAACAAATTCTATTGACTATGAGGATGCTTGGTTAGTGGGTATGAGAATGGCTGGCAATGAGAATAAAATTAGTGGGAATGAGTATGAAAAAGAAAATGGCATGGTTAGTGTATTTTCATTACAAGGTTTAGTATCTATAAACTATCAATGGGAAACAAATTTCATTACTATTCTGATACACGCTAGGTTATACACATATTACGATAAATTTGTCAATTCAACAATTCTAAAAATATTTTGTTGTTACATTAATACAATGGTTACAAAAATAAAATAAAAGTATTTAGGCCAACTTAACATATTATGATAAATTTGTTTATACAACAATTTTAATAAATGTTTTATTGTTACATTAAATTTAATTTTACAAAAACATTAAATAAAAGCATTTAGCTCAAGTTTAATATATTCAACATATACAATAATTTTAACATTGTGTAGTGGCGGAGGACCGACCGAGGAATTATTCTTAGGGGCGAAAAGAAATAATAACTCTTATACAATAATATATATGTCACATTTTGTTTCTTGAGTAAAAGTAATATGCAGCAATAGATATAAAAAATAAATTAATAGCTCTTATTTGATAATAAAAATTAAACCAATAGCTATATATAATATAAAAATTTATTGTAAGATATTAACTATAGTTAATTGATGAATATATACAGTTTAAGAAACATATACTACAACAATATGGAGCAATGGAGGCAAGTTTGATAGATCAATAGAAAAACTTGCCTCTAAAATGATATCAAAGGAGGCGAGAATAAGAGTCGCCTCTGTTGGTAAGATCAATGGAGGCAACTAGTTAGGTCGCCTCTATTGATGCATTTACAGAGGCAAGGATCTATAGGTCACCTCCTTTGCACAATCTCAGGAATTATTAATAGAGGCAACATACTCAAGTGGCCCCTGTAGCGTTGTACATTTGGAGGCAACCTTTGGTCGCCCCTGTTGATGCATTTACAGAGGCAAGGATCTATAGGTTGCCTTCTTTGTTCAATCTCAGGAATTGTTAATAGTGGAAACATAATTATAATGGGTCCCATAAATCACATACGAGATTAAAAAAACTTTGGATTTTACGCTAGACCAAAATATAACACCTTAGTATCATTCATGTAAAGTTTCATCAATTTTGAACAACATTTAAACATCTTTTAAGTTCATCAAATATTAGAAAAGTTGTCAGATGTAAAATAAAGGAAACCACATGGGTGGGTAAAGTAATATTTGAAACCTCATGGGTGGGGTGTGTAATTTCACCAAACGTCATGGGTGGGATGTAATTTTCCCCTTTTTTAAATTTTGGACTTATATATTAAAAGTTACAACCATTTAAAGTTAATATAGTAAAAAAACAACCCAGTCAGCAAAACAATCCAGTCAGCAACTGACTGGGACTGCAAAAAAAAATAATCAAATCAACCGCACGTGTCTCAACGTATACCTTATATCAGAGAAGAAAAAAACGGTTTCCGTGTGTTTCTACTTTCCCAATTTTCTAAATTATAAAAATCCCAAATATAGCTATTAAAAGCTACAGGCGCCGGTAGCTAAGAAATAAGTCAACATATAAAATAAAAACATGAACAGTTACGTCATTTATATTTATGAAAACATTATTTAATTTAATTTTAAACTCTATTATAATCTATCATATTCAAATTAGCTACTGAAAATGATAGATTATTTTTCATGAATAATATAATTATAAAGTAAACAATATATTCTTTGAAATATGGAGTATTTTGATTGATACTATCCTCATAATACTTTACCCACATGTAGTCATAGATAGCTACATTACATGTAGCAGGCGAAACATGTACATTACTTATATAACAAATCTTGTACATAAAAATAGTACTTTCTGTATAATTGTTTATTGTAAATGTTTTTCTTATTCATTGTACATGTTTTCATTGTTGGTTGTACAATAAATGTAGCTATGTTTGATTACATATACATATGGCCAAAAATTTGCATTAATATAAATATAATTTTCTGTAAAGAGTAATAAATAATTATGTACTTTTTTTACTTTTAAAATATTTGATTTCATGATATAGTAAAAATACTATAAATATTGTTATAAATTAAACATAGATACTTAAATTTTCTTACAAGATATTATTAATTTTGAAACAATACTCATTTTAAAATATAATTAGAATTTTATTTTTTAAAAGAAAGCAAGTAACTCAAAAAGATAAAGAACAAAAAAGTTAATTAAACAAATGTGTATACTGGAATAAAAAATAATACGAGATGTTTTTTATTTTGTTAAGTATATTAATAGCTAGTGTTTTATTCAAATTTCCGTGGATGCATTTTCGTCCCCTGAGTCAAACATCGCAAATTTGATGCCGCGGGCTCTCCGTGTCTATCCATTTGACAATCCAGTCTGTTGACTAGATTATTTTTTGTTGATTGAGTTGATTTTTTATTATATTAACTTTAAATAGTTGTAACTTTTAATATATAAATCTAAAATGAAAAAAATTTATATCAATGTTCATCTAAATTCAAACTCTTCAAAACAAGACCAGTCATGAATATGTTTTGACAACTTAAAAAAAAATTTTACATATATATAATGATACACTAAAATGATAATATGATTCATTAATTTTGTATTATGATTTATTAAAATTGATATTATGACTCACTAAGTAATAAATGGTGAAATAGATTACAAACTTCGGAATCGATAAAAAATCATTATTGTTTTGTAGTGTATTATTATTGTTGTATGGTGTATTTTAAACCTTATATGATGAATCATGTATTTTCATACATACCAAACATTGTTTTCTGTTACATTTTGTTTTTATATGTTTACGATGATACATTAAAATGAAGATATGATTCACTAATTTTAATATTATGATTCATTAAAATTGATATTATGATTCATTAACTAATAAGTGGTGAATTAGATAGCAAAATTCAAACCGATAAAAATCATTATTGTATTGTAATGTATTATTATTATTGTATGGTATATTTAAAACCTTATATGGCGAATCATGTATTTTTCATACATACCAAATAGAGTATTATTTTGTGTTGTATTATTGTGTAAAACTTTTTATTCTTATATATTTGCTATGATACACTAAAATGAAGATATGAGTCATTAATTTTGATATTATGATTCATTAAAAGTGATATTATGATACACTAAAATGATGTTATGAATCATAAGTCTCATTGATATATGGATATATACAGGTAATTAATATAAAATTTTAAAGTTCTCAAAACATATCCATGTTTGGTTTTATTTTGAAGTGCTTGAATTTAGATAAACAATGATTTAATTTTTTCATTTTGGAGTTGTATTTCAAAAGATACAATAATTTAAGTTAATATAATAAAAAACAAATCAGGCAACAACTGACTAAACTGCTGACTGGATGCCAACTCACACAGCCACGTACAACTTTTATGCGGACAACCTGCACCATCTCCGTCCCGTCAAACATACCAAAAGAAAACAGGACACTGTATTAATGAAACTTAAAACTTAAATTGACTAATAAAATAGATAAAAAGGGGATGTCTGGATTATTGGGGCTGAATAGGAATAATTATTGTGCTTTTTCAAAATTCTTTTAGAACTAGAGTTAAATGGTGCCAGCGGTTAGTTATCGGTTTCGGTTCAAATGTATTAGATTCGGAACGGTATGTTGTTATTCTATTCCGGTTCTAAATCAATTCATTGATTGTCAAAAAAGTTTCGGATCATTCTGACTTGACCGGTTCCGGAAGATTATCGGCATCGTTTATCCGTTTGAATCCGTTGAGCGCAATTGTCTTTCATCCATACTCCTAGGTAGGTATTTTCAAGTTATAATCTAAAGTGTAAGAAACAAAGACTTAGGAATTTTATTGATTTTACAAAAAATAAGGAACAAAGAGAATTTTATTATGTGATTCAATGTCTCATTAAAATCTTATTAGGTAAAACATTGGGAAAACTTATAAGGAAAAAGTACAGCTATTAAAGGTTACCTGATTCAATTTGCAAGTCTTAAAAAAATTACATGAGAAGTAATATAAATTACTAATACATTTATATTACTATAGAAGTCCTACGTTATCCATCATCTCATACCAATATCATGGTTCATATTCATATGCTTGGATCTAAACATGCAAGACCAATTACAACGAATGGCAAAGTAATTTATTACACAAGTTCGTTGGAATACAATAATCAATATTGGTCAGGTGTAGTTCTTACTTAATCGTTTCCTTCATAACACAAGTTAATAGTTATTGTGCGTCGTTAGGGGAATCTAACATGTATAGTATTGAACTTATTTCGGTTCGGTTCAGTGTATTTTAATCGGTTTAATTCTAGAAAGATCATTTAGCGTAATATAATCATTGACTAAATAAATATGCGAAAAAACTGAAAGATACAACTGGGAGCAATGGGTAATGTTACTTATTCTCTTCTAGATTTGGATAAGCAAAATAGAATGTGAAGATTTTCTATTACGAAAAGTACAATCTCATAATAAATATTATTGACTAAATAAATATGGATGCAGTATTTCTTTTATAACTATATCCTCAGTTTCTAATTGATCATGCTAACCAACTACCGAATGGGATTATCGCCGATCTTTTATGCAACACAATTTATATGGTTATTCCAAAGTATTGGTAAACCGGATATAGGCTGTTATGCTTATGTTATTCTGACAATTAAGGTCTTTTCGTAAAGGATAGGCTCATTCAGATTAGATCTTAATTGCCCATGAAATTCTTCGTCACATGTATTTATCCAGGCACAAGTCCGCGATCATTTCGCTTATAAAGTGGATATGTCAAAGAATTTTGACAGGGTTGAGTGGTCTTTTATCTTAGATGGTTCGCAACATAGGGCTTCCATCCCTTATGGATTAAGGCAGTTTAGAAATGTATTATAAGCCTACAATGGTTGTGCTTATTAATGGTTACCTAGGGACCACTTTCCATCTCAACGTGGTCTTCATCAGGGTGATCCACTGTCTCCTTTCCTATTGTTGTATGGAGGTCCTCACCTCAGCCTTGCAGCTTGCATCAAATGTTGACATGTACTCAGGGTTTACTTGTGAGGCCTTGCTTCTCTAGTTACTAATTTACTGTTTGCAGACAACTGTCAACTGTTTGGTGCCTCTACGACTTAAAATGCTCAAAACTCTAGCAAATATTCTTGAGGACTTTAAGCTGGTGTCTAGCCAAAGTATTAACAATGACAAATCAGTAATAATGTTCTTAACAAATCTGCCCTGCTTCGCACTGATTGTGCTACGGTTCTGGGTGCACGCCCTGTGAGTGATATTGATATGTATTTGGGATTCCCTATTAAGGTTGGACGGAATAAGTGCAATTTTTGCATATATATATATATAAAAGACATAATCGCACAACATCAACATAGCTGGTCTCATAGCGTTTCTCAAGTAGGGCGTTTAAACTTAATAAAGTCCATCTTGCAAGCTATCCTGACATATGTTATGTCCATTATCGCTCTCCCTCAAACATTGCTTAAGTCGTTAAAAGGAATGATTGCAAAGTTTTGGTGGGGTGGCTCGTATGCAAAATCGTCCATTCATTGGGTTAACTGGAGAACCATGTGTAAGGATTTAGCTTCTAGAGGCCTTTGTTTTCGTGACTTGAGATTTTTAGTAGAGTGCTACTTGGTAAACAGCTGTGGCGTATCCTTGCCCACCCTGACTCTTTACTCTCACGGTTTTATGTCGCTCGCTATTTATAGGGCACACTGTTCATGCATGCAAAGCCAAATGCCAACTCTAGCCCTATTTGAAAGCTCTTCTGAATGTAAGGGATTACATTGATTTTGGCGGGCGCAAGCACGTTACCGATGGCCTAAGCACACACATAAATGATCACTGGATTTTGGCCAAACCAGGGGGTAGACCATACATGTGGCATATTCCTCACCATCTTCAACATGGCCTTGTCTCACAATTGCTCACCTCTCAGGCCTCTTGGAATCTAGTTTTACTGTAGCAGAACTTTCATCCAAATGATGTGGAGTATATATGCAATATCAGTTCCCACTCAACAATGATGGGCCTGATTCATGGTCTTGGGGTTTTGGTTCATCAGGTGAGTACACGGTTAAATCAGCGTACAAATTGGCTATTCCATTGTACACTGCCTCCGAACCCATGTCTTCAACAGCAGCTTCGCCTCTGCTGGGGGTTGCAGCTAAGCGATTGTGGAAATGTGTGTTGCCTCCGTGTGTTCGTCTTTTTAGATGGAAGCTTGTAATGACCCCAAAACCACCCTGGTTGAGAGACCGTTACACGCCGCGTGCTTATTACCTAAGACACGCCAGACTACACTATCGAAACCCTAAAACAGAACTAGTGCTCATAACGATTACAACATGTCTTTACAATGCACAAGCGGAAGCCAAATTGAAATACAAAGCTGATCTAAATACAATTGGGCCCCAAGGCCAAACAAACTAAATACAAAAGTTGAATGCCAGAACGAAAAGGAAAAGCTGAATCCCCAAGCACGAACTAAAACCTGCAAATCAGACGGAGATAGGGTGAGCCAAACTATAGCTCAGCAGGTGATAAGCTTCATCAGCTGAGCATGCTCAAAACAAATACTAAACAAATCAATATATATTTATATATATGTCTATGAAGGTGCTTAGCCAGAACAAAACCAAAGGCAAGTGGAAGGCTTCCAAATAGACAGAAGTCTAAAACAGAAGGAGCTAAGCAGTGGTCAAAATATACTCTTAATAGCAGAAGGTAAACTGAAGCTGAAAGCTTGATCAAAAGCTTAAACACAATCGGAAGCGTAGCAAAACAGAATCTTAACAAAATCATAAACTTAGCAGAATACCGGAGCTTAAGCATGAGACGATAATCGCACACAGACTACTCAAATCAAAAATACGGATAGAGCAGGACGAAGCAGAGCACTTTACAAACAGAAATCCCCAACAGACAGAAAGCACACAACAGTCTATCTGAGTTAAAAACAAACAGAGTAGGCGGAGCATACAAACAAAAGAGGTGTTCAAAGGACAAAATCACACAACAATCTATCAAATACAAAAGCATAGAGCACAACGGAAGTAGAACAAAATATGAACAGAAGTGGGACACTAGCATTCAAAGCATACAGATAGAACGGAGCGAGTCCGTGAACAGAACGAGGAAACATCACTCGTGAACAGAACAGGCGAGACACCTGTGAACAGAACGGGGAGACACCCGTGAGATAACAAAAGGACGTCCTACGCAGCGCGCTACGAGATAGCTAAACCAGCCATCCACAGTTCAGATATAGAGATACTAGGTCCCAAAACGAAAGCTTTCAGACAGGTCAAAGCTTAATACAGAACAGAACGGAAGTCTCTATTAGATCAGAGCAGAAAGCAGAAGCTTAGCAAAACCAGAGCAGAAGCTTACAAAATGAACAAAGGCCTTAGCAAACAGAAGTCGTAACCCGACTAGTAAATACGAAAGCCAAACCAAAGTCAGAAGCTGCAATATGCTCTCAGAGTTAAGGATGTCAATGGATCAGGTTCGGGTCGGGTGAAGCATCACCCGCATCCGTCACCCGGACTTTTTATTCATCATCCGTCCATCCGTCATCCGTAAAAGTTTCATCCGTCATTCGTCCATCAGTCATCCACGGGTGATTCAGGTGGATCGGGTGATCATCGGGAGAATTCAGAGTTTAAGAAACATTGAACTCTCATAAAATAAAAATAGAAAAGTTGTGGCTCGGGTGATAACTAGCAGTGGTACCGGTGCGGCGGTCTAGTATATAAAATTTAGGGTTCAAATATGGTAATGAAACTTGAAAAAAGTTGTGGCTGGTTAATGGTTGTACGAGTACGACAATATACTGATACGGTAAAAAAAAAAAAGTGATAGTGTACAAGAGAAGGGGAAAATATACATGTTTTTTTCCAGCATTTTTTTATATCTTATGTTTTGTTTGGTTAATAAGAATAAAACAGGGTGTAAGTGTAACTTTATACGGTGACAGGTCGGTTGAACGGATCGGGTGATGGATGAAGTTTTTTCATCCGTCACCCGACCCGGTCTGTCACCTGGTCATCCGTCACCCGATTCGTCATCCATTTATTTCGAGTTTTCACCCATTTACTTGGATTGGGTGGATCGGGTTAACGAGTATCCGTTTAAAATTACCATCCCTACTCAGAGTAAATCAGAGTTCAAAGGCTTATCAAAGACTTTTGAACTAGAATCACATAAACATGTGCCTAAACAGATCAAAACAGATAGTATTCGAAAAAAGGAACCCTACGCCACAAACAGCACACTCAAAACGGAGTTCAAATGAAGAAGTTATGCAAAATCAGAGGCGTGTCCGGACATGTGTCCGAACTTACAAGTTCGGACGCATGCCGAACTGCAAAATCCAACATGTCAGGACATGTGTCCGGACTTACAAGTCCGGACGCAAGTCAGGTTTGAAAACTAAGAGACGTCCGGACATATGTCCAGACTTACATGTCCGGACAAAGTCCGAGAAGAGGTTTTGGGGAGAACTTGTGTCCGGGCTTGCAAGTTTGGACACAAGTCGAACTGCAAACCCAGAGATCGTCCTCACACCCCGTCCGGACTTACATGTCCGGAAGGAAGTCCGTACAACTCACAAAACAACATAAATCAGAGACGTCCGACGCTACGTCTGGACACAGTAAAACTTGCAGAAATCAATGGCGAACAAAGATCAAATAAAGCCAGAAATTGTCAATTGATATAGCATAATCTTTCATAACAAAATACTCCAATCAAATACACTTCCCACGGGGTTTTAATGGGGTAAAAGACAACTTGGAAAGTAGGTCGAAATCACGCAAATCAGAGAACATTCAGCACATCAGAAACAGAAACATAATCGGAAACCCCCGTGGGTGAACACACAGAACCGAATCCGAATATCACCTACCTCACATCTAAAGCTAAGCCATCTCTGCGGACTCTACGAAACTCCCTCCTCGATTCCCCACTCGAACGATATCCCTCGAATTGAACCATCCCCAAAATACAAAATCAAAATCAGAAAAAGAGAAAGGAGACTCAATAGAGAAGAGAACCACATCTACAACCCAACCTGACTGATGTCTGACAGAAGAACCGAATTCCACCAGCAGATCTCCAGTAGTTAATAATCGAGAGGAAATTGAAGAAGAGAAAGAGGAGCAAAGGGAGGTTATTGAGAGCGAGGGAGAACCGTCGTGAGGGTGAATGTCAGGATTGTGGAAGGAGGAAAATAAACGTGAATTGAAAAGGAGGAAGAGAAAAAGGAAAGTTAGGAATAATAAGAAAAGAATAAATTCCTAACTCCTTAATTACCAACAAACGAAAAGACATCTTTAGCCCTCCTTATTCCAGCCAACGCAAAACAATAGAAGGATGTCATTGACATACTAATATAAGATTGAAAACTAATACGAACTTCCTTTGCGAATCAAAAGGAGAACAAAGAAAAAAATCTGGGGCATAACAAAGCTTCTTCATGGTGCGATCCCATGCATGGATATGCTTAGCCAACGTTTGCATCAACCTACTATTTCGCCATGTTCTAGATGTGGAGCACAGGAAACTATGGCACATATTTTTTATCACTGCCCACAAGTACTCTCTTATTGGGATCGTCTTTTGGTACCTCACCCCCCTTTATTGCAAACAAATGCTCAGTTCATTGACTGATATGTTCCGAATGTATTCGAAGCCCTGTCAAGTGCATAGAAGTTCTTACCTCTTTACTATGATGATTATGGTTTGCCCGCTGTCAAATTCTACATACCAGAGAAAAACTTTTGAGTGGGCCTAGTTCTAAGCCAACAGCTTTTACAACCTTAGTTTGTTAAGCATCAATGCATCTTCTTCTACGGCTTTATCTATGCACCATGCAAATAATAGACTTGGATGAAGATTTACGCAGACGCTAGTCTGGACCAGCATTGTCATTATGGCTTAGCATTCGTTGCCATGGTAGACGAAAAGGTTTGCTATGCGGGCGTCAGTGGGGGGGGGTCGGAGTTTTTGAGCCACCACAGGTTGAAGCCATGGCTCTCACTTTCAGTACTGCGGCTGCTAAAGATTTTGGGACACACACCTTAGGATAATATCAGACTGTAAAGGCCTTATTAACATCTGTGATCGCCACGTATCAGCACCGGATGACCCATAACAGGATATACTTAACCACATGCTGCCAGCCTTACCCCCTGTGACTGATACTAAATGGTTTCATGTCGTACGTACTGATAATCTTTTAGCTCATAGACTAGCCAACTATGCTAGAAAACATCAATTCTTCAGGAGTTGTTGGAAGTCGAATGACTTTCCAGATTATGTAAATATGCTTTGTTCTTAATACAATGCGTTCTTTAAAAAAAAACTACCGAATGAAGTACAATGTCGAGTTTCAAAAAGAAAAAAGGAAAAAAAGAATGAAGTACAATGTTGAATACTATAAAGTGTTCTTACAAAATAGTGGAAAATTTCTCGTACACGGGTGTTTGGCCCCATCATTTCCCATGCAAGAGTGTTTTGCGGTTGAATTCCCGATTCCGGGTTTTTTTTTAAACGTTGTACAGTAGCCGATAATTCATTTATCGGCTTCAGTGATGCCGATAAATGAATTATCGGCTTCTGTACAACGCAAAATTATCGGCTTCTGTACAACGCCCAACGGTCGAATTTCTGGTATGAGCTTATATAAATGATTGATTGGCTCTTCAAACTTCTGCTGCTTAATTGCTATCTCGTTGCTATTTTTCCTTCTCTTCAGACATTCCCACCTCTTTCAACTATTTGCTATACATATTTGAGATGGATATCCCATGTACTCTGTATCTAAATGTAGAGCTCAAATACAATCCAGATGGTATTTATTTTCATATAAATCCCAATTGGTCGAAATTTATCCATTGTGAAATTCCCCAGTCTTCCACATTTCAATCCTTCAAAGATACCGTCAAAAATCTTGTCGACTTGGAGTTAGGGGGAGATTATGTCATCACCGACATGGTTTGCAGAAAGTTGGAGAACAAATATCCAACTTGCTCTTATCTTCCACTCAAAATTACCAGCGATTCCCGGGTGAAGCTGATGATATCGAACTTCATCAAGAATTCAGACTTGCTGACCAACGTGGCTGTGCAAGTTGAGTTCGAGCATGTGACTACCCCTTCTCCGGAGGAAGACAATGAAACAGATGATGATTTTTACCTGCATCAACAAGCCGAAGATGAAAATCTACAGACTTCGGATGATGATTCTGAGATGGAGCCAGAATTTACCTGTTGACGACGACATGGTTGATGAAGCTGGGCCCTCCACACCGTACACTCCTGCAGCGCCGTTCTCATCGCAAGTGGATTTAGAGGCCATAAGCCAGATACCATCAGACATTGATCGACGGGTTTGCCATACTGGAGGCCAGGTCAAGAGTTCGTCGTGGGGCAAGAATTTGCTGATAAAAATGTTCTTGTGACTGCAGTAAAACAGTATCACTTGGAGAGAAACGTAGATTTCATTGCCCCCAAGAATAACAGGAGAATTTACACCCTAAGGTGCCGACAAGGGTGCAGTTTCAGATTTCGAGCTGCGCTGCTAAAGAATTCATTTGAATGGCGGATATGGAAATTCAGTCCTCACACATGTGCTCCAGCCCTAGACGAGAGTAATGATCGTTTTTTGACTTACAATTTCATAGCTGAAGTCATGATACCAAGGATCAAAGAGAACCCTGCTCTACAAGTGAAGACTGTGATTCAACTGATCCGCTCAGAATATAAAAGGAAGATTAGCTACAAGAAAGCTTGGTTAGGCCGTGCTGAAGCGATAAGAAGGGTCTATGGTGATTGGGAGCAGTCATTTACCGAATTACCCAGGTATATCATAACCATCAAACACTCTATACCTAATTCGTATGTCGACCTAGAGTCAACTGTTGTGTTTCAAGATGAAACTCAGACCACTTCTGTTAGGCGGTTTAAGCGTTGTTTTTGGGCATTTAGGCCATGCCTCACTGCTTTCAAGTATATGAAACCTCTACTTCAAATAGATGCCACCCACCTATACGGTAAGTACAAAGGGAAATTATTGGTTGTTGTGGCTCAAGATGGTAACAACAAGATAATACCAATGGCCTTTGCTATTGTTGCTAGCGAATCTAGAGATGATTGGAAATATTTTCTTGACCGTGTTCGAAACATAGTCATTGGAGCTAGGAACGATGTGGCAGTTATTATGGATCGGGCCGCAGCTATAATGTCAATAATGAGGGAAGAACAGTACTGGCTTCCTCCTTATGCCCAACATTTCTTGTGTATCCGTCATATTGCTTCAAACTTTCAGACAAGATTTGGAAACAAGGAGTGGAAGAAGTACCTCATCAACACAGGTAATTGTGAGAGATTTGTATGTCTTCATCTTTTTGTATATTGTTTATCTATTAATCTGATAATATTTCTTGTGCAGGCTACTATTTCAGAAGGGATATAGTTCAGGACAGATTAAATCACTTACTTTCTCTACACCCCTCAATTCCTCCTTTTTTCAACGAGCTGCCCCCTGAGAAGTGGTCACGTGCGTATGATGATGGCAAAAGGTGGGGCCATATGACTACTAACTTGGTAGAGTGCATGAATGGGGTGTTGAAGAGGGTTCGGCTCTTACCGGTAACAGCTATTGTTGAAAGCACTTTGTACAAGTTAATTTATTACTTTCGAGATAACTTAGAAACTTACACTGCACAACGGAATAGTGGGTTGTTTTTCACCAAACACCTACTGGAGAAAGTAGGTGAGAACCAAACACTTGCCAACTACCACCGTGTGGTTGTTATCGATGCTATGGATTTGGTGTTTGAGGTGGTTGACAATGGGGATTCAAACTTAAACGTGACAAAGGTAAATTTGTAGTGCGAATTAACTCTAGGGAATGTGAATGCGGTGAATGGCAGGCGTTTAAGTATCCATGCTCACATGTCATGGCCGTGTGCTGTACTACCGCCCTGGACTGGAGGAACTACGTTCATCCAGTTTACAGACTTGAAACGATGATACAGGCTTACAGCGAGAACAAGTTTGTGCCACTAGGAAATCAAGGGAAGTGGCCCATATACGCCGGACTTCGTATTGTTCCTGATCCTGCAATGATGCGCAACGTTAGAGGCCACCCCACATTCTCCCGTATTCATAATGAAATGGATGAGAATTATGAGCGTGAAACAAGACATTGTGGGCTATGTCGCCAACGAGGACATGTAAGGACAAGATGCCCGAATGCAAGTTATAATTAATTCCCCACTGTCATTGTATGTTATTGCATTAGCCAATTATGCTCCTGCTCAGACAGGTCGTGCCTTTAGCAAGCACAACAAAAAATGTAATTTACCCATGGTCTTATGTAATGAATTATCTTTACATTTGCATTTGTTAAATAAGCAAGCACTAAAGATTGATTTGATATACCATTTTATTGGCTTAGGAATATATTCCAAATACATAAAGCGATTCAATGACATCCATCACTGTTTTATTACAGTACGACATACTAATACGTATATCATCTTCTCATACGTGCTTTCTTTAAAAAAGAACATATATCATAGGAGTATCCACATATCACTTCTGTCGATGCCTTAGAATGGACGAGATATGCATCGTCCACCAACATATTAACCTTCGTGTTCGCTGTCATCTGAACCGTAATCTTCATTATTCTCTTCTGCCAAGGATATGCTCGCGAAATTATCACGTGGTGGTGGGGTAACTTCCCTAAATGCATACACCACATAGAATTCTAATCGAGTATAAAATTGTTGATTATAAACGAACCGTTCAATCATTGTTTGAACGTGAACATATCGTTTTATTTGCAATGGCCCCCATACAGGGCGTGGCTGGGAACACAACAGTAATCGATGAAGTATCGATTCAACGACACAATTGTAACCGTAACGCTCTTTGAACCTAGTCTCTACAACATTGTCAAACTCGGCGAACGTAATATCCATTTCGACATCCAAATCGAAATGCTCAGTGGAATATGTTGTGGCAAAATACAAACCTGATTCGTTGGTGATTGGCTCAACGTCAACCAAGATAGTGCAAGGGATCTCCATTGATGAAATGCGACGATGAAGTTCAGCAAGAGCTGTGGATAACTTATGCAATATAGTAATGACAATTGACGTGGGTAGTTATCTATGTGAGTGAAAGAAAAACCCTTGTTGTATTTATATGCATAGGATAAGGGAGTATATATACCGTGAGAATAAAATTGAAATGCATTGGGGGACGGGGGAAATCTTATCCGATTAATCCTGTCTGCCATCATCTGCATCTAATTCTTTATCCGTTGTCTTTTGTAATGAATTGTGTTTACCTTTTTTTTCGTTTTCCACAAATGAATAAAAATTGCTTTCAAACACCGCGCAGTTGTTATTCCACACGATAGATCACATGCAAGGAATAATTAAAGCTTCAATTTTTGGGCAAAGACAATATTCCAAGATAAGGAATTGTATTCTATTGTAATGTAGCAGAAAAAATGTAATTATAAAAGGGGTACAGCTTGGAATGATGTCGTCATCTCTCATTTCCTCAACCGTTGCCCATTTTCAATTCATAGTATATTTCCTCACCACTCCTCAAGTAGTGAACCATAGATTAGAGTGATGTCTTCCGACCAACATGTGGATGGCTTTGTACCGAGGAGATGATATTATCCTCAGACACTTTATTAATGTCTACTTGGTCAACGACATCATGCTGAGAAACGGTGTAGAAGTTGTGGTGATTAGTAAGGCTACTAACCTTTCTCTGACTAGCTCTAGGGAAGAAGTTGTCGTCAACCACTATTGTAATGTCTACCAGGTGAACAACATCACTCTTAGAGATGATGGCCAAGTTGTGGTGGTTAGTATAACTTGGCTTGGTATGTTTTAGTGTATGTTCCCAACCTACGCAGACATTTTGAAACAGTATTTGTTGCGCACTTCTCTTTTGCTTCTTTGTTTTACAAAGATGGACAAAGTGGCGAATGTAAACAACGTTTGAATATGATATTAATGTGTAGATCCATTCTATGACATCCATTGGGGGACGGGGGACAGCTTAGCCGATACAATTGTTGTAACACAATTACGTAAAACCTAATTGTTCCCTGACCTCTGTCTATCAAGTTGTTGTGCTATTATGTTACGTCGCATCTCGTACATTGACTCTTGCATCTGGAAATCATCGTCGTCGGGTTCAATAGGATCGTAGATAACTAGTAGTGGAATATGTGCCATGAAATCATTGTACTCCATGTAGTTTTCCATCATTCGTTGAACAGATGCGTCATTGCGTACATGTATAAAATTCCACTCGTAATCGCCTTCCAACCCCAAATACACCATTGTTGCTATGTTTATTCTGCCAAGGATAGACTGCAGAGCACGGATGACTCGTCGATGTAGATCACTAAGATTATTAGGATACGGCATATTTATTTCTATGCGTCTATGCCCCATCCTTCGATCAAACTGAGCACCATGACGGCCGAAAGTAGCAGCATAGTTAACGTGCAAACTAAAAGGAAACTCCATTTGATTTTTAGAGGAGAGTTTGTTGTAAGATATGAACAATTCACTACTGAACTACAAAGCTTTGGTATAATGTTGTGTGGACTTAATGGGTTTGTCGCCAATACCCTATTTTATAATACTAGAGCAACGGTTACTGAAATGGATAGTTCAACGGCTACTTAAACGGCTAGTTCAACGGCTAACTCAACGGCTAGTTCAACGGCTAATTAAACGGTTAACTCAATGGCTAGTTCAACGACCACTTGAACGGCTGTCTCGTGTCCCTAGATTCTCGATAACGAAAGTGACAACTAGTTTGGGAAGTGAGAAGAAAGGACCATCCATGCTGCGGCTGACATCCAGTTTAAGGACAACATCGATTGGAGTATGGTGTTGCAAAAACGACTAGTTCAATGACTACTTGAGCGGCTGTCTCATGTCCCTAGATTCTCGATAACGAAAGTGACAACTAATTGAACGATTATCCGGACAGGTATGAGATTTCTTGGATTTCCTTGGATAAAGCATCTTATCCTCGTGTCTCACTCTACTCACTATAAAAGCATCTCTCCCATTTTCCTTATTAGATATCCTCAACTATCAACGACGATCTTCATACTATCGATTAAGGGCCATACCTCTCATCCTGTTGAACATGGACACTCTTCCATCACGGCTTTTTTTGCATTACGAACCAAGCTATGCACCAGATGGTTTTCGCATGGTACCCACTACTGAAGGAAGAACGATGGTGTTTGACCTTCCAAATATACCAAATACCATGTCATTCGAGCAACTCAAATCGTTCATCGAAGATGAGCTCTTCGATGGCTTCCACTATTATCGTGTCAGTCTCTTATCTACACAGGAGGATGGTGTACACTCACCCGATGCCATTCTGGTGCAAAATGCTTATACGTGACGATCGTGATGTGCGCGACATGTTCGTAAACTTTATCGGGGTTCAGGATGAAACATCTTTCATTGATCTTATGATCGAATATGAACCATACGATAATGATGATTATTAAGCTATGTGGTGATCGCAGATTGTGACTGTGTCGGCTTTAATCTATGTTTTTACCGCTTATAATGTTTCATTTTCGCACAAGAATGACAAGATGACGGATGTCGTTGGACTACCATGTAATTTATTATAACATTGTACGTGGATGTTCTTATTATTGAATAAGTGCGCGAGTTTGCACGTATAGTTTGTAAAAACTGCATATTAAAAAACTGCACTCCCTTGCCACTTTGCGCTTACAGTTTGGACTACCAAATGATTCCCGTTGTGCTCCAAATTTTGTATGAATGTAGTAGTACATACAAACATCATTGTACCAAAATTTGGTGGCCAACGGACAGCGGCAACCTATTGAAAAGAATGGTCAAAGTCGCGAACAGACGCAAAAACTGCATATTTAAAAACTGCACTCCCTTGCCACATTGCGCTTACAGTTTGGACTACCAAATGATTCCCGTTGTGATCCAAATTTTGTATGAATGTATTAGTACATACACACATCATTGTACCAAAATTTTGTGGCCAACGGACAGCGGAAACCTATTGAAAAGAATGGTCAAAGTCGCGAACAGACGCAAAAACTGCATATTTAAAACTGCACTCCCTTGCCACTTTGCGCTTACAGTTTGGACTACTAAATGATTCCCGTTGTGCTCCAAATTTTGTATGAATGTAGTAGTACATACACACATCATTGTACCAAAATTTGGTGGCCAAAGGACAGCGGCAACCTATTGAAAAGAATGGTCAAAGTCGCGAACAGACGCAAAAACTGCATATTTAAAAACTGCACTCCCTTGCCACTTTGCGCTTACAGTTTGGACTACCAAATGATTCCCGTTGTGCTCCAAATTTTGTATGAATGTAGTAGTACATACACACATCATTGTACCAAAATTTGGTGGCCAACGGACAGCGGCAACCTATTGAAAAGAATGGTCAAAGTCGCGAACAGACAAAAACTGTAAAACTGCACTACGGTGCCATGTGTAGCATCAATTTCCAATAGGTAAACGACGTCCGTTGACCTTGTAAATATGTATGCATGTAGTACTACATGCATACAACCGTGGTGCTAAATTTTAGAGCCTTCCGATTTAAGCAAGTGCTTCAAAAAATGCACAAAATACCAATAAAAACAACGTTTTAAAAAATGTAAAGACAATGTAAAATCCTTACAATAATAAGTTTAAATAAAAGAACAAGTGATAAAACAATGCTAAACTACATAGTCAATGTTCATAAACTAAGGATTAGTGAAATCTGAATTAAAATTCTACGATTCCTAAACCTAGAGTGTGTGCCCCTTAACCACATCCCCCCATCTTCCTCATTTTCCGGCTCATCAGCTGGTGTACTTGGATCTGCTGATGCAGATGGCGCGGGAGGACCTTGGTGTGGTGTACCTGAAGGAGCAGGCTGCTGCAAAGATGACGGATCATATGAAGGAGCAACAACCATCTGAGTTTGTTGCTGTTCGCCACCAGCTAAATTGGCCCAGTTAAATTGTCCAGTTAATTCTGCGTCATCATATATCAGCTGCTCACAAAAGTGACCAGCTCCTGAGTAGTCATGTTGGAAACAGAAGTAGCAACCTGGTTCGACGAACCCGCACCAGCATCAAAATGTGCACCAAAATCAGGGGGTACCTGGCCATAGGTTGT
This sequence comes from Limonium bicolor, assembly GCA_023374045.1. Classification (NCBI taxonomy): domain Eukaryota; kingdom Viridiplantae; phylum Streptophyta; class Magnoliopsida; order Caryophyllales; family Plumbaginaceae; genus Limonium; species Limonium bicolor. Next base: position 392,395,482 of record CM041778.1, on the reverse strand, counting down.
CTGCTCTAGCTGAGAAGGTGGTTGTGGCTCAAAAGATGGCCGATATCCCTCTTCCTCAGTGACTGTAACAGGGACAATGGAAAGCTGAGTCTGAGATGAAGGATAGTTATGGTGGTGGTGGTGGTGCGTAGTCTCGCGGACCTCTTCGTCTCTGACTGTACGGCCGACTTCTAGCAGCTCTGGGGGCAGGATTGTCGTTGATTTGATAAGCAGGGTACTGCAAGTCCACCCTATCTGGCGCCTGCTGTGACAACTCCTGGGGGAATGGCACAGACCGATGATAGTGATCTACATCAATAGTCTGGGAAAGTCTGGTGGCATATCTCCGAACAATAGGATCAGTAGGGATCCTCTGAAGCTGCTCCACTGCAGACGCCTGATCAACCAGGTAGAACAAAGGATTATAAAATGGTAAAAAACAATAGAACTATCAACTAGAGGAACAGCTGACAAACAATTTAAATAAATGCTTACCACGATGACATTCCTCCTACTCTCAACAGTGAACCAAGCAACAGAATGCTGAAGGAACCAAACCATATATGCACTCCTCCTGTCCAGTGGGATGCTCCTTGGCGTCTGTGGTGTAATCACCCGGAACTGACTCCTATTGTTCCACATCTGGATGTGGTCATGGAATATTTCCCACCATCGCGCATCTGGCCTACCGGTCCTGGTGATTACATGGAGCATGTCACAGTCGAGTGGGGGAGCAGGAATAGGCTGATCATACCCAACTGGCGCAGTACCCGGTCCGACTGGTGACCCTCTACAACATTGTAGTGGATTAAAAATACCACTACAGCGAACTGCGCTGGCTGTGGTGATCTGCCACCGTACGGCTGCCAGATCCACTACAGAACATCAAATAAATATTAAAAATATGCAAACAATATAACAAATAAATTAGTATTGTAATAAGCTTTAGTTTTATATTACCTCTCCCTCGCTCGGTGGAATCCTCATATTGTCCAGAGTTTGTCGCGCAACGATAGCGCTGATGCTATTTCCCTTGCCATTATATCTGCAACATGACATACAATTAGGGTTGTAGCGTAATTTAATAAATATTATTTCAACAACCATACAATGCTTAGTTTGTTACCTATGAGCAAGTGCAAGGTGGGGTGAAAGATTAATCCGATCTGGGGTGAGTCGTGGCCTAAGCAGGGATACGCTCGTATGCCCAGACGGTGAGCAACTTACTGCAGCCATTCAGATACTTAGTGTCGAATTTGGTGGCGTTGCACATCTCCCTATAGAAATGTGCAAGGAGCGCAGACCCCCAGCTAAGCCTCCCACTATAGCCAAATCCTCCAACAGTAACAGATAACTGACATCCACCTTGTCCCCATTAGAGTTGGGAAACAGAAACCCTCCAATCAGTCTCATAATATATGCTCTCGCATGCTGCTGATGAACAATAGCGTCACGCTGACCAAAGTCAGCGTCTGTCTCCACAAACCTCTCAGCTAGCCACACAATGGGTATCTGGTTCCCCTTGTGAGTAGGGGGGACATCACCAAGAAGCCGCTGGCACACCGCATTCACATCCACATTACTGGCGGGGAAACAGATAGGTTCCCCCTCAGTAGGCAACCCAAAAAGCACACTAACATCCTCTAAGGTTATGGTAACCTCCCGAATGGCATCAAGAATGTGTGGGTCTCAGGACGCCATCTATCAATCAAAGCGCTGATGATGCCAGTACAGTTATTCAATCTCATATTTGCTGGGCCCAAAAAAACCAGCTGTAGCAACATATGGAAGTATAGCATCATGTAGGGCAGTAGCACCCTCCCAGCAGGATCTTGTTTTCAAATTCCTATTTTGGTACTGTGCATACATCTACATTCCATACAAATTACAATTAATAGAGCACAAATAACAATTAACAAATTAATCATCATCAAACAAATAAGAAATATCAAAAACATAACAAAAGTTCGAATATTAATACAATAACTACATTACAATCATCTAGAATGTAATTTACAAAAATTGTTATGCTATGCTACCTACAATTAACTCATACGGTCTATAAACTAAGTAATATATTGAATTAACAATTAAACAGAATTACTGTTACACAGACAGATAATAATTAGACTAAACAACTACATATAGTAAATGTTATTTAACTAAACCATATATAATCATCTAGAATGTAATTTACAAAAATTGTTATGCTATGTTACCTACAATTAACTCATACGGACTATAAAGTAAGTAATTATATTGAATTAATAATTAAACAGAATTACTGTTACACAGACAGATAATAATTCGACTAAACAACTAAATATAGTAAATGTTATTTAACTAAACCATATATAATCATCTACAATATAATTTACAAAAATTGTTATTCTACATTACCTACAATTAACTCATACGGTCTATAAACTAAGCAATTATATTGAATTAACAATTAAACAGAATTACTGTTACACAGACAAATAATAATTAGACTAAACAACTAAATATAGTAAATGTTATTTAACTAAACCATATATAATCATCTAGAATGTAATTTACAAATTGTTATGCTACGTTACCTACAATTAACTCATACGATCTAGAAACTAAGTAATTATATTGAATTAACAATTAAACAGAATTACTGTTACACAGACAAAAATAGAATCCAAATAATACCAAACAATAATAAAATTACTTATACTAATCATATACAAAGAAACTATAATTATTGCATCGATTACCACTATATCAAATATCTAAATACACTAGAAATGTAAATTATTACAATATACATTAATTAGTAATACTAACTGGGTCATTGGAGGCATACGCAGCAGATATATGTGTCGTCTGCAAACTGAACGGCTGCGACTCCACCGGACCATGCTCACCCATATCATATTGATCAGCCATACTATAGTTCCTATGCAAACAAAGGATTTTAGAGCAGAGGATTTGGATACAATTGAGGTGTTTTGGAAAAATGAGCCTTCTATCCTCACTTCCTCACTTCTAAGCGCAATGCAGTGTTATATAGGGCGTTGTACAGAACCGATAATTCATTTATCTGCATCACTGAAGCCGATAAAAATTATCGGCTTCTGTACAACGTTTAAAAAAAACCCGGAATCGGGAATTCAACCGCAAAACACTCTTGCATGGGAAATGATGGGGCCAACACCCCTGTACGGGAATTTTCCACAAAATAGTATCAATCACTCCCCCAATAGATAAGAATGACATGAATTCCTTAAAAAAAGGAATGACATAAATTATGCATGTTAAGCATATTCACCTTCCCCATATCATTGGTCACTTCGCAACACTTTTCATGTTCCCTTCAATCCCATTTCTGATGTTAAGAATCACCTAATATTGACTAATTTAAGGTTTATAATATATATTGTTTACATGTGCATAGTTTGGTTGTAATTATTATTTTATAAATTATTCAAACAAAAATTATATACTTCAGATCCCACTATAATTGTCAACTCAAATTCAATTGAAAGACAATTAGAGTCAAAATACATTTAATTTTTGTACAGCTAAAATTCGTAGATAATATTTTCTGTTAAAAAATTTTTTGAAGCGTTTTTCTGTTAATTTTTTTACTAGTCAAATTGATTCATAGGGGATTCCACAAAAAATAAAATAAATAGAGGAGGGTGAACGTGAAGGATACTTGTGGAACATATATGGGCCTATGAGAGTATCATTATCAAAAACCCAAATTTGGGTTCTTAACACTCTCTTTCCTATTTCTCTCACTGCCACATTTTATAGAGACCAACATGATATAGTGATTCATTATATCACATTAAACAATACCAAATAATCAAAATTAATATCAAAACTATTGTACAATAATTATTCTACTATATTTTGGCAAATATTGTTTATCTATCAAAAATAACCATTTTTATAAACTCATATTTATTTTACCATCACACTCATTAAGAACATTTAAGATTTAATTTTACCAACATAGAGAACCTATCATTTAGTTTTAAACTTATTGTCATATCATTTTATTTTTTTACTTATTAATTTTAAAGAATATTTTTAAATCAAACAGCAACATTCTATTAAGCATTGTATAATACAAACATCAGTATTAATTATATTACTACTATTTCAATAATACACAAATAATTTTAACTTAATATTTTATAGATGGTTAAAGTTTTATTATATTTTTGAAACAAAAATAAAATAAAATTTATTCATATATATTATTAATATTATTTTTTATTATTTTCACTCTATATTTAGATTAAAATTTATAATGAATAGATTGTACATATTATATTTTCAAATATATTTTAATATTACTTTTATATCACTAAAATATACATATTAAATATTAATTTACCTAAAATAAATATATATTTAAAATATGAAAAACATAATCAATATAGATTTCATTTTGTAGAGAATGGGATTTTAAGATTTTGATATATTTGGTTTATTTATATATTTAGTAGTAGTTTTTAAAATATTAAGATTTTAAATATATAAAATTTAACTATTTATATTTGACATATTATAATTAGAGAAAAAACATAGTGGGTCCTATTTTTGGGTTCTTAAAAAATTCTTCCACAAGAACTCATAATTAGAGTTCCCACTCTCTCTCGGAAGAATTGAGCCCCCTGGAATTGTCGACCCATTATCGCCCAGTAGCCTAACCGAGGAGAGGACCCGGACCCGGTGGTGATTTCCGAAGTCGGGAATCGAGCGAGAGAAGACGAAAATTCGATCTCAGGTCGAACCTGTGACGAGTGCGAAAGGATGGAGGTGCAACAGAGAAAGGCGAACAAGTACAGCATCATCATTCCCACCTACAACGAGCGTCTAAACATCGCTCTCATCATCGTTTACCTCGTTTGCAAGCATCTAAGGTATACGTCTGTGTTCATCGATCCGGTTTTCTTTCAATCCAAATTCTCACTTTTATAAGTTTCGTGGGTCTTAGAATTGAGCAACGAGAATAGTCTTTGGATTATAGATGTAGAAATTGAGGAGAAAACTGATATTAGACGACTAGGGATGCTGCTGTAGTACCTTGTTCACATTTCGAATAAAGCTATGGATCGCGGAATTTTTAGCTGTTGCTGAAAATGGATAGAGCTGTGTAGATCGCGGGTGGAAGATCTGCATTTCATTGTATCATTTTTGTATGAAGGAAATGTGAATATCGAGTGTTATATACATATGCCGGCACTAAACCAATAGTATTCTTCCTGACATCAATCTACACCCACCCTACTACAAATCGCCCTGTTTCTTTTGTTCTTACTATATTCAAATTTTAACGTTCCTGCTTGATGTCCCTTATACACTGCTTGCGACAGGATGACATTTATTAAAAGTAACATCATCCCTGTATCTCCATACAAATAAATGCTAGCTTCCATCAGCGTAAGTATCAATTGATTTTTTCCTTTTGGCCTTCTCAAAACTGCTAACACAAGCTTTGTAATCCAACGGCATATGAATGCCCAGCCAAACCGCCTATTGGTTTAAGAAATCACATATGAAGAACAGATGGAGAGCTGTTTCCACATCTTCACAAAATTGACAGGTTGGACTACCACTACACCCATTTTGTATTATCGATCCTTCACTGCCAGCTGATTATGCATAGTTAACCACTATTTTTTTAATTATTGTGGCATTTGCCTTATTATAAGTAGAAAAAGAAGATATACATCCCCTCCCGAATTCATCCTGCTCATTAAAACCTCACCGGGCAAAACCCATGGGAAAAATCCCAGTAAGAAATTCTTCCAACCAAAGCTACTGCACCAATTCTATTATCCTACTCCCACCCATAGTTAACCACCAAATAAACACAGGGCAGGTACTAGTGACTGCCAATCTCCTTCCTCCATTCTACATTAGCTCCCTACTGGCAAAATAGGAAGTATACGCAGCTTATGCTGAGTTTTTCAGTAACCAAGCTTTATCAAACTCTTCGTTCAAACCTCTCTGGACATTCTCATCCCTTATGTTCAGCAATGGTTTCCACCACCATCCATCATATGTGCTCCTTGATAGGTCCCAAATGGATCTACTATCCAGCAACCGATCCTTCTTCGACCTCAATCATATTGATCCACCACTTGGAACAGAGAGCTCAGCATATGAAGCTTATTCCAAGACGGAAGTTGTTGAAATCCAGCCCTCCCTTCTCCTTTGGTCTGCATACAGTAGACCAGGCTTCTGGTTTGCATCTTTTCTCCATATCAATGCCTCTTTACAAGTACCTTCTACATGGGGCCCTAATATTTTCCATTGGATTTTTAGGCTTAAGGAGGATACTTGCCCAAAATTTTTGAATACTTCGCAAAATTGCTTTAATCAATCTCGTCAATCTGGTAATTTTCTGCATGATTTATTGAGTAGAGGAGATAAATCATTACTGTTAAGTTTATGGGAGCCGACAGGAATCTTTAGATAACCTCACTGTCTAGCTGAATATATAGCTCACTGTATTGTTATCCCTTAATAACATCTACTTCTTGTTATGACCCAAATTTTCATCTTACAGGGAAGATATTCGATACTCTGGATTGCAATTTTACCACGTTAAAGGCACTAGTGCTGATGTGTTGGTATCTATGATTGATATTTCATAATCCGGATCATAATTCTGAAATTATTGTTGCATCTTGTGTGTATAGCTGTAGAGAATTTTGTTGGACGTTGAATCTTCTGATTGAATTCGGTGGGGGTGGTGCCGCACATTTTTCACTTTAAATGTCTCTTGTTTTGTAAATGACTGCGCCAACTGGCAAGTAGGTGATTATGGTTTGGATATTGCTGTCTCAGGGAATTTGATTTCGAGATAATCGTTGTGGATGATGGAAGTCCCGACGGAACCCAAGATATTGTCAAGCAATTGCAAGGAGTTTATGGAGAAAATCGTCTAGTACGTGTGTTACCTATGTCCTCACAAATTTTGTCACCATTTACACTTTTTTTGTTTTTTACTTTGTGAAACCGCAGTGTCACTAGCTGATGTTTCTATTTGTGTCAGCTACTGAGAGCCAGACCTAAGAAGCTTGGCTTAGGTACTTAATACTTAGCAGGCCATATTTGTTTTCAAGTGATTAGAATTTTTTTAGACACTTGAAGCTTATTTACCGTCTCCTTCACCGCAGGAACTGCTTACGTTCATGGCCTAAAGCACGCTACTGGAGATTTTGTAGTGATCATGGATGCTGATCTTTCTCATCATGTAAAGTTCTGATCTATTCAATTCATTGTTTGTTATCCATCCACTAGAGGATGGTTCTTCTACTGTGGGATGTGACCATGTGATGACTGAGTGAACTTTCTGTTAGGATGTAACTGAAGAGTTCTTCGTTTCAGTATCATCATTGTCTGTGTAACATTCTCATATACTAATTTGTCTTGCTTCAACTTGCAGCCCAAGTACTTACCAAGCTTCATCAAGTGAGCAAGCAGATCTTATTATTCTGTCTTCTGGCCGTGAAGTATGTTTCTTCTTATTTTGTGCAGCCTTGAATATGAAGTTTGATTTTTGTTTTTGTTTTTATCAATGCGAATCTTTAGGAAGCAGATGGAGACGGGTGCTAGCATAGTGACGGGGACCCGGTACGTAAAGGATGGGGGTGTGCACGGATGGACTCTGATGCGAAAGTTGACTAGCAGGGGAGCAAATGTGTTAGCACAGACTCTGCTCTGGCCTGGTGTTTCTGATTTAACTGGGTCTTTCCGGTAATTAATTAGTTTTTCATGAATGATGCCGCGTTTGTTAACTCTTAATCAATGACCATGTTAAGAAGATCCGATTATTTACCTATAGTATGTCTGATCGCTGCTCTGTTGTGTGTGCTGCAGTCTTTACAAGAAATCTGTCCTTGAAGATCTGATTAACTCGTGTGTGAGTAAAGGGTATGTGTTTCAAATGGAGATTATTGTTAGAGCAACAAGAAAAGGGTATCATATTGAAGAGGTAAGTAACTGGAGTTTTTTGCAATGATTTTATACCTTGCAGTATGAGATGTCTGGTTCGGATGATTAAGAATATGGACTTTTTGGTGAACAGGTGCCGATCACCTTTGTCGACAGAGTCTATGGTAGCTCGAAATTAGGAGGTTCTGAGATCGTGGAGTATTTAAAAGGCCTTGTATATCTCCTGGTATCAACATGATTTGTTTGGTGAACAAATTTTGTGTTCAATAGTCAAATATAGTAGTGTATGAAAATACGGAGGATGATTATTGCTATTTTTTTAGTAAATTACTCTAAATCCATTGACGATATTACAAGTTAGCATCTTGAGGTTATGAATATATTTGATGTACTTTTCGAGATAAATATGTTGTTTTTAGACACTTATTTTTTTCACTTGACAATTTATCCTTTAACATGTTAGATTTTCATTCATTGTGTTATATTGTCATAATAGGTAATACTTAAAGTATAATATGAATCACAATCTCTCTCTAAAAGTTATAATTGACAAAACCATCAGAGTGTGACTTCTATGTACATTTTTGCTGTTCAATTGGAGTTATGGTTCTTTGTTTTGGTGATGCGAAGTAGAAAATGATGATTTAAAAATAAAGACATGGGAAAATTACATTGCTCACCCATGATGTTTGATAAATTATACCCCCATCCACGAGGTTTCAAAAATTATTTTGCTCACCCATGTGATTTTCTCTATTTTACATACAACTTTTCTAGTATTTGATCAACTCAAAAGATGCTTAAATGTTGTCCAAAACTAATAAAACTTTACATGGATGATGATAAAGTATTATATTTTTGTCCAACGTCAAATCTAAAGTTTTTAAAGCTCATATATGACCTGTGGGATTCAATGAAAACACATTGACGTGTCACATGTTTCATTGGGTCCCACGGATCACATATGAGCTTAAAAAACTTTGGAGTTCACGTTAGATTAAAATATAATACCTTAGCATCATTCATGTAAAGTTTCATCAATTTTGAACAACATTTAAGCATCTTTTAAGTTGATCAAATATTAGAAAAGTTGTCAGATGTAAAATAGAGGAAACCACATGGGTGGACAAAGTAATTTTTGAAACCTCGTGGGTGGGGTGTGTAATTTCACCAGACGTCATGGGTGGGCGATGTAATTTTCCCTAAAGACATATAAGAAGAAAGAGACTGTGGGTGTGATTTTGTATTAAGTATTGTCTGACGTGAAAATGTGATGAGAAGAGGTTGCTAGGTCGGAGAGAAATAATGCTAGACAAACAAATTATAATTTTGGAGGTCCATTGTCAAAGAATCCCAATACCCCGAGAGGTTACCAAAGTTATTAATAATATGAAATGCTAATTGTAATATCGATAAATCTTTAGGGACTAAGAGTAAAGTTTTTTTTTAATCTTCTTATTAGAGGAAGACTTGTCACTTTTTTCACCGTGACTTGCTGAGCATATGAATTGTAACTATACGCAGCATACCTCGAGAGGTTGCCAAAGTTATTAATAATCTGAAGATGCTAATTTGTAATATTGATAAATCAGGGACTAAGAGTAAGTTTTTTTTAAATCTTCTTAGTAGAGAACGACTTGTCACTATTTTCACTGTGAGTTGCTGTAGTGGCGGACCTACCTTATGACCTATGGGGCACGTGTCCCCATAGAGTTTTGGAAAAATACAAGTATATATGTGTCTCTATATATAAAAAATAAATATTACATAAGTGTTAGATAATTAAAATGTAACTGAAATATGATGTTTTGATATTCAAAATAGTGCATTTTTCAAAACTTGGGTTGATACTATCAGTTACTACATTACAGTTGAAAAAACATCTCCACCCATAAAATATGTTAGAATGAAAGATGAACGGGTTAGTGATAATCTAAACACGTATGTAGAATCAAATATATTATAAGTCCATTAACAATAATATTAATATATATCATTTTCAAATGATTAAGACTCATATAATGTAATTGTAATTTAAATAGTAAATATAATTTCAAAATTAAATTTTAATATTCTATTTGACAGATTGCTATTAAATAAAAAGTACCCCACAAGTTTTAAAGTCTCTAGTTCCGCCACTGAGTTGCTGAGCATATGAATTGTAACGCAGCATACCTTGGGTTCAAACTTTTGGCCGTTGCATGTTCTGTCAACGATTTGTATCAAGGATTGACCAGTTACAGTGAGAGTAGAGTAGTAGATCCTCGAGAGATCACTTACAAGATGGCATCGAGACACGCCTTGTAACATGTAGGAGCTCAGGAGAGACTAAATTTTATATGATCTTGACGGTACCAAACAGCACAACCCCATATAACTAAGAATCTAAGACAACTCTGTAATTAGACCAGACTTTATAGAGGAAACGAAACCGTTTGACTAAAGCAAAATGTACACAAATATCAACATACAGCAAAAGGAAAATACCCAGAAGAGGGTGAAAGAAAACTTGAGAAAGAGTACAGTTTCTCTACTACTGAACTAACATAATGTAGCAATTACTGGTACGACCTGCGCGGATTCATACGAATAAAGTACAGGTCCGGAATCTGGTTTCATTAGCGCTGAAACCATAAAAAGGTTCGTAACAAAGGAACGCTGCATCACCCAACGACCCCACTATATGAGCAGATCTCTAGCAGTACTTCTAATCCTAAAACCTGATATCAATCCAAGACGAACGATCATCAAAATCCAGATGAATTTTGCAGTCAGAAACCCTCCATTTCTCTACCAGTATCTTTTTTCATCCACCCACCAACAGAATTCGAATCGAACCCACTTTCAGAGCTCCCTCCCGTCAATTCTTCCTTCCTCTCACAGCCCTAGTCTTTCTCGCGCCACCGGTCGAATGCTCCACACCCATCGGCACAGGTAGTGTAGGTTTCTTGATATTCCGCAATGCATATCTCGGATGCTCCACACCCATCGGCACAGGTAGTGGAGGTTTCTTGATACTCCGCAGCGCATATCTCGGATGCTCACTCCGATCCATCTGCCCCGACGCCACATACCCTGAGTTTCTCACTGCCGTTGAAGATTTGTTCGCACTCGCATACACTTTCATTTCCTTCTTCCCGCGGCGCCGCCGTCCTCTGTGTGTAACCCATCGGGGTCGCCACAACACCCCAGTCACCTTCACCACCCAGCTTTCTTTTCAGCCTCTCGTTCCTTCTGGTGCAGTACACATCGTAGAGTCTCCCCCTCTCGAAAACCGAAGCGGAATTGACGCCGAACCCTGCGGTGGCGGAGCAAGATTTCCCTAACTCGTCTTGAACGAACTTCTCCAGCGCATTGAATTCGAGCGACATATTGCCGTACTTGTCCCCACCGAACTTAGAATCCTGCTGCTTAGGGGTCGCGGTCCATCCAAATCGATTTGCAGCAGCTTGCCTTGCGGGCGGATTGACTGCGTCATGTCGGATGAGGGGTTTTATTAGTCGAGAAACGAAAATTTAGGATCGACAGAGAAGCGAAAGAATCAAAGAAGTACAGGTTTTTTGGCAAAAATTGACCAATCTCAATCGTACTTCGATCGTTGAGATGAATTGCGTTGAGAAATTCTAGTTCCTGTACCTGATGATGGAGTTCCCATGGGAGTTGAAGCACCGGATCGAAGAGTACGGCGGAGGCGAAGTGGAGATTTCGCAATAGGCTGCTTGCGATCGGATTTCATCTTTGAAAGAAGAGAAAAAGAGACGGCAGCAGGCAGGCGTAGTTGTCTTTTCTTTGCTGAAATGTTCAAGGGAGCCTGCTTGATATTTTAGGTTACATAGGCCGCCCTGACCTATAAACGTTGGAAAGGATAGAATGGTGAATAGTGTTTGAATATAGAGAGAGCGTGTCTAACGGTCATATATTTGATCGAACGGGTATGATGAGGTTCCCCTTTTGATTTTTTATGAACCCTTTGATCTGTTACGTGCCCATGATGACCGCTTTGGGCCGGGACCATCATACTCAGCCTCGGAAATATGTTTTGAAGCATGTACTTTAATGGTAGTCAATGGGTCCGAACAGAACCGGTTCCGAACCGTCATCAAACACAGTGAATATGAATACAACTCTGGATATCTGGAACCGGAACCGTCTGCAACCGCCCAGAATCGACCTTGGATTCAGAACTGTCAGAACCAGAACCGCTCCACAACCGTTCAAACTAGACGTTGATCAAATGTCACACAACATCGTTTTGGCCCGAAGACGTGCGCCCTTCTCTGGAACCGACCAAAATCACTTCAAAACCGGTCAAAACCGCTTCAGAACCGGCCCGAACCGGTTTTTTGAGTGAATCCAAAGTGAATACAGTCTTCAGAACTGGAACCGCCCCAGAACCGCCCTAACCGTTTCCGAACCCGAAATACACATGTCCCGAAACTGGAACCGACGGAACTGGAACCGTGGCCAGCATTTAATATGGTGAAGCAACGACGGAAGGTGCCTAAAACACATTTTGAGCATGATGGTCTATATAACGACGAGCATTGGATCTCTAAAAAAAATAATTTGATAGTGTAGATTCTAATTTTTATTACGGGTATTGATGTCAAGTTAATTTATAATTAGAGAAATAGAGAATAAATATTGGATGTGTATTCCCACAATCCAGTTTCAAGTGAACATAAAACCCATCAATTTTAATAAATAATTTCACAATTTATAGTAATTAAGTGAAATTGAAATGAAAGTAGTAATTTTAACAAAAAAAATCCCACGTTTTAAGCAAAAAAAATTATTCAAAAATAACAAATTAAAAAATCCGTTGACAAGACTCCTTAAAAATAAATGTAAGAATATTATGATCAAGTAAAAACAAATCCCCTCTTTCATTTTAAAAATTATATTGTTTAAATTTAAAATCTATACTTTTATCAAACAAATCTACACAATCATTTCAAAAGTTCTATTATTTTACATAAATATTTACATTTTTTACACAAAGGAAATAAATAGTTAAAGGTGGTTAAATATTTTTCATTATCTAGCTTGATGAAAATTAAAGTAAATATTCGTACCTTCAGAATTACTTAATAAATTTTTACCATCAAATAATAATAAATCTACACTTTCAATTTAATAAAATATATGCTAAATTAAACAAATTTGCTCCTATATTTTGAAAAATCTATCATTTTACTTAATATCTACACTTTATGAAAAATTAATACAAAACTAAACTTCTATAAAAAATCTACACCTACATTTTGAAAAATCTATCATTTTACTTAAAATTTACACTTTCAATTAAATAAGAAATTAATAGAATCTAAAATTGGTTAAAACAAATTTACACCTAAGTTGTTTCTTCTCTCAACTCTCAGATTAAGGTTTCGTTCGATGATGGTACTTTTGTGGTATATATGTGGTATGTTTTGAGTTGGTATTTTTGACAAAAATATCAAACAACCACATTGTCAAACAACAGTCTTTAAAACAGGCACAAATATACCAGCACAAAACAACAAACAATTTATGCTACAAAGAGAATGAATACCGTATATTTATATTTATATTTATATTTATATCTGTATTTGTATCTGTATCTGTATCTGTATCTGTATCTGTATCTATATTTATATGTATATCTGTATCTATATCTATATCTATATCTGTATCTATATCTATATTTATATTATACTTATATTTATATTTATACTTATACTCTAATTTTAATTTTTTATTTATACTTTTTATATTTATATTTATACTTATATTTATATTTATATTTATATTATATTTAGATTTATATTTATATTTATATTATATTTATATTTATATTTATATTTATATTTATATTTATATTTATATTTATATTTATCTTTATATTTATATTTATATTATATTGTTGTTACGATTATATTGCTGTCTAGCTGTTATGATATAAAGGTTGCTTCTGTAACGTGTCATTACCGTTGGGGTCTAGGCTAGCTGTCAGGGATATAAGTAATACTAGCTGGCTCTGTAAATGTTAGAGTGGGTAAGTCAAAACCTCTCTGTTAGAGTCCACTCTCAAAACTACGTTTTCCAGTAATAGAAGAAGTTCTCCCTTCTTGTTTTACAGTCGCTTTCTCTACCGTTTCATGGTATCAGAGCGGGACGTTTCCTGCTTTCCTTCTCCCCTCACCGTTGAAATTTCAAGAATCTCGTTTCTGAGATAAGAAAATGGCCAACGACGACAATCCCAAGATTACTAAAGAGAGCGAGAAGAATAAGGAAAAGGAAAAAGACACCGATGGAGGTTTGACGGAGAAGGAGAATGATCCCCTTCGGGTTCTAAATTCCGACACGCCCGGAACGATTTTAACCTGCAGCAAGTACGGTGGAGGCCCCGGCTTCACCACCTGGAAACGAAGCATGCTAATATCTTTGTCAGCCAAAAATAAAATAGGCTTCGTCGATGGAACGCTGCTCAAGCCGACGGATTCCAAACTTCGTGCGCGGGCGTGGAAGAGATGCAACGATATGGTAATCTCATGGATTTTGTCCAGCTTGGAGAAGGAGATTGCAGAATCCGTAGTCTTCTGCCAAACTGCGGCGCAGATCTGGGAACAACTTATTGCAAGATTCGAAGAGGGAAACGCGGCGCGGTTTTATATTCTGGAGCAAGATCTGGCAAACACAAGGCAGGGAGACGAATCCGTGAGTGCGTATTACACGAAGATGAAGAAACTCTGGGATGAGCTCGACTCGTCTAACCCTATACCTAGCTGCAACTGCAACAACAACGGCAAGCTACGCGAATATATACAAACACAAAGATCTGTGAAATTCCTCATGGGCGCTCATCCTCGATACGCAAATGTCCGGGGCAACATCCTCTTGATCAAGCCACTGCCCTCGATGGAGCAAATCTACTCCATGCTTATCCAAGAGGAGCGACAAAAAGGAGTCTCGCGTGAACCAAACACAGAACAAGACAAAGGCCAGATTGCTTTTGCGGCGGATACTGCGGCATCAATCTCAGCCAACTACAAGAAACAGTCGAGAAACCCTAGGCGACAAAACCTTCACTGCACTCATTGCCAGAAACCTGGGCATACGGAGGACCGATGCTTCGAAAAGGTCGGATACCCTCAAAATTGGAGAACAGGGAGGAGCAAGAAACTTGTCGCCAACGTCAATGGTCAAGAAGAGACCCAGAATCCCAAAGAACAGAAGACCGCGAGAACTTACACAACAGAGGAGTTGAACCAAATTCTTGCCCATTTTGCCAAAGAACAAGATTCTGCCAACGCAGTTTCACATCCAGGAAATGCGTCATACGGTTTTGTTGGTAAAACTAATCCTAAACCCTGGAACAATCTTAAGTCCCTAACTGCTTCTGTTTTGTCTGTGAACCGTGACAACATAGTTTCTTGTACGCGCTCTGGGATTGACCACAATTGCTTAACTGCTTTCTCTGATTTGTCTGTGAATTGTGATGAGATACACACATGCTTGCATTCTGGAAATTCTAGAAGAGATAACAATGTTCAATGGATTTTAGATACAGGTGCATCACAACATATGTGTTCTGATATACAATTGTTTTCAGAGATTAGGGAAACTTGAAAACGAACAACAAGTGGCTATGCCAGATGGGCACCCACAGAAAGTTAGGTGTGTGGGAACTGTAAAATAAATGAATGACTGCCTAACTCTTCTTGATGTTCTCTGTGTCCCTGCATTTAGATTTAATCTCATCTCCATAGGCAAACTAGCACAAAGCATGCAAGGTCGTTTTCTGTTTGATAACTCTTGTTGCCTCTTTCAGGACTTTAGAAATCAGATTGAGGAACAAATAGGCGTGTACAAGTCAGGAGTGTATCTTCTTGATCTAGACTGGGGTCCGAAAAATATGAACATTTCAGCCTCTGCTTATGTCAAGAACAACAACCTTGTTAGTGGTTTCGACTGTGATGATATTCTTGCTCTGTGGCACCATAGGTTAGGGCATTTGCCGATAAGAAAGCTAGAAAAATTGAAACTGTTGGATGGAAAAAAATGCAAGAAGCAATTCATCTATAGAGTCTTGTAATAGGGGAAAAAGCCATAGATTACCTTTTCCCAAGAAGAGTTTGACAAATACCAACATTTTGATCTTGTACATATAGATGTGTGGGGTCCATATAAAGTAAAAACTCATGATGGTTTTCTTACTTTGTTACCTTGTTGATGATTCATCTAGGGCCACATGGGTCCATTTCATTTCAGCTAAATCTGATGCTTTTTCTGTTATCATAAATTTTCTGAAAATGGTTCAAGTGCAGTTTGGAAAAAATGTGAAAACCATACGCACTGACAATGCATATGAGCTTGGGAGTTCCAAAGCCACCTCAGATTTTCTAAAACAAATGGGAATAACCCACCAGATGACCTGTGCTTACACCCCCAACAAAATGGGGTGGTTGAAAGAAAGCACAGGCACATCCTGGAAACAGCAAGAAGTCTGATGATTCACTCTTCCTTACCTCTTAGATTCTGGGGGGAAAGCATCCTCACTGCAGTATATACCATCAATAGAATGCCACTAGATTCCCTGGATGGAATTTCACCTTTCAAAATGCTATATGGGAAAGATCCAAACTATGCTGAACTTAAATGTTTTGGGTGTCTGAGTTTTGCCCACATCAACCAAGATACTCATGATAAATTCTCAACAAGATCTGTGAAAGCTGTTTTCTTGGGGTATGCCCCTAACAAAAGGGCTACAAACTCCTAGATCTAGACAATAACAGAATTATAGTTAATCGTGATGTCAGATTTTATGGGAATATCTATCCTTACAGAAACTCACATGAAAACAGAAATGTCACTAGGGAAGAAAACTCATAAATAGCAGTGATGAAAATTCTTTCCTGCCTTCGGATTTACATTTTGAACACATTAACCCAATTTTCTATGAAGAAGAAACAGAACAGCACCATGAGACAGTTCCTGGAGATGCTAGAGTAGCAGAAGAAAGACAACCAGAGGACTCTGAAGCAGAGGAACAGACACAACCTGATGATGCCACAGCTGACCTGAGAAGATCAACAAGGAGCAGGAACCAACCCACCTACCTCAAGGACTATGTTGTTGGAAAGGTCACATCGGCTACACCAGAGGCACAAAAAACAGCTAAGTTTCTGGATCCTTTTTCTTCTATCTTGAGTAATCGCCTGAATGTTTGTAACCCTGCTTACTATAAAGAACCTGAAAGGGACACATGCTTAGATGGCAGCTTCTCTCTATGCTCCATGCTTACCCGTGAAAAAACCATTAAAATCTCAACCAGTCCCACTCTCACACATCATAGTAATTTCCCCTTAGCTGCTGCTGTCATTACCGGAAAAGAAATGGAGCCCACTGATTTTTATGAAGCCATTAAGGATAAGAAATGGATAGAAGCTATGAAAGAAGAATTTGGGGCCTTAGAAAGAAATCAAACTTGGGATATAGTGGATCTCCCTAAGGGAAAGAAACCTATAGGTTGCAAGTGGGTTTATAAGCTGAAATACAAAGGGGATGGGACTCTAGAGAGACACAAAGCAAGGTTGGTTGTTAAGGGATATACACAAAGGCATGGAATAGATTATCAAGAAACTTTCTCCCTGTCATAAAATTCACCACCATCAGAACTTTGATTGCTGTCAGCAGTAAAAGAAACTGGAAAATAACTCAACTTGACATCAATAATGCTTTTCTTCATGGTGATTTAAAGGAAGATGTCTACATGGAAATGCCTTTAGGATATAGAAACACCGATACTTTACAAGTGTGCAAACTTAGGAAATCTTTATATGGGTTAAAGCAGGCCTCAAGGCAGTGGCATGAAAAATTAAGCAGTTTTCTGATTAGCCTTGGTTTTCTACAGTCTTTAAATGACTACTCTTTGTTCACCAGAAAAAGAAATGGTTTATCTGTGTACCTGGCTGTATATGTTGATGACATAATATTAACAGGCAGCGACACAGAAATGATACACTCAATCAAGCAGCAGCTGGACAGTATGTTTAAAATCAAGGATTTGGGGCAAATCACATACTTCCTTGGGATGCATTTCATACATACTGCACTGGGTATTGTTGTAACTCAAAAACAGTACTCAGAGAACCTTGTACAAGAGTTTGGTTGTGAAAACAGTAAGAGCACAGCAGGTCCTCTTGAACTGAACAACAAACTCTTAAAGGAGCAAGGAAATCTTCTCAAGGATCCTCTAATGTACAGAAAACTCGTAGGAAAGATAAGTTTCCTAGCGCATACAAGACCAGATTTATGTTTTACTATCCAACTCTTAAGTCAATTTCTGCAGGAACCACGGGATACACACCTGAAAGCTGCTCTGCATACAGTTCGGTATATTAAAGGGACAACAGGTTATGGACTTGTCTTTAACAAAACTGCCTCTTTGAAACTAACAGCTTTCTGTGATGCTGATTGGGCAGGTTGTCCCAACACCAGAAAGTCCATTAGTGGGTACTACATCGAGCTAGGAGGTTCACCAATCTCGTGGAAGGCCAAGAAGCAAAGCAACGTGGCCCTATCCTCTGCAGAAGCAGAATATAGAGCGTTGAGACAGACGACAGCAGAGCTGAGCTGGCTTTCCCGAATCCTCCATGAGCTGGAGGTAGAAGGGATCCTTCCAATACCTCTGAAGTCTGATAGTCAATCTGCAGTTTACATAGCGCGAAATCCTGTTTTCCATGAGCGCACCAAGCATATAGAAGTCGATTGCCACTTCGTCCGGCAAAACATCCAAGAAGGCATGATCAATGTCGAGTTTATTCCTTCACACCAGCAGCTAGCGGACATCCTCACTAAGACACTGGCTGGAAAGGATTACCCAGAAGTCACACGGCAACTAGGGATGCAACTAGTGTGAATAATAACAGCTATTGTTATTTGTGCAAAGTTCACACTATATTCGTGTAACCTTTGAGGGAGGGTGTTACGATTATATTGCTGTCTAGCTGTTATGATATAAAGGTTGCTTCTGTAACGTGTCATTACCGTTGGGGTCTAGGCTAGCTGTCAGGGATATAAGTAATACTAGCTGGCTCTGTAAATGTTAGAGTGGGTAAGTCAAAACCTCTCTGTTAGAGTCCACTCTCAAAACTACGTTTTCCAGTAATAGAAGAAGTTCTCCCTTCTTGTTTTACAGTCGCTTTCTCTACCGTTTCATATATTTATATTTATATTTATTTATATTTATTTTCTATTTATATTTATATTTATATTTATATTTATATTTATATTTATATTTATATTTATATTTATATTTATATTTATATTTATATTTATATTTATTTATATTTATATTTATATTTATATTTATATTTATATTTATATTTATATTTATATTTTATTTATATTTATGTTTATGTTATATTTATACTTTATATTTATATTTATATTTATTTTTATACTTATACTTATACTTTTTTTATACTTATATTTATATTAGCTTTATAATCGTATCATAGAAATCAGTAACATATTGCACGTAACTAACTTAACTAATTTATTCAAAACGTCGGACGAAACAACCACACTGCCAAACAACAGTTTTCAAAAAACACCACATATATACCAGCACAAAACAACCAACAAAACAACCAATAAAACAACCGTAAAATAACTAATCAAAACAACCAGACTAATACAGCTACAAAACAACCACAAAAAAGCCATGCCGAACAGAGCCTAAGCAACAGGCTAAGCTCAGCTATCTTCAACTTAGAGATGACACCACATCATACTTCTTTAATATGCTGAACATGAGACGAAGTAGTTCCAAAATCTTTTATCTATTTGATGAAGATGGAAATAAAATTGATGAAGATAGTAAGATCGTTGCTCATATCCTTCAGTTCTATACTGACCTTCTTGTACTAAGCGGGAGCACCTTGTCCAAATTGATCCTAAGATTCTCAATCGCGGAAACAAAATTTCAAATGCTCACAATGCCTAGCTCACTGCTGCCGTCTCTAAAACAGAAGTTTAGAATTCCCTCAAGTCCATAGACAATAACAAGTCCCCTAGACCAAATGGTTTTAGCCCCCTCTTCTTTAAGTTCATGTGGCATGAGACTGGTGACACTATACTTACTGTTGTTAAGGATTTCTTTGAATCTAGGAAAATTCTTAAGCAGATCAATAATACTAATGTGGTGCTGATCCCAAAGGTAAAAAATCCTACTTTAGTCAAGAATATTAGACCTATTTCCTACTATAACACGATCTATAAAATTATTTCAAAGATCACTGCTACCAGGCTAAAGGTAGTGCTACCTGATATTATTAGCTCGGATCAAGGTGCTTTTGTCTCTAATCGAAGCTTGTTTCACAATGTAGCAATGAGCTAGGAGATCATTAAATTCTATCAGTGGAGGAATATTTCTCCTAGGTGTGCTTTCAAGATTGAGATACACAAAGCTTTTGATTCAGTAGATTGGAGTTTCTTGGAGGCTGTTTTACATGGCTTAGGCTTTCAGAAGCAGTTCATTAAGTGGATCCTTAACTGTGTAACAACTACTTCTTACTCTTTTTTCATTAATGGCACTAAGCATGGTTTCATTAAGGGCAAGCAAGAACTTAGACAAGGTTGTCCTCTTTCCCCTTTATTGCTCGTGATCTGCATGGATTACCTGAGTATAAGTCTTATGGAGTTGGATAAAACCAAGGGGTTTAAGTTCCACCCGTAATACAGGAAAACCAATCTTAGTCATCTGTCTATTGCTGATGACCTTCATCTTTTATTGCCATGGTGACTTAGCCTCTGTCATGATCCTTAAACAGAAGTTAGATGTCTTCTCCAGCTGCTCAGGTCTTATTATTAGCCAAGTTAAATGTGCTATTTTCTTCGGTGGAGTGAATATTGATGATAGGACTCAGATTATGATTCATTTGGGTTTCTCAGAAGGCTATCTTCCTATCAGGTATCTTGGAGCCTCCTTTTCCTCTAGCAGTCTCTCTTTAAAAGACTATGCTCCTCTCATTGCTAGTATCTCTAAGAGAATCAACTCTTGGGGTGCTAGCTGGCTTTCATATGCGGGAAGGTCTCAGTGTAACACCCCAGATTTTACCACAATATATAGTACAAAGGGTTAGAGAAGTAACACCGCAAACGGATAAAAAAACAGATGTCAAACTAGCCTTAAAATAGAGATTTACAATGTGTCCGACCTTGTGTCTGAACATGGGAGTTCGGATAAGGTCCGAGACTCAAATGCATATATCCGGACCTGTGTCCAGAATTGGAAGTTCGACACAAGCCGAAACTCAAATTCAGTGACGTTCGAACATGTGTCTGAACATTAAAGTTTGGACACTAGTCCCGACAATTTTCTTCCATATGGGTCCGAATGTACGTCCGAACTTGTAAGTTTGGATCAATGTTGTGACTTACACTTGTACTCGTCCTCGCCTGCTGTTCGAACATGTAAGTTCGGGCAGACGTTCAGACACCCCAAATTTCAGAAAAGCAAGTTCTGCTCGGGACCTGTTCGAACTTGCACATCCAGACGGATGTTCGGACAGGTCCAAACTCCAAAATCACCCATAAAACTCCCTTGTTAGCATACTTCAATTCAATAATGTCAATAACATTTCAATAAGGAAAACTTTCAACAGTTATTCGGTGTTAAAATCAGTTCACAAAAGCTCACTGTTGAGTAAAATAGTGATTAAACTAAATTGCTAACTATGGGCAGTGAAGCCAGTCATTGTAATACAACAAGTGTCGTATCCACATGGACTTCAGAACTATCCAGTTAATTATAAGTTCAATAAATGTGAAAGAACATAAATAAAGTGCATAATGTAAATTGGGATGTTTGGTTCTGATTGAAGAAATAAAAGAAAAGCAATAAAACTAAACTATCTAATCTATGATAGGTGTAGCTTGGATGGATATTTTCACCCATCCTCCCCTTACTACCGATTGTCGATCCTTGAACTTATAGCTAAACAACAGAACAATTAATTAATTAGCAACCTAATGTAGGCCTACTAATCCTAACCGATTTAACCGGAACTTCTCAATCAGCTAAGCCCCGGGTCAATCGATATCACTAAGCTTAAGTTCCCCTAAGTTGCAATGTTGTCTAA
This sequence comes from Limonium bicolor, assembly GCA_023374045.1. Taxonomy (NCBI): domain Eukaryota; kingdom Viridiplantae; phylum Streptophyta; class Magnoliopsida; order Caryophyllales; family Plumbaginaceae; genus Limonium; species Limonium bicolor. Next base: position 392,373,424 of record CM041778.1, on the reverse strand, counting down.
TCTCAAAATCATCAAAATTAGAATACACCGTTCTAGACCCCAATGATTTAGGTTTCTATCTCAAAATAATATTTTGATAGAATCCCACAATAATGTTGAACTAATTGGTAAGCCAAACCAACAAGTTTAACACATAGATGATAATTTGGGCAAAACCCTAAACAAATCTCCAAATCATGAGTAAACACTCAAAATACTCATCTTCATTAAACACAAGGACTAAAATTAAGCATAAATACAAATTCAAGGTTAAACAATAGAGTTTTAGGGATTTTGGGGGCAAAATCCCCATCCAAAGCTACAAGGACCCTACACAACCATTAAAGCACAAAAATGAGAGAATGGAGAAGAATTAGCCATAGGAGGTTGAAGAAGAGCTTCAATGGAGGTGAGCCTTCTCCTTCTTCTCTTCTTATTATTCTTCTTCTTTCCTTTTTTCTCTTCTTTTCCCATCGTTTTTTGTGTTGTGTAGAATACCCCCCTCTCATCTCTTCTTCTCCTTTTAAAAATGAAATCTGGGCAAATTTTGGCCTGACCAACCCACTTGGGTCGGTCGCCTCTAGGAGAAGACGTCGTCACGTGAGTGAATTTTTACCCGACTGTTGAGTGTGAAATATGAATGGTTTTAGTGATCTTTAATGCCTAATTTTATATGTTCATCGATAATATTCCACACTTATCTTCCGTTTTCCTTTGGTTTGTTGTTTGGTAAGGCTTGATACCTTTTTCTATGATTAAATGCAGAGAAAAACCAAGGAAACAGTAGATTAACTCACAAGGGAGATGATGCACAAACGGGTCGAATTGGAGTCCGAACGATGAATCTAGAGGGTTTTGAAGGAATGTCCGAGCTTGTGTCCGAACTTCCAAGTTCGGACGCAAGCCGAGAGTTCGTGTGCTGCGCCTGATGGAATGTCCGAACTTCAGTCCGAACATCGAAGTTCGGACATGGTTAAGAAAAGCCGGAGGTCTGATGTACGGAGCATGTCCGAACTTGTGTCCGAACATCCAAGTTCGGACACAAGTCGAGAATTTTGGGATTGAAGCGCTCAAAGCATTGTGTCCGAACATTGAAGGTCGGACCAATGTTCGGACGACACGATAATTTCAGTATAAACTCGGCGTTTTGAAGGGAAAAGAGAGAGCGAAGTCTATTTAATTGACCTAATCAGAGGGAGAGGGGATTCATTCATCATCGATCATTACATCACACACTCTCACGCTGATAAACGAGGTTCTCTCCACTCATCCACGCCAATTGCATCAGTTCACTTTCATCCACATTCATCAAGCATATCATCAACATTCTGGAGGAGCATCGACAGAAGGGAGTGAGATCATCATCTTCAACCTTGCACCTTCAGCCATTGACTCTGGATAACGTTCAACTCAAGGGTTTTTCTTCCTTTAGATGAATTCTACGTTGATTGTATTTATCTGTTTCTTTGCAATGACTGGCTAGTAGGTGTGGAGGGTGATTTTTCGGTATGAGGGGGGGTCTATTTAAATATGAACTGACTGAAAAACCTAGATCCTAAAATGCCATTCTGTGGAGGGTGAAAACCTGTCACCTTGGCATCCCTCAAATACCTACTCTATCGTCCGTCTTTCCCAGAAAGCATAAGGGGAATGCTAGTGAGCATACACCAGCTCTCAATGGGCCCACGCGGACTTATGCCTCTATAAGGCGGAATTGACTAGAGTCGCCACCTCTTAGTTTGACTATGAAACTAGGAAGGAAGATCGGGTTCTAAGAACCGTTAATTGACTCTGAGATTATTACCATGGATAGGACTTATCTGATCATTACAGAGATTCTATTGTGGGTTCGCACTGGGTTACACCCCTTAGAAGTGGCAACGACCACGACTTCGGATTGGTGCCCGAGGAAACCTCGGTCTCCAATTGTCGGGATTGCTTTCTTTCAAAACCTTATAGAAGAGATTCAGTTAAAGCCAAAGGATAAGATCGAATGAGGAGTGAGGAAGATTTCGAAGAGTTGAAGAATAGGCTGGTCTTGGAGTTGGTCTGGTTGAAGTGCTTTTGAGAGGTTTTAATTGCTCTGAGAGATTTGAGGTCGTTTTGGGAAGTTGAATGTGTTGAGGTGCGATTCGGTTTTTTAAGGATGGTCGGGGTGGAAGAGGATATTTGTTTGCAGGTATTCGGGTTCTGAAGATGCTTCAGGTTTCTGGAAGTCTTCAAGAATTCACTTAGAGTTGGTTAAAAGGAGGATTGAGAAGTGTTTATGGTACCTAAAGCTCTAATGGAGATGTTAGATTAGGGTATTCAGAATTGTCTCTCTTAAAGTCTTTAAAACTGAAAAATCATTTTTTGTTGTAAAAGGGCGGATAATCCCGAGGGATTACCCTATGTACCCCCTCGAACACAACACTTTATTAATGGAAAGTGCCGAGGCTCGAAAGATGGGGCAATAAATTTATGTCGAAATATAGGATTTAGAGAGAAGTATCATGAATGGGATACTCTCGGTCAAACCCTAATAACGTCCCTAACTCCGGGTTTTAAAATGTTAAAAACTAAAAACATTGAAATCGAGTGGAAGGGAGTTAGACGATTCTGAAATCCTGGCTGCAACTAGGAAGGCAGTCACATCCCTAGCACCCCGCCTCGTAAAAATCTAGGCTGCAATTAGAGGAGATTTGTCACCCTAATGCCCCGCCTAAAGAGATCCAGACTGCAACAAGGGATGTGGCGACCCCAGTGCCCCGCCTCGGATTTTTATTTTAGAAGAGGAACAAGTGATGTCTAACTAGGAAGAAAACGTTTTGAAGGAGTTAGACGTTCCATGTTCCCCGAAAATGGCTTATTTTTTAGTTTGAAAACTGAGTTTAAAAAAAGTTTGGAGTTGTTCGGAATTCTTGATGAAGAAACACTGATTTTGAGAAATGTTTTTAGGAGAAAACTTTCTGTATATGTGAGAAGAACTTTCTTCATTTTGAGAAAAGTTTTCTGTGATGTGAGAAGAGTTTTTCCTTTAAAATTCCCCAAAATGATTTCTTTTGAAAACTTGATGAAGTTGAACAAAAATGACTGTTTGAAATTTGAGAAAGAAGATCTTTGGATTTTTGGATTAAAGCTGGATAATGAGGAATGTTTTTTTTTGGAGTTTGGATGAGATTTACAAGTTGAGTGTGAGCTGGATGAATTGACTTCTGGATTTGAATTGAATGGAATTGGGTTTGAATTGAATTGGGCTGGATGAATTGGGTTGAATGAATTGGGTTTGAAAAACGGAACAGGTCAAAGTTGGGTCAAGGTCAAAATCTGGGTCAAAGTCAGGGTCAAACTGGGCTTGGACCGAAGTGGGTTTGGGCCCGAATTGGGTTTGGATTAAGTTGGGTTGAAAATTGGGCCTTATTTGGAGTTAGGCCGAAAAAATGGGCCTTGCTTGAAGTCGGGCCGAAAATTGGGCCTTGCTTGGAGTTGGGCCGAAGATTAGGCCTCATTTGGAGTTGGGCCAAATTGAATTAATGGGCCAAGTTGGATGGATCTTGGGCCGAAGTTGGTCTTTGGGTCAAGTTGGACCTTGGGTTTGGATTTGAATGTTGGGCTTGACAAGGTTGTTTTTTTTTTTTGGCTTGGACTTTTTTATTTGAAACAATTTGGGCTTTTGAGAAATGGGCCAAAGATGGGGCTTATTGATTTTGGGCTTGATTTGTGAGATATTAACAAGTGAGATGGATCAATTATTGATTTATTAACTCTTGAATAAGGGTGTGTTGAAGGCAAAAGAGGATTCCACCCACATAAAACGAATGAGAGATCCGCTAGGCATGGGGTGGTTTCACATCCTAAACCCTCCTAAATTAGCCTTAAGGGCTTGTTTTGAAGTTTTTGTTCTTATGTACATATAAGGGTGGTTTGAGTGTTTTCTGAAGTTATAGGAGATTATTGCCCCACGAAACGAATGAGAGACCCGTTAGATGTGGAGTAATAATACATCCAAAACTTTTCTGTTAGCTCAAAAGGTCCTGGGGGGAAATAACTATGGCTTGTTAGAGTAATCAGAGAAAGAAAAATATGAGGAGATGAAGTAAAAATGCAACAGAGTCTAGTATACAACGTATACACATATAAGACAGGGGAAAAGTTCAGAAAGTAAACCCAATGGATCACAGATCAGAATGGATAATAACCACCAACTAACTCAAAGAAGCAAATTTGTTCATCGTTACTGCAGAACTGATGGGGGTTCTGAATTAAACAAAGGCATTGTTCCCAGCTTTAAACACTAATCAGACCTACTGAGCCAGTTTGCATTATTGCCTTAAGAGTCTAGGTTAAACTTACAACATCCTATTTCTTTTATTATTGCCTTTAGAAACAAACTAAGAAATCCAAACAGAGAAAAAAAGGCAGGGAGCTTTTAAAGTCTAAATTTATTAATCTCAAACAATAAACAACCTGGTCGAACTGTTTATTCTCCTCTGTTTCGAATCCAGATCAATGATTTCGAATGAAGCCTATCAGGAATAAACTAACAATGTCTTGGAACATGATATGAACCGGTCTCAAATACATAGATGAAGGACAGTGGATTAAGCCCAGGATGAATTTCCTTTAACGCTGTCGAAGATTTGAATCGAACACACACACCCAAATATGCCAGATTAGGAAAATCAGATTTCAGCCGCGAAACACTAAATCATATTCCCATTGCAAAAGAAAGGAGCTGGTTGTCAAAATTAACAGAGTATGAATAACAGGAGATCATAGACAGCGAGTTAGCATGGTTTAGCAGGATCAGTAGAGACTAGCAGCACACCAGAGAACTAAGCATAGGTTTGAAGCATGCACATTCATGAAACTTCTGAAAATAAGACAGAGCAACTCACATCAGGTTACTATATGTACCGACTACCGGTGGCGAATGATGAATAAAACAACCAAACGGTGGACAGATGAAAATCTCCAGGAGGCGGGCAACAAAATTTCTTGAAATCAAGTTATAAACCGACGCACTTCGGAGGGGAAAGCCTTTCGATCTCACGCAGGTTTCATCAACTTGGGAACCCATGATGGGTCAGATGTACGGTTGAGCCACACAACCTCGGAGCTTGCCCCGGTAACGGCGTTCCTTCAAACCCACGCGGTCGGGTGAGCTTCGAATTAGAAACTGATACCGAAACAGGAGAGAAGCGGTGGAGTAGTACCCTTGCGGGCATAAAAACTTAAAGTCGTCGAGAAGGCAAGTGATCTGTCATGGTGAGTTCATGAGCGACTTTTAATGGGTTCGAAAGGGGGTAGAGGGGAGAACTGGAGTTTGGCTTTAGCCAGTTTTTTTTTGATGATTTTTTTTTTGCTCTATTCGATAGTGGATGGATATGGCTGATCGACAGAGAGAGGGGGTGGGAACGGTGGTTCTGATTTTAGACAGGGAAAAAATGAAGAAGAGGACAAACATCTAGAGAGGAAAAGATGAAGAAGGAATTGCCAGTTGATGTTTTGGGTTCTCTCTATTAGGTGAAGTGTGAGGCGGATGAAAATGAGCGGTTGAAGAGATTTGTCGGCCATTGTTTGGTTCGAGTTTAGGGTTTTTGGTTGAAGAAGAAGGGCCTAGGAAGAAGAGAATGACACCGGTAAGTTTACAAGAATACAGTGAGTAGAGAGGATAGGATGAGGCGGTGCAGTAGCTTATTGGATTCGACTCTACAGAGGCGCAAACATGAGGGAAGAATGAAGGGAAACAGAGGGCACATTTTTTTTGTTCGACAATATGGGTGGAGATACTGACGGAAATGAAGTAGTACAACTGGGAAAGAAGTAGTATGACTGGGAGAAGAGTAGGGATGTTTTATCATTCATCGGTTTGGATTGCAAACTTGCAGGTTACGGTGAGGAAGAGGATGAGAGTTAGAAAGGTACAGAGCTGTATGCTTATTGTTCACCAGTTTGGGTTGCACATTTCCGTGAGTGAAGAGATTGGAGTAGAGGCAGAAGCATGTATGCTACTCATTTGCCAGTGTTGGTTACAAATACCGTGAAGAGAGATAGAATGTAGCAGGCGCAGAGCATGGGCTTCCTCGTTCGCCATCTAGTTGAGAGTAGGAAGAGAGGAGCATGTGTGCTCCTGTTTTGTTCGCAGTGAAGATGAGAGAGGAGGGGGCTGGGCTTGAGTTCCTTGTCGCCGTCGGTGAAAAGAAATGCAAGAAAGTGGAGCTTGTACATTTCAAGTTCTGGGTGGAGAGAATGAGGAAGAACAGAGCAGTATGCTCCTTGTACACCAGTGAATGGGACGGAGACAACAGAGCTAGTATGCTCTTCGTGTGCCAGTCGAGTTGCCATTACCGTGGATTGGCAAAGTTCGCAGGTAGGGTTGGGCATTTCCGTGAAGAATAGAATGAGGATCGAGCTCGTTTGGCAGTTTTTGAAGAGAATGAAGGAAATGTGAGTAATTATGCTCCTGTTTTGACAGTTTGAAGGGAATGAAGAAACGAGAGAATGCGTCTGTTATTATTCGTTGCTTGGACGTGGATGAAAAGGGCGAGAACATGTATGTTCCTTGTACACTGATGAAGAGAATGAATGAAGCACTGGGTATTCCTCCTGGATTGCGAAATACCGTGAGAAAGAGTTGAAGGAGATGGATGCTAGCTGCGACTGCGAGCAGGGATATTTTTCTTTTTGGACAAATGATTTCAGGGTTGGGATTTTTTTTGCTGTTGAAGAAGAAGGTGGCGAGGAAGGTTTTTCCGAGTGAGTTCGTCAGCTGGTTTTTTAGCAGTGGGAAGGAGATGATCAAGCCGGCCCTGGCTACTGTAGCCTCCCTAAGTTTTATTGTTGTTGTTTTATAGAGAATTGATTAGGGTTTTCATGGTGTCTTGAGAGAGTGGGCTGGTATGTGGAGGTATTGGGCTGAAAATAGTATGGGATTAAGGAATTGGGCTAGGCCACATTTCAACCAAGTGTGGATTGAGTTTGAAAGATGAAATGAGTGTGTGTATAAATAGAAATGAAAATAAAAATACTAATGCTAATAGTAGAATAAAATAAAATATAAGAGAAAGTGGATAGATGAGTAAATAAATAAATAGAATATAAACAATAAAAAATAAGATAGTAAAATGAGTGAATAAACAAAGAGAGACGATTTTGAAACTGGACTGTCGTTAGAAATTCATTTTTGAAGAAATTTTTTTTTTGAAATATTTTAAAAGATTATAAAATGATGGTTTCATCTTAGCACGCACGTTAATATGTTTTGAAAAAAGAAAGGCGACGACCCCTCTTATTATTTCGGAATTTGCTTTATGGGGTGAGAATTTTTGGTGTCTACAGATGGCTCCCCTTGATTCAATTCTGCAAGCCCTAGCAGAATTGGATCAAGGTTGACGGGACGCCAAAAATTCTCACTGCGGTTTATGATTTGTTCCTATGGGTGCGGGTGCGTGGGGACTTATGACGGGCCCCAGATTACGGTGATTGATGGTATGAGGACTAACACGGGCCTCAACTAGATCTCGGTGTCTAGCTCTAGGACTAATGACGGGCCTAGAATACGATCAATCAACCTATGCATGAGGACTAATGACGGGCCTCAACTAGATCTCGGTGTCTAGCTCTAGGACTTATGACGGACCTAGAATGCATCTTCGAAATGTATGAGGACTAATGACGGGCCTCAACTAGATCTCGGCGTCTAGCTCTAGGACTAATGACGGGCCTAGAATACGATCAATCAACCTATGCATGAGGACTAATGACGGGCCTCAACTAGAACTCGGTGTCTAGCTCTAGGACTTATGACGGGCCTAGAATGCATCTTCGAAATGTATGAGGACTAATGACGGGCCTCAACTAGATCTCGGCGTCTAGCTCTAGGACTAATGACGGGCCTAGAATACAATCGGTATATAGGTTATGCATGAGGACTAATGACGGGCCTCAACTAGAACTCGGTGTCTAGCTCTAGGACTTATGACGGGCCTAGAATGCATCTTCGAAATGTATGAGGACTAATGACGGGCCTCAACTAGATCTCGGTGTCTAGCTCTAGGACTAATGACGGGCCTAGAATACAATCGGTATATAGGTTATGCATGAGGACTAATGACGGGCCTCAACTAGAACTCGGTGTCTAGCTCTAGGACTTATGACGGGCCTAGAATGCATCTTCGAAATGTATGAGGACTAATGACGGGCCTCAACTAGATCTCGGTGTCTAGCTCTAGGACTAATGACGGGCCTAGAATACAATCGGTATATGGGTTATGCATGAGGACTAATGACGGGCCTCAACTAGATCTCGGCGTCTAGCTCTAGGACTAATGACGGGCCTAGAATGCATCTTCGAAATGTATGAGGACTAATGACGGGCCTCAACTAGATCTCTTGACATCTAATTATAGGACTATGATGAGCCTATAATACTTTGTGGAGTTGTACGAAACTCGCTGCTTTGAGTGACTGGTTTGGGATTGATTTTGGTTGTGGGTTGACTCGGAATTGGATGCTTTATGACCTCCTTCATGAGGGATGTGATGGTCGAATGCTTTCTATCGTTGTCGCCTTTGACTTTGTCAGTGTGGGACTTTTGTTTTGGCTTTGTTTTTGGTGGTCTTGGCCCGATGTGCACTATGGTTTCGGGGTTTGGCATGACTCTTGGCTCCAGAGTTCGGGATGGCTCCGGTTTGATATGTGACTCCCTTGTGAGCAACGACTCTGGGATGGTTGATGGATTTGGCTTCGATATGATCTGAGGGCTCCGGTATGATCGGATGGCTCCATTGTGGTCGGGTGGCTCCGGTGCGGTCGGATGGCTCCGACATGATTCATGACCCCATTGTGAGCAACGACTATGGGATGGTTGGTGGGTTTCGATTTGGATTGAGATTTTGGGTCGAGTGGCGGGTCGGTGTGATTTGTGTACTTTGATGTAGTTGACATTTTTTTTGTTGTAGATGAATGGTTTTGGTATAGATTTTGAATTGAGTGGTGGATCGATGTGATTTACTGTGGTTGATGTTTTTTTTTTTTTTGTGGATGAATGGCTTTGGTATGGTCAGTTATGACTTCGGATTCCTCGAGATGGCTCCGGGATAGCTCGGGGTGACTCCGGGGAGGCTACGAGATGGTTCCATTGATGATGGCGAGGAAGAAAGGGGAACTTTCGCCTGTGAGGTGGTCGCACCCTGGGCGGGCTGCCTACGTACTCAATTCCGTATTGAGATCAGACCTGACGTAGTTCGAAATTGTGTAGGCAAGACCCTGGTGATGAAATAGATCTAACGTGGATTTGAGGTGGCTCCCGTATTGTCATCGGACTGTTAGGATGCCCCCTGTGTAGTTCTAAGGATGGTTTCAATGTCGGATGTTGGCTCCCGCATGGGTCCAGTTTGGTTATGGATATGGTGTTGATGAGGCTCGAGCATGATGCTGAATGGCTCCAGAATTGTCTTCGTATGGCCTCGGATGGCTTTAGTTTGGTTCGATGTAGCTCGAGGATAGCCCAGGGTGGCTCCGAGATGGTTCGAGGTAGCTTGATGATGGTCTGGGATGGCTCCAGTTGACATCTTTTGATCAAAAGTTACGTTTCAACAACTGCAACTGAAGTCGACTTTCAGCGAGACTAGGTAGAGTTCTTACTAGTCAAGTGTTGATGATGGAGTGCTTATGATGCATGCATGTATTAAATGCTAGGTACGATGCAAAATGCATATGCAATTTTTAGAGAAACGGTATGGCCCTATCTCTATTAATACAAGGTTTACGAATATAAACATCTTCGGTCGATCTTGAGTGATTGTTGAATTGGAATGTGTGAATCACTTTCCTCTCATGGAGGGATGCGGGTCAATCTCTCGTGAGTAGCTGTGTGTGCTAATGGTGTATGATAATCCTCGATGGTCGGAGCAGTATTTTCCTTAGAATTCCTTTTGAGGTTCTGGACCTTCCGATCCTCACAAATTTCTCACCTGCAACGGGGTAGGCTGTTTATGTCTTGGTGTTTAGAATGAAGATTCACTCGCACTCATAAGACCTTGTGGTGTAGGTCACACTCATTTGCTCATGGTCCCTTTTGTATGAAGGGACATGTTGATAACAAGTACTAAACTTATGATTCATGTTTCAGATCCGATACTTTCAGTTAACGCTCATCGACTTATGAGTCAGAGGTCTTTATTGGGTTGTAACGGGGATGCGGGGTATGATGGATGTCACATGGGACTGGAGGATCAATTTGGGAGTAGTGGAGCTTTTGTGCAATAGAGGATATGTTTCACCTTCGCCATCGGTGGAATGATAAGACGGGTTTTTGATAACCTTTTATTGGTTACTGTGAGACATCATTGGTCTTGATCTGGACTTCTCCTCCTTGTCTCTTATGGTGTACGGTTTGGACTTTCTTCTCACTTTTGTGTTTTTGAAATTGCATTTGGCTCATCAACTTTCTCAAGCATTTTTGCTTTGCATTTTGGTTTTCCGCTTCAAAGTTGCATTGACTTACTGATTTCTTCGAACGTTTCATTGTTTTTATGGAAGATGGTGGGGAGGGACCATGGCTCCGGCTCCTTTGAGATCCTCTATTACAAGGGCAAGTAAGTATATGTACGTGGGTTGGCATGTTGTGGAGTTTCTGAAGAAAGAGTTTTTCATGAAAGGCTCAGCGGGGCTCACTAAAGGGTTGTGTAATGGGCGGTCCAAGCTTTTTGGTTTTGTGGGGATTTTTATTCCTAAGTGCCTCGTCATCCTCATTAGTCAAAGATTGTTTTCTTACTATTCTCGGATCTTTGCATGAATCACAGTTCGTATCCTGTTTATCAACATTGATTTCGCTATGAATTGTGCCTCTCCATGTGCTGAAGGAAAGCACAAGTCGCTCGTGGTTTTACCTCCATGGAATCTCTTTACCTTCCCTCATCGCTCATCGGGTTGTCCAACGCCCTCATTTGAAATTCAAGGGAAAATACCGCTTTTCGCACGCTACTCACTTTGTTGTGGTACTGATTTTGATCAAACCCTTGTGTGAATTGACGGGTCGAGAGTTTAGTGGTTCACGCACCTTATTCAATCAATCTCTCAAGATTTTCCCAAAGATGTCGTTTCGATATGGAAGTATGCAAATAAAACTATCTACCATGCTATATGTTGTGGTAATATGGAATTACTACGTATAGGATGCATGAAATGCTGAAAATGATGAATGAAGATGGTTGACTTTGGTGTTTTGACCGAATGTTTTTTTTTGTGTTTTTTCTTTTTGGATGCAATGCATGCGTGGTAAGGCTACACCTACTCTCGCTTGAGTCGGCTTCATTTGATGGTCTATGAAGCTCATCCCGCCATTATAAACTCCGAAGATGGTCTAGCTGCTGGGGTCGCTGCCAGGGTAGTGATTCTCAAGTGAGGTCAGGTTGGTGATTGGCTCTTGGATTTTGAATTTTTAGGGAGTGACAACTCCCGCATGGTGGCCCCATGGTATGACATGCTCTTTCCCTTTTAGTCACTGACGTACATGGTGATTCTGATTGGGAGAGGTTTGAACTCGGTTTTCTTTTCTATCCTTCTGAGATCGGGCTATGGCGGATGAGATATTGGGATGAAAGTGTGTGTGGTGTGGTGATAATGAAACACATGGTTATGCAATTTTTCAGGCGGGCACGACTCGTGAATGGTTGATGGAATTGAAATGGCTAGAAGTGCAAGTGACTCTCTTTTTTTTTTCATGAATGTGATGCATGTGTTTTGCTTTGTGCTTGGTTGCGTTTGTTGGTGTTGTTTATTTAGAGGATGCCTCCTGTAGATACCGTGAATTCTCGCCCCATAAAGCAAAGTTGACGAATGATATATAGATGTGAGGGGTCGTCCCTATCATTCTGTTCATACTATAGTGCAGCCAAAAAAACCAAGTTTTAGAAAACAATATTGGAAAACGCGTGTTTCAATGGTGATTTCTCAATACGAATTTTGACGCTTGGTCATTCGCGAATAAAATAGGGAGTGGGAACCCTATACATTGATCTAAAAACTCGAAGGGAATGTATAAATCTATAATGTAATCTATCGAGAAAGTGACAGCGAGAAAAGAATCATAGGGAAACCTATACATCAACAATTCTAAAAAGTCATTAAAAGGGGGAATTTTGAGCTAAACTTCTTCTGAACTCTTCTGGTCCATCTTCATGCTTCTGGTTGATTGCTCACTCGTCTTCGGGCCCTTGACCGGCTGCTCGTTGTCTTCGGCGCCTGACCGGCTGCTTGCTTGTCTTCGGGCGCTTGACCGGCTGCTCGTTCGTCTTTGGGCACTTGACCGGCTACTCGCTCGTTTTCGGGCGTTTGACCGGCTGCTCGATCATTTTCAGGCTCTTGCAGCAGTACCGTGATCAAACAGAACGGTCGGTGTTCTTCTGATTTTCAACAGTTTGAACTTGAATAGTCGTTGCTGATCTTCATGCCGCTTGACTCGGGTTGGTGCAGCTCTGATTTTGGCTCGAATCATCGTTGATCTTCATGCATCCCACTCGCTCCGATGAAAGAAAATAAGGGGCATTTTTTGAGAAAGGAAATGTGAATGATCGAGCACAAATTCTTTGTGAAAATCCACCACTTTGTGAAAACACGAAATGACTAGTACGCTCCACGATAATGACCGCTACTCCTGAAGGTGGGTTGAACTTCAAAAATAGTTGGTCACAACATGGGGACTAAATCATTTATTTTGAAATACATTTGTGAAAATCAATTTTGAAAACTGTTTTCGAAAACTATTTGAAATATGATCCATGAAAAATGTGTTCCGAAATTCGTTATGTAAAGTAGGTTTTCTTGAATCTGTTTGTGAAAATAGTTTTTGAAATTACATTTGCGAAAACAACTATTCTTTGCAAACCGTTCGACAAAGTTCGTTTTCTAGAAGACTTTGATTGAAATTGTTTTTGAAAACTATTTTGGAAATAACCATTTTGAAAATCATTATATTTTTTTTTTTGAAATCATTCGAGATGGACTTTGAAGATAATTCATTAGAGTGTTTGGCATGATTCATTTTCTGATTTTTGCTCATTTTTGAAACGTGATCACACATAGATGTAAGTACAAAATAAAAATCGTGGCTGATTAATTGTGGAGCTAAGTGTGAATGATTGGGATAATCACCTTCCAGGTCAATCAATGCTTCAATACCACCGGGGGAACCGTCGTTCCTTCACTGTTCATCTCTCGGGATTTATCTCTGTTATGCCTTGTGGGGCACGTCATCAAAAAGACCGGAGTGCTTAAGTTCGAAAGGTCGGGATACCCGAAGTGATACAGTCACACGAGCCACGGCCGAGGATTATCACAACATACTCACTTTTCGGGAAACTCGGGGAAGTACTGCATGGAACGGGTCTCTCGTCATCTGCACGGTCAGGTGTGTCTAAAGTCCAAATTATTCACTGACTACGTTGTGCCATGTATGGGTATCCGGTAAATACGGGATCCTCTATGGACGTGTAGCGTGACATTGGGCTTTAGAGACACCCTGGTGCAGAGGAACAATGGAGAACTGAGCCCATGCAATCTTCAGGGTAAGGCAGAAGGGTGGTCAGACAGGCGGCATACAAGGGGGTGACTCTCCGTAAAACCCGTCTTAGACACCGGATTAGGCAGCTGGACACTGAAGGCTCATAGCTCACTATATGCGGTTTAGACTCGGGTAATGGAGGATATTTTGGATCATGAGTTTCAAGGCGTTGGTCTTGGACCGTATTACCTCGTGGGTTAACTCCTTCTAGGAAGGACCCAGCTCATGGGGAATCAACCGTGGACCGGTTGGGGATCCCGTGACTCGTGGACAATCGGGTGACACAGAGGAATGCATGTCCTATGCTACCCGATGCAACAATGGTTGACTCCTTCTAGGAAGGCCCCATTTACAAAAGCAATAAATAAGCAATAAATATTATGTCATGCATGAAGAGCAGTAAACATAAGACAGTAAACACACAACATACAAAAGTGAAGCATGCAAAAGGTAAAGCACACATATGGCACTCAAGGCCGATCTCAAACTCTGAACTCTCATCCTAACTATCCTCTCAGAACACACTCTAAGTGTGGAGTAGAGTAGTCCTAGTGGCTTTGAAATGAATCTCTAAAGGTTTTGAAAGAAGTTAAGGAAATCTCGACAATTTTGAATGGAGTTCAGTCTTCCTTGAGTTTGAGAAAAACTTACTCAAGTTTTCCCCAGCGAGTCGCCATTCTGTGGAGGGTGATTTTTTCGGTATGAGGGGGGGTCTATTTAAATATGAACTGACTGAAAAACCTAGATCCTAAAATGCCATTCTGTGGAGGGTGAAAACCTGTCACCTTGGCATCCCTCAAATACCTACTCTATCGTCCGTCTTTCCCAGAAAGCATAAGGGGAATGCTAGTGAGCATACACCAGCTCTCAATGGGCCCCACGCGGACTTATGCCTCTATAAGGCGGAATTGACTAGAGTCGCCACCTAGTTTGACCTATGATAACTAGGAAGGAAGATCGGGTTCTAAGAACCGTTAATTGACTCTGAGATTATTACCCATGGATAGGACTTATCTGATCATTACAGAGATTCTATTGTGGGTTCGCACTGGGTTACACCCCTTAGAAGTGGCAACGACCACGACTTCGGATTGGTGCCCGAGGAAACCTCGGTCTCCAATTGTCGGGATTGCTTTCTTTCAAAACCTTATAGAAGAGATTCAGTTAAAGCCAAAGGATAAGATCGAATGAGGAGTGAGGAAGATTTCGAAGAGTTGAAGAATAGGCTGGTCTTGGAGTTGGTCTGGTTGAAGTGCTTTTGAGAGGTTTTAATTGCTCTGAGAGATTTGAGGTCGTTTTGGGAAGTTGAATGTGTTGAGGTGCGATTCGGTTTTTTAAGGATGGTCGGGGTGGAAGAGGATATTTGGTTTGCAGGTATTCGGGTTCTGAAGATGCTTCAGGTTTCTGGAAGTCTTCAAGAATTCACTTAGAGTTGGTTAAAAGGAGGATTGAGAAGTGTTTATGGTACCTAAAGCTCTAATGGAGATGTTAGATTAGGGTATTCAGAATTGTCTCTCTTAAAGTCTTTAAAACTGAAAAATCATTTTTTGTTGTAAAAGGGCGGATAATCCCGAGGGATTACCCTATGTACCCCCTCGACACACACTTTATTAATGGAAAGTGCCGAGGCTCGAAAGATGGGGCAATAAATTTATGTCGAAATATAGGATTTAGAGAGAAGTATCATGAATGGGATACTCTCGGTCAAACCCTAATAACGTCCCTAACTCCCGGGTTTTAAAATGTTAAAAACTAAAAACATTGAAATCGAGTGGAAGGGAGTTAGACGATTCTGAAATCCTGGCTGCAACTAGGAAGGCAGTCACATCCCTAGCACCCCGCCTCGTAAAAATCTAGGCTGCAATTAGAGGAGGTTTGTCACCCTAATGCCCCGCCTAAAGAGATCCAGACTGCAACAAGGGATGTGGCGACCCCAGTGCCCCGCCTCGGATTTTTATTTTAGAAGAGGAACAAGTGATGTCTAACTAGGAAGAAAACGTTTTGAAGGAGTTAGACGTTCCATGTTCCCCGAAAATGGCTTATTTTTTAGTTTGAAAACTGAGTTTAAAAAAAGTTTGGAGTTGTTCGGAATTCTTGATGAAGAAACACTGATTTTGAGAAATGTTTTTAGGAGAAAACTTTCTGTATATGTGAGAAGAACTTTCTTCATTTTGAGAAAAGTTTTCTGTGATGTGAGAAGAGTTTTTCCTTTAAAATTCCCCAAAATGATTTCTTTTGAAAACTTGATGAAGTTGAACAAAAATGACTGTTTGAAAATTTGAGAAAGAAGATCTTTGGATTTTTGGATTAAAGCTGGATAATGAGGAATGTTTTTTTTTTGGAGTTTGGATGAGATTTACAAGTTGAGTGTGAGCTGGATGAATTGACTTCTGGATTTGAATTGAATGGAATTGGGTTTGAATTGAATTGGGCTGGATGAATTGGGTTGAATGAATTGGGTTTGAAAAACGGAACAGGTCAAAGTTGGGTCAAGGTCAAAATCTGGGTCAAAGTCAGGGTCAAACTGGGCTTGGACCGAAGTGGGTTTGGGCCCGAATTGGGTTTGGATTAAGTTGGGTTGAAAATTGGGCCTTATTTGGAGTTAGGCCGAAAAAATGGGCCTTGCTTGAAGTCGGGCCGAAAATTGGGCCTTGCTTGGAGTTGGGCCGAAGATTAGGCCTCATTTGGAGTTGGGCCAAATTGAATTAATGGGCCAAGTTGGATGGATCTTGGGCCGAAGTTGGTCTTTGGGTCAAGTTGGACCTTGGGTTTGGATTTGAATGTTGGGCTTGACAAGGTTGTTTTTTTTTTTTGGCTTGGACTTTTTTATTTGAAACAATTTGGGCTTTTGAGAAATGGGCCAAAGATGGGGCTTATTGATTTTTGGGCTTGATTTGTGAGATATTAACAAGTGAGATGGATCAATTTATTGATTTATTAACTCTTGAATAAGGGTGTGTTGAAGGCAAAAGAGGATTCCACCCACATAAAACGAATGAGAGATCCGCTAGGCATGGGGTGGTTTCACATCCTAAACCCTCCTAAATTAGCCTTAAGGGCTTGTTTTTGAAGTTTTTGTTCTTATGTACATATAAGGGTGGTTTGAGTGTTTTCTGAAGTTATAGGAGATTATTGCCCCACGAAACGAATGAGAGACCCGTTAGATGTGGAGTAATAATACATCCAAAACTTTTCTGTTAGCTCAAAAGGTCCTGGGGGGAAATAACTATGGCTTGTTAGAGTAATCAGAGAAAGAAAAAATATGAGGAGATGAAGTAAAAATGCAACAGAGTCTAGTATACAACGTATACACATATAAGACAGGGGAAAAGTTCAGAAAGTAAACCCAATGGATCACAGATCAGAATGGATAATAACCACCAACTAACTCAAAGAAGCAAATTTGTTCATCGTTACTGCAGAACTGATGGGGGTTCTGAATTAAACAAAGGCATTGTTCCCAGCTTTAAACACTAATCAGACCTACTGAGCCAGTTTGCATTATTGCCTTAAGAGTCTAGGTTAAACTTACAACATCCTATTTCTTTTATTATTGCCTTTAGAAACAAACTAAGAAATCCAAACAGAGAAAAAAAAGGCAGGGAGCTTTTAAAGTCTAAATTTATTAATCTCAAACAATAAACAACCTGGTCGAACTGTTTATTCTCCTCTGTTTCGAATCCAGATCAATGATTTCGAATGAAGCCTATCAGGAATAAACTAACAATGTCTTGGAACATGATATGAACCGGTCTCAAATACATAGATGAAGGACAGTGGATTAAGCCCAGGATGAATTTCCTTTAACGCTGTCGAAGATTTGAATCGAACACACACACCCAAATATGCCAGATTAGGAAAATCAGATTTCAGCCGCGAAACACTAAATCATATTCCCATTGCAAAAGAAAGGAGCTGGTTGTCAAAATTAACAGAGTATGAATAACAGGAGATCATAGACAGCGAGTTAGCATGGTTTAGCAGGATCAGTAGAGACTAGCAGCACACCAGAGAACTAAGCATAGGTTTGAAGCATGCACATTCATGAAACTTCTGAAAATAAGACAGAGCAACTCACATCAGGTTACTATATGTACCGACTACCGGTGGCGAATGATGAATAAAACAACCAAACGGTGGACAGATGAAAATCTCCAGGAGGCGGGCAACAAAATTTCTTGAAATCAAGTTATAAACCGACGCACTTCGGAGGGGAAAGCCTTTCGATCTCACGCAGGTTTCATCAACTTGGGAACCCATGATGGGTCAGATGTACGGTTGAGCCACACAACCTCGGAGCTTGCCCCGGTAACGGCGTTCCTTCAAACCCACGCGGTCGGGTGAGCTTCGAATTAGAAACTGATACCGAAACAGGAGAGAAGCGGTGGAGTAGTACCCTTGCGGGCATAAAAACTTAAAGTCGTCGAGAAGGCAAGTGATCTGTCATGGTGAGTTCATGAGCGACTTTTAATGGGTTCGAAAGGGGGTAGAGGGGAGAACTGGAGTTTGGCTTTAGCCAGTTTTTTTTTGATGATTTTTTTTTGCTCTATTCGATAGTGGATGGATATGGCTGATCGACAGAGAGAGGGGGTGGGAACGGTGGTTCTGATTTTAGACAGGGAAAAAATGAAGAAGAGGACAAACATCTAGAGAGGAAAAGATGAAGAAGGAATTGCCAGTTGATGTTTTGGGTTCTCTCTATTAGGTGAAGTGTGAGGCGGATGAAAATGAGCGGTTGAAGAGATTTGTCGGCCATTGTTTGGTTCGAGTTTAGGGTTTTTGGTTGAAGAAGAAGGGCCTAGGAAGAAGAGAATGACACCGGTAAGTTTACAAGAATACAGTGAGTAGAGAGGATAGGATGAGGCGGTGCAGTAGCTTATTGGATTCGACTCTACAGAGGCGCAAACATGAGGGAAGAATGAAGGGAAACAGAGGGCACATTTTTTTTGTTCGACAATATGGGTGGAGATACTGACGGAAATGAAGTAGTACAACTGGGAAAGAAGTAGTATGACTGGGAGAAGAGTAGGGATGTTTTATCATTCATCGGTTTGGATTGCAAACTTGCAGGTTACGGTGAGGAAGAGGATGAGAGTTAGAAAGGTACAGAGCTGTATGCTTATTGTTCACCAGTTTGGGTTGCACATTTCCGTGAGTGAAGAGATTGGAGTAGAGGCAGAAGCATGTATGCTACTCATTTGCCAGTGTTGGTTACAAATACCGTGAAGAATAGAATGTAGCAGGCGCAGAGCATGGGCTTCCTCGTTCGCCATCTAGTTGAGAGTAGGAAGAGAGGAGCATGTGTGCTCCTGTTTTGTTCGCAGTGAAGATGAGAGGAGGGGGCTGGGCTTGAGTTCCTTGTCGCCGTCGGTGAAAAGAAATGCAAGAAAGTGGAGCTTGTACATTTCAAGTTCTGGGTGGAGAGAATGAGGAAGAACAGAGCAGTATGCTCCTTGTACACCAGTGAATGGGACGGAGACAACAGAGCTAGTATGCTCTTCGTGTGCCAGTCGAGTTGCCATTACCGTGGATTGGCAAAGTTCGCAGGTAGGGTTGGGCATTTCCGTGAAGAATAGAATGAGGATCGAGCTCGTTTGGCAGTTTTTGAAGAGAATGAAGGAAATGTGAGTAATTATGCTCCTGTTTTGACAGTTTGAAGGGAATGAAGAAACGAGAATGCGTCTGTTATTATTCGTTGCTTGGACGTGGATGAAAAGGGCGAGAACAGTAGTCTCCTTGTACACTGATGAAGAGAAGAATGAAGCACTGGTAGTCTCCTGGATTGCGAAATACCGTGAGAAAGAGTTGAAGGAGATGGGTGCTAGCTGCGACTGCGAGCAGGATATTTTTCTTTTTGGACAAATGATTTCAGGGTTGGGATTTTTTTTGCTGTGAAGAGAAGGTGGCGAGGAAGGTTTTTCCGAGTGAGTTCGTCAGCTGGTTTTTTTAGCAGTGGGAAGGAGGATGATCAAGCCGGCCCTGGCTACTGTAGCCTCCCTAAGTTTATTGTTGTTGTTTATAGAGAATTGATTAGGGTTTTCATGGTGTCTTGAGAGAGTGGGCTGGTATGTGGAGGTATTGGGCTGAAAATAGTATGGGATTAAGGAATTGGGCTAGGCCACATTTCAACAAGTGTGGATTGAGTTTGAAAGATGAAATGAGTGTGTATAAATAGAAATGAAAATAAAAATACTAATGCTAATAGTAGAATAAAAAAATATAAGAGAAAGTGGATAGATGAGTAAATAAATAAATAGAATATAAACAAAAAAAATAAGATAGTAAAATGAGTGAATAAACAAAGAGAGACGATTTTGAAACTGGACTGTCGTTAGAAATTCATTTTGGAAGAATTTTTTTTTTTTTTGAAATGTTTTTAAAAAGATTATAAAATGATGGTTTCGTCTTAGCACGCACGTTAATATGTTTTGAAAAAAAGAAAGGCGACGACCCCTCTTATTATTTCGGAATTTGCTTTATGGGGTGAGAATTTTTGGTGTCTACAGTAGGGATTTAACTCTGGGGTAGGGTCTGTTCAAGATGGATTCAATGTAGTTAAGAATTCTGCAATTTGATTATGAGATTGTAATGGATTGTTTCCAGGTTAATGATTATCAATATCCTTCTCTATTAATTTCGCGAGTTATAGAGTTGTTTTGCGAAACCTATTAGGATCAGACAAGGTGATTAATAGGGAGTTCGAATTAACCTGGGGATTTGGGGAAGGATTAGTCGGATAGATAATCTTTCCTACAAACGCTAACAATTCTTTGTGCTTATTCCGCCTATATGTGTTTTGCCAACTGCTAGATTAGAGTTGACATGTTCTGATAGGTGAGCTCGTCAATGAACTAGGATTTAGCATTGAAGAGATAGAAAGAATTGGCCCTTCCGTTTCTCATAATTAAATTGTAGATGTTACTAGATTTAATCAGTAAAGAACAACCCGAACCCGGAGTTCCACTCATATTATCAAACTCATCATTCATTTTCACCAATTGTTCATTTCAACTTTGATTTGCATTTATTTAATTCAAACACAAAAACAATTCACAACCCCCCTAAATTTCTAGTTTTCCTAGGATTTAGGTTAGGACTTAGGCTTATTTATTCAAGTTCCGTGGTTCGATACCTGGTTGCTTAACTTTCTATACTATAGTGACCGGGACTTTTGCAACCCGACAGACTTATTGATTTATTATTTTCTAGATTAATTTGTTTAGTTTTAGTAGATCAATTTACATGTTTGCACCGACCGACCCACCTGGGCCGGTACCTGGGTCGGTCCATTCCAGTAGGTTACGACCAACCCACCTGGGGAGGTTTTTTGGGTCGGTCAAACCCAGCAGATTCTGGAAAAAGTCCGACCGACCCACCTGGGTCGGTCCTGTGGGCAAGCTAGTCTTCAAAATGTTCTATCTTCTTTGTTTTAGCTCTAATTTTGGATCCGTTTGCGCCCACACGTTTGTCTTTTCGTCTACTTTATTTTTAGCTATGTTATTTATCATGTTTCAGTAATAATTATGTAAAACAACAATAAAACATAAAACTAGATGAAAACTAGCTAGAGTGGAGAAATGAGCATTAAAAGTGTTAATAAAACATACTAAATACACCCTTAATACATGCTCATTTGGACACTCATCAATCACATCGGAATGAATCAATCTGAGGTATTACTGCCACACCCATACCCATGGGTGCTAAGGCTATCCACAACTCAAAACATCTCAAAAGATAAAGATCCAAATCAAATAACAATAATAGTTGTAATCCAATTCTCAATAATATTCAGTTCGGTCATTAATCTAATCTAACGTCTATTCTAGGTGGTAACACGTTCCCCAATCCCCTTGCCATTGTCATCAATACCTACGATAAGGAAGTACACAACAACACACAAAAGGGATCACACAAATCAGATAAAACTGAGTAAACCACTACTTCACGGTGTAAAATTCATTTTATTTGGAAAGCACTGAGTTTTGATTCCACACAACAGTTAAACACAACAACATCCATTACTCCAATACCACCATTATCACAATACAAACCAGAACATGGAATCCTTTCATCGGCAACCAAATATCCACCAACGAACACCCAAACAAGTGGGGTCGCAAATATAATTCCACCAACGAACACCCAAACGAGTGAGGTCGCAAAATACAATTCCACCTCACTCTAAAGTGTGCACACCCCTCTAAGGGTACTTATGAATTGACCACAAAGAAGTAGATCTATAGAGTTTAAACTACGATATAGTGGTCGCAGTGCTATATGTTTAATTTCAATGTACCAATGTGTACAAATAATCCCAGTGAGAGTCTCTCAAACCAAATACCACCAAATCCAGATAAAGTATTCATCTTATTCCACTAGACTTCCAAAAACAACCAGAACCCTGATTTCTACATGCATTCACAAGGTATTTCATTAATCAGAAACAACTCATCCAACAGTCAATTAATGTTCACACAGAACAAATTAAGCGAACACAGTAGCTTACCTGGAATCCACGTTCAATCACAACTCAAGAATCACGTAGAACCACTAGCAACCACCGTCGATGAATTCAGGATCTAGAATTTTACACAACCATTCAATCAACCATATACCAAAACAATCGATTCATAAATTCAAAACCCTTACTACAAAACACATCCTTACCCTTCGAATTAATCTTAGCCAGCAATAGAGAAGAAGAGTTTTGTTTGAGAGGAAGGAGAAGAAGTTGAAGTGAGGCGTAAAAGAGAAGAAAGTGGGGAGCGTGGATTGTCAGGAAAGAGAAAATATCAGAAAAAGAAAAGAAGGATAAGTAAAGAAGAGAAAAGGAGAAAATGAGAAAAGGAAAAGGAAAAGAAAAAAATTAAATCTTCCTTATTCCCAAATTACCTCCTTATCCTTACTTAAGGAATATATCCCAAATCCAGATTAATTAATCATTATCATCCCAAATTCACCAATTCCGAAAACCATAGTTAACCCAAAATAAATGTATAATATAGCTCATAATTTTATCTAAATTTTGTGGGTATTTCACCCAGCTCCTATCTTCTATTATATTTGGCATCACCAATTTCTGGTGCCACATTTTTCTCCTACCTAAAGAAGTGTTGCATTAGAATATTTGTCTCTGTAGGAACTTCTTATAGGGTGGATCTGCTACCCATAGGAAGGCTTGCCCAGTTTCTTGGTCAAATGTATGTCAATCCAAGCAATGAAGGTCCTGGTTTCAAAGAAAATCTTAGCTGGAACAAGGCTGCTGTTGCCAAGCTCATCTTGCAGATCAATAGTGAGGTAAACTCAGCTTGGACGATTTGGCTTCATGCTTACACTCTTAGAGGTGTATCCATTTTGGGATGTAAAGAAGAAATCCGCGGATTCTTGGTGTTGGGGTAAAATCCTTAAGGTCTGGATGAAATTATTGTGACAGGTTTCAAGGATGGTTGTTTAGCGCTCTCGACCCAAACTATAAACTCAGCAGCCTTTATAGCATTTTCCATAGCTCTCCTCCTAAAGCTGATTGGGCTCCACTGGTCTGGAACAATTTCAATATCCCCAAAAACTCTTTCACGTGGTGGCTTATTGTCAAGGATAAGCTTGCCACTAGAGATAGTCTCACTCGTATGGGTATCTCCATGGATGCAAAGTGCTGGTACTGCCGTGATCTTGAATCCATAGATCACTCATTCTCTCTGTGTCCATTCTTCACCGAGGTTCTCACTAGCGTCCTTGCTTGGTGGGATCCATTTGATTTTGAGGGCTGTATGAAAGCCTTCCTGCGCATGAAGGCTAAGAAATCTGTCAAGTTTAAAGATCGAGTTGTTGCCCTTACTTGCTACATTTACCTCATCTGGTTTGCCAGGAATTATCGCATCTTTAGAGATCAAGCTATCACCCCCTCCTCTTGTATTTTTCTTATTAAGGCTGATATGAAGCTTAGACTTCCTAAGTTTTTGAAGTTGTCTAATTCTGATTTTGCTTATGTAAAAAGAAAAGTTTAACACTTCTTAGGTTGTAATCTCCTTTTGGTTTTCAATATATCTTACCTTTTTCATAAAAACTCTACAACTACATTTTGAAAAATCTATTATTTCACTCAAATATCTACACTTTTAGTTACAAGAAATTAATAAAAATATAAACTTCCATAAAACAAATATACACATACATTTTGAAAAATCTATCATTTCACTTAAATAGCTACACTTTCACTTATATGAGGAATTAATAAAAAACTAAACTTATATAATACAAATGTACACTTTCGTTTAATAAATTATGTGCTCTAATTTAAGAATCTATACTTTTATTAGACAAAAGTTTCATTTCAAAAGTTATATTATTTTACTTTGATATATACACTTTTTATTTTAAAGGGGAAGTAATATTAGCGGTGATTATATATTTTCCATTTAGTTTTAAAAGTAGAAGATAGAGTCGCTGTAGCAATATTTTTTTTATTGAAATGGAAATGGGGAATTAAATTAGAAAAGAAAAATATAAAGATCCCACATTTTAAACAAACTAATTTCCTTAAAAATAACAAATTAGAAAATCTTTGACATGACCCCTCAAAATAAATATGACCTTAACTTGTGGGTTGAATTTACTTATTACTTACTTAATAGTTACTTACCATCAAATAAAAATAAGTCACACTTATTGTTTAATATATTATATCACCTAACTTAAAAATCTACAATTTTATCAAACTAATCCACATTTACATATTAATATATATTCTTTTAGTTAAATATATACATTTTTACCTAAATCAGCAAGGAATATTAGACATGATTATATATTCTCACAATCTAAGTTCAAAAGAAAACTATTTTTCCTAAAGACTAACAAATTAGAAAATCTTTTTACAAGACACCATAAAAATAAATTAAATAGTAAAAGTCGATAATGGATGCAAGAATTATGAATATTTTTCTTTTTTTTATACTTCAATGGTGGTGGAGTTTATCGGTTAAAAAACAGTTATTGAAAGTTTCAATTACAAAAGTCCACATTATCCTTTCAATTACGACATGTGGTGGACCGATATTAAGGACATCCTGAAATCTGGATGGGTGTTGTAACACCCCAACCGCTAATCCTATGCTTACCGCAATCATCCCAATAGTCTAGAGTTACTCGCAGCGGAAATACTACTTACTACGGCGGGTGATACAATGCCGCTAACCGCCCATACGGCTAGCAGCTCATTCTACTTACAGTCACGGTTGATGAACATAACGTACGAACGAACTATATTACTTACCAAAATACCATATACCAAATACTTACATCAATGGATCACCGAGTATTAAAGTATGTTCGATTACATCATTTCTAAGTTCCAAAAGAATGAGTTTCTACCAGCTACTCATCTATACCAATTTCATTCTATCAAAACCCAAAAAGGTGTACCCCATGGTACACCGGCCATTCAAAAAACTACAGCCATGTACTACTCAGTACACCAATCATAATTCATTGTTTACAATCCAAAAGAAGATAAAGAAACAAAACTAAGTCTTCACCTCTTCATCCTTCGCGAGTACCTGCGTGTAGTAAAAATGGTGCCCCAAGGGGCTCAGCAAACGCTGCGTATAAACTCCGCATATACCGCGTGCTAGCTAGGGCACGCCGACTATTTGACGTCCACTAAACAGGCTGTTCATTAATTACACACATACATGCTTTACATACATCATACAATCATGTACAATTCGATATACAATCCAAGACGGCAATACCGTAGCATACACGACTTACCACCACAAGGGTTAGCCAGGTTACGCATCCGGTTTAATCGGAATGCTTATTACTCTTTTACTCATTACACAATACTTACACATTCTCTTTCATACTTTACTTGCTTACCTTTCCATACTCATTTACTTGCTCTTACTTACTCATACTTACTTACTCATACTCATGTTAAGCCGGTATGGCCTCTGGGCAGGGACTACACCATCCCACCACCAGGCTTTACTTGACTCACCAATCCGGGATGCTACCCATTTAAGGGATTTGGGCCGCGGACCAGTTTAAGAGTCAGGAATCGGATCCAACCTCTTGTGTCTCCTCATCCTCACGCGTGGCCGAAACTAACTGTGTCCGAACTTCGGAAGTCCGGACACATGTTCAGACACAACAGGTTTTCTTTTCTATTTTGCCTCGACCCATGTCCGAACTTCCGAAGTCCGGACCAATGTTCGGACATGCGTCTGTTTTCAGTTTAGGGCCTCGACTTGCGTCCGAACTTCGGAAGCTCGGACACAAGTTCGGACAGGCCACTGTATGGACCAAAAATGTTGTTTTAAAGTTAGGAAATGTTGTCAAAAAATAGTGATTGACTAGCAATGGTTAAATGAGGTTATTCTAGACATGTTTGATGAGTTATAATGACAAATAAAGGTGAAGAGTTATAACAAAGTGTGAAGAATAAAATAAACTAGTTATGTGAAGTAATAAGTTAACAATGGACTAGTACGTTAATTAACCGCCGTTACTAAATGTGTATAGGATTCTTCAACGGTGGAAATCAAACGAAGCAAGGACCAAGGTATGGTTTTCTTGCAGTCTGTTGCCTACCGGTTTACACCGGCTTGTGTGTGTTTGTTTTTGTGCGTTTATGACCTTGTAAGACTTAAGTCATGTAATGAGTTTACAGTTGTTATAATATTATGTTGTTGAGATGCGACTCATTTCCCTTGTGTGTGTCTAACAAGACTTAACCACTTGTATGTGGCCTGTGTGTTGTGTTACAATGATGAACTTCTAACAAGTGCTAACGGGGAAGTGAGGAGTCCGGTAGTTCCGGCCACGCGTGTGAGTATGGGAGTCGATGTCATTTACCGGTTCGATTCTCTTTGTATGTTGAGGTTGTTTTCCAATTTGGTTTCAATCTTCCCTTTAGCTTATCCAAGGCTATTTTACTGACTCACGTCGGGCCACAGGGGCATACTATGTTTATTCGGCGTGCTTGGGATCACTATATCCGACACACCTTGTGATTAAGCTATCCGTTCAATTTTAAATGACGGTAGCGAGTTATGTAACGAGCTTAGCATGAGCATGGCAACATTCTCTAGGCTCTCAATGGGGACTAACTATGTTGGTTCTCTTCCTAAAAGGAATTGTATGTGTGTGACGTGTGTGATGATGTGTACCATACCCATGTTATGTTATATATGTAAAAGTTGTGTGATTTAAAATGAATGCCATGTCATCATGACAATTGGTTGCGCGTATCCCGGTAGCCGATGGGCTGCGCGTTAACCATACCAGCCAAGGGTTGCTGACACCTCGGGGGATCCATATTTCTTTTACTGCAGGATGAGGATCGAAGAAGCGGAGTGGCTCTAGATCCCAGGATGTAGTTTACTTTTGGGTACCTTTGGATGTTGGCCCGGGATGCGCCTGTGCTCCCGTGGCAATATGTATTTCAGTTATTGACAGTGTACAATGGAAGTTTACAGTGACAGTGTATAATTATGGGTTGTAAGTTAAATACTCGGTTATGTGTATATGTACTTATGGTTTTAGTTCTATGCTCGGGAGTCTGATCATCAGACCGGTACAACTTGTATTTATTCAGCCTTGTTAACCACGTGGGTGGTTGACGGCGTTGTAGCACCAATCGTTTAGTTATTGTTTAGTTGTTTAACTTCCGCTGCGATTCCAGTTATTATTAAGTACGTAGTAGGGGTGTTACAATATCGGACTTCTACTCATTCCAAATTCATTACCAATTTAAGTTAGATTGGTTAGCTTGTTAGGAATCAGTTAGAAGTCCAATAACAGATAATAATCGGTCACAACACATCATCTCATACATACACGCATTCATTATCATCCAAACATTTCATGAATTATACAAACTGAGATTTAAGAAAATATTCACAACATACAGCACTACATATTCACAAGTATGCATAGTAACTCCGATTCGTGCATTTATCTTATTTGGTGATCAATTAGCACACAACACACAAATCAGAGTAACCAAGATAGCATACGGGGCATGAGGAATCCATACCGTTCACCGTCGTACGTGTTTCCAAACGTCCTTCCGGTGTCACAAGTCAAATCCTATTATGTACATATACAATTGAATGATTAATGTAACTATCATTGCCTTAATTCGATTACTCGTACGTTCCCTAACTCATACTTACTAAGTCTTTACCTCCTTTACACTTATATTTCATTCTACTTACTTTTCATTACTTGTCCATGGTTTACATACATATATATATACATATGTATAGGTGGGTATAAATATATATATATATATATATATATATATACTAATTACAAGCTTACAGTTTTTTTTTTGTAAGTATTGGGCCGTCCGACCCACCGTCCGACCCGAGCCCTGGGTCGGACCATTCCAGTAGAGTTCGTCCTCTGAAATTCACCCTGTCCGACCCAGCACTATTCCGTCCGACCCATACCCTCTGGGTCGGACCGTTCCAGAAGGTTTCGGTCCCGTGTCCCTGCTCCGTCCGACCCACTGTCCAACCTAGGCTCTGGGTCGGACGAAGTCAGAAACTTCGACCCTTATTTTTTTTTGCTTGTCCGACCCACGTCCGATCCACGGTCCTGGGTCGGACCATTCCAGAAAGATTGATTTTCGTTTCTTAAGCCCCGTCCGACCCACGTCCGACTCACCGTCTGGGTCGGACGAAGTCAGAACCTTGCTACAGATTTTATTTTTCTTTCCCAATTTCACCCATTGCTTCCCCAATCTTCCTACATACATCCTAACATGTTTTTATACAATTTAAACACTCTAAATCATGCTAATTCATTTCCTAACTCATTACACAATTCTATACTAACTTATACACACAATTTCCAAGTTTTCATTCAACACTTACACAGTTTTCTCCCCTTACCATATTATGCTACAGATTTTGTTCTAACTCTCTCCCAACAATAGCTCCCTCTTCTAATGTCCTTTTTATCACCTCTAATACATCACAACTATATTAACTATCTCTCCTAATCCACCCTCTAACTATCTAAATCAAAATCTGTTACAACATGTTTTTCCACCTAGTTTTTAATTCACTAAGTGTTCTAATCCTACATAAATTTTGACATAACCTCCCCTATATTTTTACACTCTCACCACATTGTTTTCTCCCACATTACCATCATCTCACCTGTTTTCAATGATCATCAATATACAACTCTCACACACCAATACTAACCACAAAAATACTCTTAAAATTCCTGCACTCCAACTAGTTTGTAACAGTTTTTTAAAATCTTTTAAGGGTTTAAAATCTTGTTTCTTCCTACACATTACACTACCAATACACCACTATTTTACAATACCCATTTTAACTTCTAGAAACCTGTTACATACACATATACACAAGGCTACATAAAAGAGCACAATTACCTTGTTTCTCCTCTAGTTTTCTTTCCTCTTCCTTCTTCTTCCTTCCTCTCTTCCTCCAACAGTTATAGCACTTCTACAATCTTACTCTACAGCCCATATACATACACATTTCAATACACCATTCTAATACACAATTTAACCCTAGCCATCATGTAAGTTCTAATATAGGTTTTAGGGTTTAGAATTTATATTACCTTCCAAGAGTTTATGAAATACTTGGAGCAGCTCAAGAATGATCTTTCCACCCTTTCAAGAATGCCAAAATCGGCTGGGCACAAGAGGAGCAAACAAGAGTTTAGCTAGATTTTCGTTTTGCCCTTAAGGCTAGAAAAAGATGGAGTTTTCAAGAAGATTTTTACCTCACAAGAACAAGGAGAATGAGGTGGTTCTAATGGTGGTCTTGAAGCTCCAAATGCTCCATACCCATGGAGATGAAAGTTGTTGTTTTCGAATTTTGGAAGGATGGAAATGTAGCTCTTGATGAGAGGATTCCAATGGTATACTTTTTATAATTTTTGGAAGAGATTAAAGGAGGTTACAAGAGGAGAGAAGGGTGGTTTTGTGTGGGTTTACTCATTTCACCATGGAAATCGGCTGGGAGGTAGAAGAAGAAAGAAAAGAGAGTGAGGGAGGAGGTGAGTACGTGAGTGAGGGAGTTGTGAGGGTAGGAGAGAGAATAAAGTGAGGGGGGGTTACTTTTATTGTTTTTGTTGTTTTACAAATAAGAGGGGGTGAGTGAGTGTGTGAGAGAGGGAGATAGGGGCCGGCTCACTAGCACACACACACACACTACTTTTCTTTTATTTTAAAAGTGGACACATAAGTTTTGGTTATTTATGTTTCTACCCCACAACTTCCCGTTTTTGACAGTTTTTACTAATTCCTCGTTTTCTTGATTTTATTGGTTCTAAAGCTTCACTAATATTTATTAATGATTATTTAGTTGACCAAAATTGTTACGAGTCTATTTGACCCGCTTAAAGTCACGTTTTCTCGGTTACCTCGAAAAACGCGCTTTAAGGTTCGTTAGTGATTTTAATCCATTTTAAGGATCCGTTTTCTTCGGGATTTGTTCCCTCATGATTATTTATGCATAATTAAGCTTCTAAATTATTTATTAGCCTAATTAATCACTATTTTTTATTACGGGGTATTTCAATCTACCCCCCTTAAGAAACTTTGCTCTCAAAGTTGCTCAAGGTTAATAGTTTAGGTAATTCTACTCATTAGGCAAACCAATTGCACTAATTGTGGAGGGTGATTTTTCGGTATGAGGGGGGTCTATCTAAATATGGTCTGACTGAGAAGCCTAGATCCTAGAAAATGCCATTTTGTGGAGGGCGAAAACCCGTTATTCTTAGCATCCCTCAAATACCTACTAAATCGTCCGTCTTTCCCAGAAAGCATAAGGGGAATGCTAGTGAGCACTACACCCGCTCTCAATGGGCTCCACGCGGACTTATGCCCTAAGGGGGAAATTGACTAGAGTCGCCACCTAGTTTGACCTAAGATACTAGGAAGGAAAATGAGGGTTTTAAGAACCGTTGGTTGACTCTGAATTTGTTGCCTAGGAATAGGACTTATCTGGTCATTCTAGAGATTCTGTGTGGGTTCGCACTGGGTTACACCCCTTGGAAGTGGCAACGACCACGACTTCGGATTGGTGCCCGAGGAAACCTCGGTCTCCAATTGTCGGGATTGCCTTCTTTCAAAACCTTATTAAAGAGATTCATTTAAAAGCCAAGGATAGGATTAGGACAGGAGGAGAGGAAACGAGTGGATGAGGCGAGCTTTTCTGCCAAGCTAGCGCCATGAAGAAGAATTGATGAATTCGAATGAGTATAGAATGAAAGATTTGGAGTCGAATGGTTTGAAGTTTATGGGAGCCGAAAAGGGTTGGAGTGTTTTGAGAGGTATGAAGAACACCTTAGAGGGGAAAAGGGTTTTTTGTTTGGAATGGGGTCGCACCCTAGATGGGCTGCCTACGTACTCAACTCCCTGTTGAGATCAGACCTTACGTAGTTCACGGCCTTTGGGTTTAGAAGTTTTGATGTTTGTGGAGCTTGAAGATATTTGTAGTGTTTGAGATTTAGAAGGGTTCGAAGTTTCAAGGTTTTGGGAGGTTAGAGTCTATAAGACGCCCAGGTCTATGAGACATTGAAATCTCAGAATGATTGAGTCTGTAAGACGCTCGGGTCGGTGAGACATTCGAGTTCGTGAGATGTTCGAGTCTATGAGACGCTCGGGTCTGTGAGACTTTAGAAGTTTGAATGAAGTTGGAATTTGTAAGAGGATTTGAGTTTAAGCTGAGTTGGAGTTTGAATGATGACTCGAGTATGCAAGGCAATTGAAGTTTGGGTAGAGATCCCGGGTTTTTCGGGTTTGAGATTCTGAAAGAGTTGATGTTTTGGGATATTTCGAATTTAGAGTGAGATGATGGTGGACTGAATTGTTTGGAGGAATGATTGTCGAAATTGTCTCTCTTAAAGTTTTTAATACCGAAAAATCATTTTTTGTTGTAAAAAGGGCGGATAATCCCGAGGGATTACCCTATGTACCCCCTCGAACACGACACTCAATTGATGGTAAGTGCCGAGGCTCGAAAGATGGGGCAATGAATTTATGTCGAAAAATAGGATTCAGAGAGAAACACCATGAAGGAGATGTTCTCGGTCGAATCCTAATAACGTCTCTAACTCCCGGGTTTTAAAACGTTAAAAATCAAAAACTTTGAAATCGAGTAGAAGGGAGTTAGACGATTCTAAAATCCCGGCTGCAACTAGGAAGGCGGTTACATCCCTAGCACCCCGCCTTGTAAAAATCTAGGCTGCAATTAGGGGAGGTTTGTCACCCTAATGCCCCGCCTAAAGAAATCCAGACTGCGACAAGGGATGTTACTGCCCCAGTGCCCTGCCTCGGATTTTTATTTTGGAAGGGAGACAAGTGATGCCTAACTAGGAAAAAAAACGTTCTTTGAAAGTGTTAGACATCACATGTTCCCCGAAAATGGATTATTTTTTAGTTGAAAACTAAACAAAAACTTTTGAAGTTGTTCGGAATTCTCTGTAAAGAAACACTGATTTTGAGAAATGTTTTTAGGAGAAAACTTTCTGTATATGTGAGAAGAACTTTCTGCATTTGAGAAGAGTTTTCTGTGATGTGAGAAGAGTTTTTCCTTTAAAATTCCACAAAATGGTTTCTTTGAGATATGAGAAAACTTGATGAAGTTTGGATAAAATGGTTGCTTGAAATTTGAGAAAAGGGATCTTTTTTTTGAGTTTGAAAGATAATTTAGATGAATTGAAGTTGGGTTTGGATTGAAAAAGGGTGGGGTTTGGATTAGGTTTGAATTGAACTTGGACCGGGATTGGAAAGTGGGCCAAGTCCAAGTTCGAGTCATGGTCTAAGTTTTTTGGTCAACGTCAACATTTTTGGTCAGGGTCAACATTTTCTGGTCAAGGTCAACGTTTTCAGGGCAAAGTTTGACATTTGTGGACCTGGTTTGACATTTGTGTGGACTTGGTTGGGTCAAAGTCAAAATTTCAGGTCAAACTTGGGGCTTAGTCAACATTTGGGTCAAGGTATGATTTTTGTAGACTTGGGTTGATTTTTGGTTTGATTGGGTATTGGGCCGAGATTGGTTGGGGGCCGAATTGGTTTTTGGCTTTGGGCCTCGGATTGGGCTTGGGCCTCGGATTGGGCTTAGGCCTTGGATTGGGCTTAGGCCTTGGATTGGGCTTGGGCCTTGGATTGGGCTTGGGCCTTGGATTGGGCTTGGGCCTTGTAAAGCGGGTTGAGAATTGTTTTTGTTTACAATTGGGCTGAAAATTGATTTTGGGCCGAATTGACCTTTTAGGACTGATTTGGGCCTAGGGCCTTTTTTGATGTTGGGCTTTATTTGGCATTTGAAGTGAATTGATGTTTAGATTTTGAATTTGACTGATTTTTGGAATGAGATTTGATGATTTTTTTATTAGAATTGGAATGTCGATTGTGCATTTTATCCTGACATTAAGGGATGATTTGGAAAGTTTTGAGGGAAACGGGTATTCCTCACATGGACCGTGTCTAGGACCCGTATGCATTGAGGATACCCCAGACCTAAGGCTTTTCTACAAAGGGGGTGACCTATGGGCTAACTAGGACTTCCTAGGTATTGGGCCTCTATATTGGGCTAGGCCCAACAATTGCCAAGCTAAACTATATGATATATTAAGAATTCATAAAAAATGACAAGCAACCAGATAAACATTCAATCACGGGGAGATAGTGTGCAGCAAAAATATTTACAACAAGGTTATGAGCTAAACGAGTTGTTACGAGCAAATAACGGGTTCGGGTGATACTTTATTATTAGACTAAGCAAGATTAGACTTGAATTAGGAGAAAATCATCAGGGTAGACAAGACGCTAAGCATTAGCCTAAGAAACCAAGGTATGCTTAAGGGAAAATGTAGTCGATTAAGGCCTCCCTACTCTAGTTATTAATGAATCAAATTGTCTTGCTAAAGTGTTCCTTTCTTCTCGTTTTTTTTAAATAGAATAACGAATATAAAGCAGTGTATGTATGTGTGCAAAATGAACAAACATTTTTCCTTTCTTTTTTTATTGTTAAGCCATACTTAAACAAGTAAAAAAAACGGCAAGGCTCATGTTCTGCCAATCAGTTAGACATAGACAAAATTACTAACATATCCTACTTGTCTTATCCTCTACCTATCCCGTGTCCCGGTCTTGCAAAATTGAATGGTACAGAATGGGTTCGTTCCACACACGTTTTTCATATAAAAGAAACCAGCCATTTGAAGTAATTAAACTCAGACTGCAACAGAAAGCATTATATCACATGCCGGTCAAAGAGTTTTCTTCAAATTCATTGAGTTCAGCATACAAATGAAAACAAATCCATTGCTAAATCAGAGAAGAGAGCCGGTTAGGCACAAATAACATGCAAATAGATCAAATATTTGAGCACGTTTATCAATAAACTGCAGGAATTTTTGGGTACGGATTAAATACCAGGATGAAGGGACTAATGCTTCCATATCAGATGAGGGTCTCGACGATAGATGAGGAATCTCTTCTGAGAAACAAATCGAACCAAGAGGGCGAAGGATCGAAGGGAGGGACGAGGTGTTTCTGATAGAACGTGAATGTTTTGGTATTGATTTTTTACGGTTACTGAGTTCTCTGAGTATAGATCATCGCCTGGGTTCTTAGTGGACAGAGGAGGCGTTTTTCTTGGTTGATTTGAGACGAAGACGGTAATGGTGATTGGAAGAGATTGAGAGGTTTCGTTTTTCTGGTTTTGAGATCGAGAAAGGAATCGATGGATGGAAGGAGATGGAGTTGCTTAGGTTCTGGGTTAAGAGACTCGAAGGAAGGAGGCGACGTTCTCTATTCGCCAGTCGGATTGCAAAATTGCTGGGAGAGAAGAGAATGGAGGAGGCGCTCGCATCTGTTTCTTCCTCCTCAGTTTTGTCCGCCAGTTGGGTTGAAGAGGTCGATGGATGGTGAATCGAGAAGAAGACCGACAGAGGAGTATGGGTTTTTACGAATCGAGGAAGCATGGGTTTTTATGGTGGTTTTCCGAACAAGAGGACCAAGCGTGGTTCAGGCAACAGAGAATAAAAAAAAGCGTATGGGTTGGATCTGGATTCAAGAGAAAGGGGGAAAGGCCACGTTTGGTTTGGCAAGACTCATGACCTATCAAAAATTAAAGACTCCAGTCATGCTCCTTGTGAGTCTCGAACCCAAAACCTCTGGGTCACCCCTTGTGTGTTCTAACCAACTGAGCTGCATCAACATTCAATATGTGACCACAAAAGACGACTATGGAATTCTCTGATGAGCTGAACTGTAAAATAAAACACTGCTTGATTTCACTAGGATTCGAACCCGAGACCCGTTGACCTTCTAGTGAATATTCTAACCAACTATGCTAACTCAGAACTGAATAATAATAGTAAAGACCGCATAAAATGATATAAATAACAATGTAAAATAAAAGAAAAAAATAAATAAAAAAATGCAAGAAGATAATTAGTAGACAAATTAACAAAAGGGATGGGTTCAAAACCGGATTGTCATTTGGAAATTCATTTTCGAAAATTCGTGTTTTTATGAAATGCTTTGAAAAAGATTATAAAATGATGGTTTCGTTTTAGCACGCACGCTAACATGTTTTTGAAAAAGAAAGGCGACGACCCCTCTTATTATTTCAGAATTTGCTTTATGGGGTGAGAATTTTTGGTGTCTACACTAATGTGTCTTACTACACCTATGAGGTGTTTACTTCCTTTCACATTGCAAGCATACACACTTCGAGCATCATGCACAATTCACATACACAATCCAACATTTTCCATTCATACCGTTCCACAATACACCATACACCATTACAATCCACAATACACATTACACAACATCATCCATCATACATCGTACAAATACATTCATACACTACACATTACACATACATACACATACCAAATTCACTTACACTACATGTGCCATACAAACCTATTACAATACCTACACACTAAGCAATGCTTACCCCGAAGCAATGCAAAAGCAAAAGGGCTCTACCCCCCTTAAAAGGGGTACGACCCGTACCCGTATTGCTAAATGCTAGACTCTCTAGTCTATGAACAGCTGTGGGTACTTAGCCTTCATGGCATCTTCCAACTCCCATGTCGCTTCTTCGACATCATGGTTTGACCATAGGACCTTCACCATTCGTATAGACTTATGGCAAGTGTCTCTGGTCTTCCTATCAAGGATTCTCACTAGGGTTTCAACATATCTCATTGTCGGTTCAATGGAGAGTCTCTCGGGCTCTAGCACATGAGAAGGATCAGCAATGTACTTCTTGAGTTGTGACACATGAAATACATCATGGACACGTCCCAAGTCCTCAGGTAGTGCTAACCTGTAGGCTACGGATCCAACTCTTTCGGTGATAGTGTACGGCCCTACAAATTTTGGGCTAAGCTTGCCCTTCTGGCCAAATCTGAAGACACCCTTCATAGGTGAAACGTGCAAGAAGACTTGGTCGCCCACGGCGAACTCAAGGTCGCGTCGTCTCACATCCGCATAGGATTTCTGTCTATCTTGGGCTGCCTTCATATTAGCTCGAATCTGCTGAACTTCAGCTTGCACTTGCTCAAGATACTCCGGTCCTTTGACAAACCGAATGGCATCACTGTGAATTCGTAGTGGCCATATCTGGTACGGAATGCCGTTTTCTGAATGTCTTGTTCCTTGATAGCAATTTGATGATACCCAGAACGGAGGTCGATCTTGGAGAAGACTGATGCTCCTTTCAGTTGGTCGAATAGGTCGTCGATGCGTGGCAATGGGTATTTATTTTAACTGTGACCGCATTCAGCTCGCGGTAGTCAATGCAAAGTCGGAGGCTACCGTCCTTCTTTTTCACAAAGAGGACTGGTGCTCCCCAGGGTGATACGCTCGGGCGTATAAACCCTTTGTCCAGAAGGTCTCGTAATTGTTCTTTCAACTCTGTCATTTCCGCAGGTGCCATGCGGTACGGTGCCCTAGCAATGGGACCGGTACCTGGCAATAGATCAATTTCAAATTCCACTGCTCTCGGTGGTGGCATGCCGGGTAGCTCCTTAGGGAATACATCGGCAAATTCGGATACAATCGGTACATCGTCACTGAACTCTGGATCTCTTTCCAGGTCTTGCACATAACACAGATATACTTCTTGGCCCTTTCTGAGCTCCCGGTACATAGCCATAGCAGATATGAGTGTGGTCGAAGGCTTTCTCGGTCTCTGGCGGTAAGATACAGTAACCCCAGAAGGACTCTTGAGCAGCAAACGATGCTCGGCGCAGAGGATTCTACCCTTGTGCCGCTCCAACCAATTCATTCCGATGATTAAGTCGAATCCCAATCCATTGAATTCGATGAAGGAAATGGGAAACAATTCGCCTTTGATTTGGATTGTGGCTGATTGATAATATTTTATGCACTTTACTCGCTCCTTCGATGGGAGAGTAACCATGAAGTTCGGTAGCTCATCCGCATCTAGCTTCAACCTCTTCACAAGGGATGGTGATACGAAGGTGTGAGAGGCGCCGGAGTCGAATAACACATTGGCATCAATGCCGTTCACTGGGAAGGTTCCCGTTAGAATGGTGCCGCTTTTGCCGGCTTGTGCTTCGGTGAGAATGCTTAGGATACCTTCGGTACCGAGTCCACAACCTATTGGATTCACAATTGGATAAGTATTGATGGTGGACACAAGTGGAATTAAATCAACACTGCTCTTATTATAAACCAACCATCATACATACCGTGTCTCTAATACACGTTACTAATACATTACATGATACTATGGATTTAATACTTCCTAAAGGTAAGGTTCAGGCGTCCTGGTTTCATGTGTGTGGCATTGATTATTGCCGGCGGTGCCGTATTCAACTTGATCTTGTTGATCCCGTGATACAGCATCCTAGAGTTTCCACCCATGATTAGGACATCTCCTGATCTCAATACCAGTTTTTGTGTGAGGCCCACACACTTCTGCTCGTTATACAAAAATATGGCGTCATCACCAATGGACCAAGACACTACGGGCACTCCTTGTTCAAGAGATTCCGCTGTCTCGTCCTTGTCTTGGTGTAACCCAAGTCGTCCTTCTTTCTCATAGAAGTTGACGATACAAAGGTCCGCTTCAAGTGCGGGGATCGGTTCATGTTGGCATTGTTGTGCAAGTTCTACTGCTTGTATGACGAGTGTCTGAAACTCTGGTGGTATTGTCGGTGGCGTCGCTCCATCTTGTGTTCATGTCTCCTGGTATGTCTTGGCATAAGGATTCCAGTCCTTTCCCAAGCACATCATTTTTAGCTTCATCTTCGCTCCACCGGTGAATTCGGGTGTGTAAAATCCTCCTGGACCCGTTCCTAGCTCGTTGCATCGTCGAATGATTGAGATTTGCGCTTCGGGTGTCAGGTATCCCCTTAATAAAATCATACCTGATCGGATGACCTGACACTGTTCATTGGTGTAGTCGTGGTTGGTGATGTCGATCTCTTCTTGATTCAGGTTTACCGGTATCGGATAACAGATACTAAAGCTTCCTATGGTTGTAAATTTCATCTACGGTGAGTACTAGTTTCAACTACTTCATTTCATGCTTAATACACACTTCAGTTTATTTACTCATGCATTCACTCATACAGTTACTCCAATACTTAGACATGCTACTTCAAGGATTAAAGGTTTAGATTATTACCTGGGCCGGATTTAGAACCGGACCCATCACGGTCAATCACATGAAGGACAGGCTGCCTCTGAGGTGCACTCCGCTGAGGTCCCCGGGATCCCAGTCCCTGTGGTGCCTGCTGGGTTGGTGCATCGCCAGATGCAACCTCCTTGCCTTCTCTCTGCCTGTAGCTTTGGAAGTTCCCTTTTGGTTTGGCATTTTCTGGGCAAAAATTGGCTCGGTGCCCGGGCTTCTGACAATTGTAGCACCGGATTTCTCTCCCTTGGCAATCCTTGCCGGGATGGTCTTGATTGCACCTTCGGCACATGTAGCTGCGGCTGTCAGGATAGCTCTTGGTGAGACCGGAGCCAGAACCTAAGGTTTAGAGGGTTAGCACATGTGTGTGTGGATATACTAGATATGATACTGATACGAATACGAATTAGAAATAGGAGTTTACCCTTAGGTGGGTATGATCTCAGTGGCTTTGCTGCCACCGGTGCAGATGAACCGAGTTGAAGAAGTTCAACCGGTTTGCCCTGCTCAGCATGGGCACTGCTTTCACTCGGGAATTTCTTTTGGGATTGTTGAAAGAAATTTCCCTTCTTCTTTTTCCAGCTTTTACCCTGGTTCTGCTCCTCGCCATTGGTGTTCTTATTGTTGGCCTTGCGCTTCAGCGCGGTTTCTTCATCCCTTAGTTGGCAAGTGATTTCAACGCGAGAAGCCGCGTGATAACACTCCTGAAGTTTCAGGTATTAGCCGGGATTCTCATTTAAGAAGGATAAGGAAAGACTCAAAGAATTCAAGGAATTTAAGGAATCCAAGGAATTGAAATGGTACTAAACGTTAACCGATATTTACCTGAAGGGAGGTAAATCGTGTATAGCCCATACCGTACCGAAGGCAATGGCTCAGACCGCCATAGAAGCGATCGACCAACACCTGGCCGGTGTATCCTAAGTCAGGTAGAAGACGGAGGATGGAGGTGAAGGTTCTGTAGTACTCATCCACAGACATCTTGTCTGTCATCTTCAAGGCGTCCAGCTCTAGCCTTTTCTTTGTCTTTACGTGCTCTGGATAGTACTTGGATCGGAGGAGTGATGCAAAAGATTCCCAATCGAATGTGGGGTCGTTGACGTGCTCGTGCTTGACTAGCTTCCACCAATCCATGGCTGCATCTTTCAGATAATAGGCAGCAACTCTGACTCGAACTCCAGCAGGAGCTTCGAGGGTTTCGAACGCCGTCTCCATCTCGGAGATGTAGGCTTCTAGCTTAGCCGGATCACTCTCGCCCCTAAAGCAAGGAGGGCGGAGTTCTGCTACAGCTTTTACCCAGTTCGCTTCTCTGGGTGGCGGGGGAGGGATTGGTCCCGCTTGGTTCTGTTGGTTTTGCTGGTTTTGTTGCATTGCTTGGATTACTTGTGGTAGCATCTGCGCTACCGTGGCGGCGACGATCTCAGCTATCGTCTGCGCGCCGGGTCCGTCATTGCCCCCTCCTCTAGGGCGACCTGGACCTCTTCCTGACATCTGAACATTTAGCAGTTACATTAGGCTCCGCAAGATATGACTCAAAGGTCTTGAATTCAAATAAGGTATCGCTCCTAAGAACGTCAAGGGTATCCGTTGTTAACAACGGTAGTTCTTAGTTAGGTTTCTAAGTATCCGTCTTAAGACGGTTGAAATCCTAACTCGGTAATCCCCTATGCTCGGTAACTAAGGACATCAGAGTGTAACTACACTCTGATACCACTTTTTGTAACACCCCAACCGCTAATCCTATGCTTACCGTCCAATCATCCCAATAGTCCAGAGTTACTCGCAGCGGAAATACTACTTACTACGGCGGGTGATACAATGCCGCTAACCGCCCATACGGCTAGCTAGGCTCATTCTACTTACAGTCACGGTCTGATGAACATAACGTACCGAGCTACTATATTACTTACCAAAATACCATATACCAAATACTTACATCAATGGATCACCGAGTATTAAAGTATGTTCGATTACATCATTTCTAAGTTCCAAAAGAATGAGTTTCTACCAGCTACTCATCTATACCAATTCCATTCTATCAAAACCCAAAAAGGTGTACCCCATGGTACACCGGCCATTCAAAAACTACAGCCATGTACTACTCAGTACACCAATCATAATTCATTGTTTACAATCCAAAAGAAGATAAAGAAACAAAACTAAGTCTTCACCTCTTCATCCTTCGCGAGTACCTGCGTGTAGTAAAAATGGTGCCCCAAGGGGCTCAGCAAACGCTGCGTATAAACTCCGCATATACCGCGTGCTAGCTAGGGCACGCCGACTATTTGACGTCCACTAAACAGGCTGTTCATTAATTACACACATACATGCTTTACATACATCATACAATCATGTACAATTCGATATACAATCCAAGATGGCAATACCGTAGCATACACGACTTACCTCCACAAGGGTTAGCCAGGTTACGCATCCGGTTTAATCGGAATGCTTATTACTCTTTTACTCATTACACAATACTTACACATTCTCTTTCATACTTTACTTGCTTACCTTTCCATACTCATTTACTTGCTCTTACTTACTCATACTTACTTACTCATACTCATGTTAAGCCGGTATGGCCTCTGGGCAGGGACTACACCGTCCCACCACCAGGCTTTACTTGACTCACCAATCCGGGATGCTACCCATTTAAGGGATTTGGGCCGCAGGACCAGTTTAAGAGTCAGGAATCGGATCCAACCTCTTGTGTCTCCTCATCCTCACGTGTGGCCGAAACTATATCGGACTTCTACTCATTCCAAATTCATTACCAATTTAAGTTAGATTGGTTAGCTTGTTAGGAATCAGTTAGAAGTCCAATAACAGATAATAATCGGTCACAACACATCATCTCATACATACACGCATTCATTATCATCCAAACATTTCATGAATTATACAAACTGAGATTTAAGAAAATATTCACAACATACAGCACTACATATTCACAAGTATGCATAGTAACTCCGATTCCTGCATTTATCTTATTTGGTGATCAATTAGCACACAACACACAAATCAGAGTAACCAAGATAGCATACGGGGCATGAGGAATCCATACCGTTCACCGTCGTACATGTTTCCAAACGTCCTTCCGGTGTCACAAGTCAAATCCTATTATGTACATATACAATTGAATGATTAATGTAACTATCATTGCCTTAATTCGATTACTCGTACGTTCCCTAACTCATACTTACTAAGTCTTTACCTCCTCTTTACCTCCTTTACACTTATATTTCATTCTACTTACTTTTCATTACTTGTCCATGGTTTACATACATATATATATACATATGTATAGGTGGGTATCTTGTTTCTTCCTACACATTACACTACCAATACACCACTATTTTACAATACCCATTTTAACTTCTAGAAACCTGTTACATACACATATACACAAGGCTACATAAAAGAGCACAATTACCTTGTTTCTCCTCTAGTTTTCTTTCCTCTTCCTTCTTCTTCCTTCCTCTCTTCCTCCAACAGTTATAGCACTTCTACAATCTTACTCTACAGCCCATATACATACACATTTCAATACACCATTCTAATACACAATTTAACCCTAGCCACCATGTAAGTTCTAATATAGGTTTTAGGGTTTAGAATTTATATTACCTTCCAAGAGTTTATGAAATACTTGGAGCAGCTCAAGAATGATCTTTCCACCCTTTCAAGAATGCCAAAATCGGCTGGGCACAAGAGGAGCAAACAAGAGTTTAGCTAGATTTTCGTTTTGCCCTTAAGGCTAGAAAAAGATGGAGTTTTCAAGAAGATTTTTACCTCACAAGAACAAGGAGAATGAGGTGGTTCTAATGGTGGTCTTGAAGCTCCAAATGCTCCATACCCATGGAGATGAAAGTTGTTGTTTTCGAATTTTGGAAGGATGGAAATGTAGCTCTTGATGAGAGGATTCCAATGGTATACTTTTTATAATTTTTGGAAGAGATTAAAGGAGGTTACAAGAGGAGAGAAGGGTGGTTTTGTGTGGGTTTGCTCATTTCACCATGGAAATCGGCTGGGAGGTAGAAGAAGAAAGAAAAGAGAGTGAGGGAGGAGGTGAGTACGTGAGTGAGGGAGTTGTGAGGGTAGGAGAGAGAATAAAGTGAGGGGGGGTTACTTTTATTGTTTTTGTTGTTTTGCAAATAAGAGGGGGTGAGTGAGTGTGTGAGAGAGGGGGATAGGGGCCGGCTCACTAGCACACACACACACACACACTACTTTTCTTTTATTTTAAAAGTGGACACATAAGTTTTGGTTATTTATGTTTCTACCCCACAACTTCCCGTTTTTGACAGTTTTTACTAATTCCTCGTTTTCTTGATTTTATTGGTTCTAAAGCTTCACTAATATTTATTAATGATTATTTAGTTGACCAAAATTGTTACGAGTCTATTTGACCCGCTTAAAGTCACGTTTTCTCGGTTACCTCGAAAAACGCGCTTTAAGGTTCGTTAGTGATTTTAATCCATTTTAAGGATCCGTTTTCTTCGGGATTTGTTCCCTCATGATTATTTATGCATAATTAAGCTTCTAAATTATTTATTAGCCTAATTAATCACTATTTTTAATTACGGGGTATTTCAGGTGTCTATTTCAGTGATGCATTCATGCATTCTATAAGTATTAGTTTTGTTTTATAATTAAGTTATAAATTGATGTCCTAAAACAATGTTAATTAATTTTATCTTTTAATTTATGAATAGGTTTTTGCATGACAAAATGCAATCCTTTGCCCTTACCCAGTATGGATTTTTGTGTCCTGAAAGAGCGTCATACACTGCTTTGAAGTGCGATACAGAAGTTTGTAAGGACTACTTGCAGCGTGCGATGGTTAACAACATCAAAGCGAAAAAGAAATATCTTATGCTACCTTATCATCAAAGGTAATAACTTTTGTTTATCATTTTAATCTGAATAAATGTTGTAGTTATCTGTGTAGACATGCATTATAATGACATGTGAGTGTTTTGGTATTACACAATGGTCATTAGGGTTTACTGGTGTTGTGTCTGGATCATTCGCGGGGTACTATTTCTTGATCCGCTGTAGACCTGACAGTAAAAAAAACATCAAGATAAAGCCACACCTTAGCATGTAAGTACATTATGAACCACTTCTTTATGTATTTTAACTCCTTTAATTTAATTTTATTGTGAATGGATATCTTAATTTAATTAATGTATAATGTTTATGATACTAATTGTGCAGTGTATATCAAAGTGTTTTGATGGCAGAGCTTGGTGTAAGGTCAAGAGGTGCCATCAAATGGACTTCAGTGAAGGTAAATGCGTCATCACTTACTTGTTTATTATTGACTGGTTGTAAAAATAAATGTCTTATGTAATTAATTTTTTCTTCATGTGTTTAAGTGTCCACGTCAACCCGGGAGTTCGAAGTGTGGGTATTATGTCATAAGGTATATGCGTGACATAGTCACCCTATTTGGTGAGATGAGGGATCCGTTAGAACAGGTATCTCGAAGTTCTATTTATTTTTCAATTACTAACATAATTGTTTAATGATTAACTAATTTTGTCTTGTTTTGTTTTTCATAGGTTTTCCCTAGTGTTGGAAAATATACCGAAGAAACCATCAACGGGATGCTAGAGGATTGGGCGGAGTTCGTCTACATGAATTTGGTTTGATTTTCACTTTGTTTTTTCGAATTGTTATTTAGAACTTTCTTTAGAATTTTATGGCTAGATACATTGTGAAACAATGACCATTTTGAGTACAATAGTGAACATTTGGGTAGTTGTGTATGTAATGGTCATTTGTGACCATTTGAAATGTGGTGTATGGTCATTTGTGACCAT
This sequence comes from Limonium bicolor, assembly GCA_023374045.1. Classification (NCBI taxonomy): domain Eukaryota; kingdom Viridiplantae; phylum Streptophyta; class Magnoliopsida; order Caryophyllales; family Plumbaginaceae; genus Limonium; species Limonium bicolor. The sequence continues at coordinate 392,329,385 of CM041778.1, read as the reverse complement.
TTCATTATTATTTTGATTTTTTTGATAATTTTCTTACAAAGAGTGAAATACCCAGGAAATTCCAAGCTAGGAATAATATAGTATATGGTATGAGGGACATGTCTGAGGTTAGTTAAGGTGGCCCAGGGAATTAATCTTTCTCCTTAAAGTGTTTTATGAGTATTGGTAACGTTTTGTCTTAATGGATTTAATTATATTTCGGATGCTATATGATATAGTATTATTTTCCCTCTTCTAATTCCCTTAAGTTATTTAAATTCCGCAGTACTTTTCCAGAATATTCTTCCCAACTTATTTTAAGTATTCAGAGTTCGAATTCTATTTGACTACTCAAAATATTATTTTGTTAACTCTCCTTATTCTTCTCTCAGTAATTATATTACTGGTATTATCTTTTATCTTTCTTGCGAGTTGTTCTTTTCCTTTGTTAAACCTTTAAATTATTTACAGCATATCTATCCTGTTCTAAATTATCTCCTTCCAAATAAATGTTTATTGATTGACCTTGATATTATTTCTCGTTTCTGATTTATTCTTTCCTGAATTTCTTCATCAATCTTCTTTTACTGATCTCCCTAATTTATCAAGATTTATCCTTTAGAGATATTTTAAATTCCAAGAGTTAGAACTCTTTCTTAATTATTTTATTTGTATTTCCTTTTAGCATAAATCTTTAATTAGTTTATTCCTTTTCATTATACAAATAATTCTATTTAAGGGTTGATTTCTCTTCACTATTCCCCATTCTCAATACGCCGTTCTTGCGTTTACACTCTGCCTTTTGTTTTCACGCTCTTTCTCTTCAAACCCTTGGTGCATTCTCGCTAGTTCCGTCGAAGTCTGATTATTCCCTGGTGTCCAGTTGATAGATCGTCGGGTAATGTATTCTACTTAGTTGTTTAGTTATCTACTCGTTGTTCGATGAATTCTGATTGCTAATTTTGATTACCTAGACGCCGATTTCATCGACGAGTGCTATCAATAGTCCGGAGCAGTTGGGCTCTTGAGGGGTTTGGTTGTTCCAGGTAAATTCTATGCTCAATGGATTTGACTGTGGTTTTGCTAAACATTGGAAAAGGGTTCGTTGTGCTTTTATCTCGGTTGTGGTTTGAGGATTTGGGATTATTTCCCACGTGTTGGAATTGAGGAATTGGATTGAGATTGTGGTATTTCAGTTATGGTTTTGGGAGTCTTTCACAGGTTGTATTCTATTGTTTGGGAGCCCATAGGTGCTCCCCATAATTATTTATTATTTGCGCTGCACACATTGTTGCACTTAAGCTCTATGATCTACTCTATGTTACTGCTGTTTCATAGAGGGTGTGCACACTTAAGGACTTAGGGTGAGGTGGTTGTTTGACGGTCCCATAGGTGACTGTCCTGGAATTGTTGTTTGGGGTCCCATAGGTGACCCCGTGTTCAGAATTGTGGTTGTTACTTCCTGTTGAAAGCTCCCTACCGTGGTTTCGGTATTGACATGTTTTTCTGGAAATTCATCAACTGTTCAGTAAACCTTCTCATCTGATTATAAAAGGCAAATGGGTTCTAAAATGTATTTTACAGTTTGAGGTGGAATTTACTCAGTTTTTCTGATTTATGCGATCCTTTCTGTGTTTTGTCTATGTTTTATGATCGCAGGTATGGATGACTAATTGTGGGGATCGGGACGGCGAATCACATAGTTTAGGGACCACGTATTAATAAGGCGATGTTTTGAGTTTCAGTGATTAAGAGATGTTGTTATGTTCTTAAAGTTTTATACATTGATTGTTTATTTTGCTTCCGCGTAACTTGAGTTAACTTTTGTTTTTAGTGTTATTTAGTTCATTAGCCTGAGCACCCATGGGAATTGGGTGTGGCGGTAATGCCCTGGACGTTTTGAGATCCGCTGCTGTGTTGAAGGTTATGTTCATTTGAGTTTTTGGTTAACTGAGTTTATTGGCTTTTATGAATCAGTTTTATTAAGTTTGAGGTTGTATTGAGTATTTATTAATGACTTCATCTGTTCAAGAGGTACTCTTGTTGTTATTGTGTCTTATATAAGAGTTTCTAATGGTTTTTGGTCTCTATTTACGTTTTAAAAACTGCACTTAAGGACCTGTCCGAACGTCCGTCCGGACATCAATGTTCGGACAGGCCCCGAAAGTTTCAAGCATTTTTAACGTTTGGCTGTGTCCGAACATCTGTCCGAACTTCTATGTTCAGACAGCATGCGAGGACGGGTTCAGCTTGCAAGTCTCGACCTATGTCCGAACTTGCAAGTGCGGACCAATGTTCGGACCACGTAAGGATTTTTCCGAAGTTTTGAAGCTCGACTTGTGTCCGAACTTCAAAGTCCGGACACAAGTTCGGACGTTTGGTTTTCCGCAGTCTATTTCTCTTCGGCTTGTGTCCGAACTTACCATGTCCGGACACAAGTTCGGACCAACTCTGTTTTGCTCTTTTAGGACTCGTTTGAAGTCTGTTTTTAATGTCGTTTGCGCCGTTAGATTTTTATTTTCATAAGCTATGTTGTGAGGTAAAAATCCAGGGTGTTACAAAGAGTGACAAAGCACTCTTTTTGGCATTGTTGGCTTCTGGGCCTCATGCATGTCCATCCCAAAAAGTGTTATAAAAAACATCATTAAGTGCTTCCGCTACTTCCTCTGGTCGGGTGAGGCTGATAGCAGCTCCATTCCTATGGTGGCTTGGAGCACCACCATAAACTCCAAAAAGCATGGAGGGCTGGGTCTTAAGGATATCCACAAGTGGAATAATTGCTTCCTCCTTAAATCCATCACCTCAATCACCTACGACACAGAGCGTTCGTGGACTCGGTGGATCCTCAACCACTATATGTCTAACCAAGATATCTGGACGGTCTTCGCTAAGGGTAATGACCCCTGGGCCTGGAAAGCAACCCTCCACTCTAGAGACTGGTGGATCAAGCAATGTGGCTCCTCGGATGATGCCTATTCCTTGCTTCTATCCTACCCCCCTCATCCCCCCGTGAGACTATTTTACAGGGATGCCACTCGGCCGCAAGACTGTTTACCTGGCACAACATCTGCTGGAAAACCTGGTCTATCCCTAATGCTAAGTTTATTTTAAGGGTTTCTATTAGAGATAGGCTAAAAACTTGTGATAAGCTCCAATCTTGGGGCATTTGTATGACTAACAGATGCTGGCTCTGTGAGCATGCTCAAGAGACTAGCGGCCATCTCTTTTTTGAATGCAGGTTCTCTCGCAGGGTATGGTGGAGCACTTGTGACTGGTTGGGGATCCCCATAAATAGGACAAGCCTCCGAAGTTGTTCCCTCTGGATTGCCCGATACTGCAAGAGGAAGAGACCGACCGACCAAGTGAAAAGAGCTGCTATCGCCAATGTGGTCTACTACCTGTGGAAGGAGAGATACAAGAGAGCCATGGCAAACCAATCAAGGGACTCCTCACTCGTTGTTGCGGACATCAAAGCAGCTACTAAATCCATTATCTGGACGAAAATTGGCCATTCCAACAACGACTGCCATTGGCTTGAGAAGATTCTCTGCTCCTAGTCTTTTTGTAGTGGGCGGACTTTTGTACTCCCTCCTTTGCTGGACCCACATTTGTACATGTTAGTGAGTGCTTTTGTATATCCCCCTGTCTAGCTTTTGTTTATCTTGAGGTGTCTGATATATAGGTCTCTATATATCATTTTTGTAAAAACACTCTCTATATATATTAATTCATTACCTTTCTACAAAAAAAAAAGATCCTCTACCATGTGATGTAGAGAGATATGTAACTGGTTTTCACCAGCAAATTATCAAAAAAAAAATGTGATGTGGAGAGATTTGTGGATATATCTGGATGCATATTAACAGGTTTTGTAACATATGTGGGATTATAAACAAAAACGAGAAATTTTTTTTCGACGGTTCTTAAGAAAAATACCGCAGAAAATAACCCAATTTTTAACTACTGAAAATAGCCCGGTTATTTCACATTTTTTGCTCTCTACTAGCTCATATTTTTGGCGGTTTTGTCTTTAGGAACAACCGAAAATTGTTATTATTTTCTACGGTTATAAAACCGTCAAAAATAAGGGAAGACCCTTTTTCGGTGGTATTATTTTCAGTGGTTGTAAACCATCAAAAAAGGCCCAAAAAAACCGTTGAAAAAGGCCAAAAAAAACCGCTGAAAAAGGCCCGAAAAAACTGCTGAAAAAGGCCCGAACAAACCGCTGAAAAAGGCCTTGTATTAGTGAATTTAGTAAATTGGAAGCACCCTGATTAAGTGTTTTTTTTTTTTTGGTTGATGAGTAGCGCTGCAAAGACATTTTCATCCTAATAAACAGCAGGGAAGAAAACTCCTGATTAAGTAGTATTTGAAAAACAAATGTATATTTATGTGAGAAAAAGAGAGAAGCGAAAGATTTTATAAATGAAAAGGATATACAACAACACAATAGTAAACAAGCACATCGAAGGAGTCGCAAAGAAAAACATGAGCTTGGGGCAGACGGAACAGAAACTTGTGTACTATCAGACAAGCGTACAGATGAAGCCCATTAATTAGAACGCACTACTTCATATCATAAACTGTTCTTGCGTCATCAAGAGAGCCAAGCGACAATCAAAACCCTAGAAGGAGTTTCGGACGTCTAAACCGACCATTATATAATAAGTAGAAGAGAAAGTGAAAGTAGTCTATAATTTATCTAAAAACTTGCAAAACATCTAGTGATTATTTATGGGTGAAATGTAGGTAACTCAACGACACCAAACTCTCTATGCAAGGCCCCACTTGAAACGGCCACCACTCATCAGCCTTCAAAACGACTCTTATCTTCTGAGTGTTTGTATCATAAGCATATGTCAATGTTTCTGAAATTGGCCGCGGAAACTGTAGTGTATGAAGCGTATAATTATCCAGCGTGTATTTTCTATTCCAGCCGCAGCTCTCAATCCCAATCCCATCCTCCGGTGATCTCTCCAACACCCAGATTTCAGTCATGAAAACGTTCGATATCAATAATCCCACCAAGGACCCAGAAACAGCAACCGGATTAAGAGTACACTCACTAAGTCTGAAGGGGTAAACATCTGGCAGCTCGGTGTATGACAATCTCTCATAGCTCATATTCAGTGAAACAAACTGGTAACAATCATCTTCATGATAGTGCCAATGTTCCATTCCAATCCAGTATACGGAATCTCCCAAAGATAACTTATTCTCACTCCGACTATCGATCAAGGTACCAATACCCGGTAAGATTGCACCTTGTCTCCATGAACGGGTGTTTACAGAAAAAACCTCAGGATGAATATATGCTTTCTCGCTATTCAACTTCACCACTTTGTACTCACTAGTCAAGGGATCAAACCCAAGGTTCAAGTTGAGGAACATCTTCGGGTCCTCTACGACAGGAACTTTTATGATTTTTCTCATGGAAGGGTTCCATAAAAAGACATCAGTCACATCAATCCGCCATTTGTATGGAAGTGGAACCCATTGCATCAGGAACAGTCCATCCATATCTCCATGGATATGCAGCAACTGGGATACACAGGTCTCGTCTGCACGAGGTGGTATTGGGACATGCAATTTGGTGTTCGTTTGTTTATAAGATGAGAATTCATTACTCACTCTGTGACAACTGAAATCAAACACACGCTTCCACGCTTTCCCATCATTCTCAAGCAGAATCTGATCAGATTGTCGGTGGTTGTTGCGGTACCGGACAAGGTGTAGTAAAGCAAACATAGGGTCGTGGATTATGGATTTCCACCGCTTACAGACTGATGTGAATCGAAGAAGCGATTTCACTGGAAGGTAGGAGAGCACCTCCCTACATATGTCGGCTGGAATCTCCTGAACTTTGTATTCGCCTGCCTTCGCCGCCATAGTAGCTCGGTTGCGAGAAGACAAAATAAACTCAAAGTTTAACCTATCTGCTCCATATGTTTAGGGTTCATTGACTACCAAGGGAAGAAATAAAACTGTAGATTTCTTTTGTGTTCTTTAAATAGAAAAAAAGAGCTCTTTACGACTAAGATAATTTATATATATGAATAATTATTATTGGTAAAATTAGTGATAAAATCGATCATAATTATATAACTCATAATTATTTTAAACTAAATATTTGTATGGTCAAGATATACAAAACAACAGTAAAACTATAAATATGCTTCCTCCGATACAGAAAGTCGACCAGATCGGATATAGTTATCTTCAAAATCAGATCTTTGAGCTGCTTTCAGTTATTTCCCAGAATATATCTCTGGTTTTTTTAGATACTTACCTAAAATATCTCTGGAATTGTTATATAAATAAGTCATAGTAGTATTTTGTCAAAGTTGGAAAAATTATTTATCATAACAAGACTACTTTTATAAAATCTTACAATATTTGCAAAAAAAAATTATTGATTCACTTAATAATTACTATTTTTTTATAAAACTAAATACATTGGTTGAATTTTACTTGCATTTTCTATTTTTTAAAAATTCAATAGCCTAACTTACAGCTAGTATTTACTAAAATAATTAAATGTTGGAAGTCTTTTGAGTAAGTAGAATATTTTACTAGGTAATATTTCAATAGTTGTAGTGATATAGAACCGAATACATCTTTTTATCCCGTGGGTTTCAAACGACGAGAATGAAAGTGGGGATTGCAGCACCCACACTGCAGATATTTTTTTAATTGGGAATGAGATTCAACTTATGTTGTTACTAATTAATTAATTTTTGCAACTATAATTCTCTTCCAAGGATGCTGTTGAATGCTAATTTGGCTATGGATTTGTAGATAACTAAAGTTAAAATCTGTACTAGAAGTGCAAGTATCATATAACATTTGCACTGTTGTTTATCCAAATATATATGAATTTTAAAAAACATCAAATTATATGTTTTGACAAGTACATATGTAAAACTAACACGTCTGATATATTAGATGATGATTAAAATACGTCATATAGATAAACATATGTATCATATAAAAAAAATCATTCATGAGTATTGAATGAGTATTTTATCTTGTGTATTTGTTTCCAAATGAAGGGTTATGGTAGTTCACATAGAGTAATCGCGGATCAATCCGATTCTAGACGATGATTACAACACATCCCAACCTAATTGAGCCGCAAGAGTGTTCCATCCAGATTACATACCATATAAATTCAACTAGACAAACAGCAGCAAGACACTTAATACTAAATAGATCATACGATAAAAACAAAAACCATACCAAACATTAAAGAAACAAAAAAACAGGAACATAAAGACCAGGGACGGTTTCAAATAGGCTACCAAGGGTGCCCCTCCCACTATAGCGGACCTAAAACCAATCCATTGATTTTGACAACCGCGGGTGGCCTAAGAGTTGCCCCAACTACTGCAAAATCCTCGTCCTGGCTAGCACTTAACAATGTTGTCAACAAGACTTCTCTAGTAGTGTGGGGTATGGATTGTACATTAACAGTCAGTGGGTCTCTGCAGACTGATTATCGTGAGTGGTTAGAACTGGTGTAATTAATACAATTGAGAAAGAAATTAATACTCAAAATATCTGTCGGGCTGCAAATAAAACCCGGTCGCAGTAGTATAGTAAGACAGAAGCGGCCGGGGTCAAACCGTGGGACTTATAGTGAAATAAAGTAGTACCTAAGCTTGTCACAAAAGGGGGGAATTAATTGAGTTGTTTTTGAAAAGTAAATAACAGATTAATTTAGTGAATTATGATAAATTAAACGGAACTCCGGGTTCAGGTTAATATGATCTGATTAATTATGCTATCTCTACCGGTTTATTTATATAGTTAGCAAAATTCCTGTTATTATCCTAAGGACTAAGTCATAGACTCATAAGAACTCGTTTACCAGAAAATGCTCGGTCTAATCCAGGTTCAAGCAAAATATAAATAAACGGACATTAGGTGCGAGGAATTATATTTGCATCTGAAAATATTAACTTATTAAATCATAATAAGCTTTCTCCAGATTTACGGCTTAATTAACCTGCATATTTATCACCGGTCTGATCAAAATAGACTTTGTAAAGCATTTTAATAAATCGACGAAATTTATTAAAAAAGGTGAGAGATAAACTTTAATCGTAACAAACTGTATTTATTTTAACCGGTAGAAATATAAATTACACAACTAAACAAACCATAATTAAACCTTCACCCGGAGTAAATCCTCCTTAGCCTGACATATTAACTGGTAATAAGTCAGACAGAGGTTGGACGTAATAATAATATGAGATGCGTGGATGGAGAATGGAGAAAATGAAGAGAAAGAAGAATGGGAGCGTACGTAAGATTTCTGTATATGAAATGAGAGATTTGGAGTGTTGAGTTTGGGGGTGGAACGTGTGTATTTGGTTGAAGGTGCAGTGTGTTTATATAGAGGAAGGGAAGAGGCAGATCTGGAGTGGAAGAGCATTGATTGCTCATTAATTGCAGGGGACAGAGCTGAAGACGTGTGAGGGAATTAAGGTAGGCGGTGCGGAGTAGATGGATATGGCAGAAGCAAGTCGACGGGCGAAGAAGAAAACTGGCGCGCGTTGATTTTTAGTCACGTCCGCGTGGCTGTCCGCTTCCCTGTCCGCCTGAAACCATGCGGACGTCTCTATCTCTCGCCCGCGGTCTCTCCATCTCTTGTCCGCGTGGGCGTCCGCCTCATTTCATGCGGACGTCTCATACTCTCTCGCCCGCGGTCTCCCCATCTCTTGTCCGCCTTGTTAACTCACTCACGTCCGCCTAAGTAACTCACTCACGTCCGCCTAAGTAACTCACTCACGTCCGCCTAAGTCCATGCGGTTGCATGTGTTTGACTTATTTTCTTCTACGAACTTCGACTGGCTCTAGATTCTTCGTTTGGACTCCGTTTTCTGAGCCGTTTGCGTCTATGCGTTCGTCTCTTCATCTACTTTACTCCCAGCTTGGTTTTCCTCATGTTTAAACAATAAATTTGTGAGATAACAATAAAACATAAACTAGAGGAAAACTAACCGAAGTGGAGAAATGAGCAAGAAAAAGTGCTAATATAATATATGAAATACACCTATAAATCATGCTCATTTGGATACTTATCAGTCTCGGTCCACAAATGCAGAAGTAATCATAGTGCATGTTGAATCATGACCTCATCCACGTTGTAAAGCCCGGGCAAGTCACTTGTTCCAATGGGAAAGAAATACGTGCTAGAAGTCATAACTTGGAATAAGAGTTGCATTGCCGGTCAGCTGAACCTTCTCCTGATAAGATTTAGCCCTCTGCTTTATTCCATCACACCAAGAATCAAACCCAGCTAGATCGCTAGGGCTCGAGAGACAAAAGGGAATGGTAGAACAAGATGCTTTCTTATTTCTTGAGACAAAGGAAAACATAGTCAACCTATTTTACAAAGACACCGCACTTATACTAGTTTAGTAAACAACCTACCTCAATAAAATGTACCATTGCACTAACCATCTTATAACAATAATACCTTAACACCAGAATAATTACAAAATTGGCAGAGAAGTAAAACCAACAGAAGTACTAACACACAAATACATATACTCCTAACAGCCCCCCTCAAATCCTACAGGGGTTGTAGGATATGCAAACCTAAGAACACCTGCTGTAAGTCACAATTTTGGTAACTCCTCATGCCCATTTTCTTGATTAAAACCGGGTACCTCTTCCCAGGTAAGGACTTAGTCAACAAATCCGCAAGCTGCTCCTTAGAAGACACAAACTCCACTGAAATTAAACCGTCATGTAGCTTCTCTCTTACAAAATAATTGTCCAGTTCAATACGCTTCTCCTCTCATGCAGAATAGGATTCCTTGCAATGTGTATGGTAGATTGACTGCATGATTTAACTGGTACAGGAGTTATACAATGCACCCCTAGCTCATTCAACAGCCTAGTAAGTCAACTAAGCTCAAATGTCACCTGCTACATGGCCCTATACTCAGACTCTACAGAAGACAAAGCAACAGAAGTTTGCTTTTTAGATTTCATGACAAAGGATTTCCCCCCAAACAGATATAATACCCACTTATGGAACACCTAGTATTAGGGCAACCAGCCCAACCAACATCACAAAAGGCTACCATATTAAAGTCCCTTTTACTATTAAACAGTAGTCCATATCCAGAAGTACCTTTATCATACCTAAGGGCATGCTGCAGGGCTGCATGGAAATGTAAAATAGAAGTTGAATCTAAAAATTGACTTAAAAACCTATATAACATAACATGAATATGGCCTACTATGTGAAAGGAAGCTCAGTATTCCAACCAAATGCCTATAAATACTAGGGTCATTCAAAGGTTTACCCTCATTCCCTCTTAACTTAACCTTAACTTCCAGAGGACTAACAAAAGCCCTTTGACTATCACCCCCTAATTCCTTAACCAAACGGTCACAATAAGCTTTCATCACTAATAAAATTCCATCAGCAGTGTGCAAAAACCGCATCCCCAAAAAATAATTCAGATCCCCTAAATCCTTAATCTTAAATTTATGGTCAATTTCAAGTTTGATAGTTTTAATCAGTTTAGTATCATCTCTTGTTACCAATATATCATCCCCATATACAACCAGAAAAAAACTTTGATTATTATCTTTCTTTGAGAACATAGAGTAATCATTCATAGACTACCTAAAACCTAAAAATCCTAAAAACTATCAAAATGCTTATTTCAAGCCATACAATGATTTCATCAGTTTACAAACTTTTTTTGATTTTTCCAAACTTATGCCCCTCTGGTACTTCCATAAATACATCCTCATACAAATCCCCATGGAGGAAGGAATTATTAATGTCCAGGTGACCTATAAGCCAACCCCTCTTTACAGCAAGTGAAACCAAAGCCTTAATGGTCGTAAACTTCACTACAGGAGAAAAAGTCTCTAAATAGTCGATCCCATACTTTTGTGTATATCATTTTGCCACTAATCTAGCCTTATACCTTTCTAATGACCCATATGCATGAAGTTTTACCTTAAATACCCACTTACATTTAATAGGCCTTTTTCCAGGAGGTAGATCAACTATATACCATGTTTTGTTCTTGTCTAATGCCCTAAATTCTTCATTCATTGTATTCCTCCAATTAGAATTAATTTCTAACAACCTTACAATATGTAGTAGGTTTTGTAAGATCAAGAGAATATGCACTAAAACAGTTATAAAAATGATTTTCTTCATGAAGGACATACAAACTATTTCTAACTAATTCAGAAGAGGCAGTAGTTTCTCCTTTATTCAGAGGTGCTTGCACATTGTCACCAGTCAAACCATCTTCAATTTTAGAGAAAGAGCAAACAATCCTAGTTATTCTATCATTCAGTATAAGGGAGAAGCAATCTGTGACTTATCTTTTTTATTCTTGTAGGAATTCCCAACTACATACTCCTCAAAATATTTTGGGGGATGTCTTACTCAGTTGGAACACCTGACAGTGACTTTTTCCTCTGAAACTTGCTCTGTTGCATCAGACGGATTGAAGGTTTACACCTCTGCATCAGTCTCCTCTATCTCTTCTTCTTCTATGGAATTGAGGCCATCTACACTAGTATCAACCCTTTCTTGGGCCCTTGAAGGCATCTGTGTCTCATTTTCATAATCAAAGTGCACATAAAAGAAATTTTCAATCCCATCTCTATTCTCAAAAGAGTTCTCACGATCCTTGCATAAATCATCTATGAAAGGATACAAATTCTCATGGAAAGTAACATCCCTATTGAAAATTATCTTATTGTTATCCAAGTCTAAGACCTTGTATCCCTTCTTCCCATAAGGATATCCAAAAAAGTTCCCTCCAAAAAATTTAGAAGCAAATTTATCATGCAAACGTTTATTTATGTTGGCAAAGCAGAGGCACCAAAAACACCTCAAATCATCATAATTAGAGTTTTCACTATAAATGATCTCATAAGGACTCTTATTATCAACACTACTAAGGGGCATTCTGTTGATCAAATAAGTAGCAGTCAGAACACTATCACCCCAGAATTTCAAAGGAAGTTTTGAATGAAATATTTAGGATCTAACAGTTTCCAAAATGTGTCTATGCTTTCTCTCTAAAACTCCCACCAGTGCAAAAAAGGTCTATTTCAGCGCCCATGTGCCAGTGGTTGTGAAAATAACCGCTGAAATAGAGTGTTTTTTTTTAAACTGTTACTAACCTATTTTGACAGTTCTTAGTAAAAACTGTCAAAATAGAGTTTTCTATTTTTATTTTCACTCTTTTCCATAAAAAAAAATAGTAGAAAACTCTATTTCGGCGGTTGTTACTAAGAACCGCCGAAATAGATTTTCTAAAAAAAATAATGATAAACTTTATTTCGGCGGTTCTTTCTAAGAACTGCAGAAATAAATCCTTCTATTTCGACTGTTTTTACTTACAACCGTCAAAATAGGGTCCTTCATATCAGTAGAATTCACCACGTCGGGACAGTTTATTGCTGCAACGTCTCTCCCACCTCTCCTCCCTATGAAACCATTGTTCTACTACTTCAATCGCCGTTGCCGCCAAGCGTAGCCGCCGTCCTCCCCATCAAACTCGTCGTCACCGTCGTCCTGCTACAGTTGTTGTCCTCACCGAAAACTGGTGTGGCAACAACAACAAAGAAGATAAAAAAACCCTAAATTGGTTAGTTCGATTTTCACTAAAATATTAGATATTTGTTGTAAAAATTGATAGATTTATGTTGCATTGTGCTTGTGGATGTTGCTATTTATTGTGTGTGTATGTAAAATGTTTGCAAGTTTTTATTGTTGAATTAATAAAATTATGTATACATACAAGGTGTTTGACGAAATGTTTGAGTGAAAATTTATGCTATATTTTGCTCTTCTTTTAAGTATAGTTAGGGGTAGCTTATTTGGGCTGGAATTAATATGCTCTTATATGGGTTGGAAAAATGTTTGATCATTATTTGTGCTTGTAATTATAAGCAAAAGATTAAAATTATAAGCAATATAGCTTAGTGCCCTCACTTCATTCTTTTGTTGCTTCTGCATCTGCTTCTGTAGAGATTGGTAGCGTTGTATCAGCCGCACACTATACTAAAAACGTACAAGGCTGAATCAGAATCAGAACGGGTAATATACTTGAACAAATTGATCAATTTGGTGAATAAAAGACATGCATGTTTTACCCCTTTCTGATTGAAATTCTTTTTTTTTTGTCTGTGGTACTGCAGACATAAATCACTAGCAGTGGAATTGATAAATCTCTCGCACACCAAATTGAAAAGAGGGGCTGAAAACAACTCATTTAGGAACCGGTAATATACTTTGACCTATCTCTTCATTCTCTCACTCACTGTAATTTTGCAACCTAATTGTGAACAAGGAACATACATGTTGTCAATGATTGAAAATTTTGGAAGAACTCGTATCTTGTTTGATTGATGCCAATTGTAGAAATATTTTCCGAGGTATATGACTTTGGTGAATGCTTAATAGTAAGCATGGGATAGATTAAATTATGCAAAGGTCATCCCGTTTTTTTACAAATATCTTAGTAGTGTTGTATTTTGTCTTGGTATAACAATTTTTTTTATCAAGTCTCACTCTATATTAGTCTACGACTTCTAGTAAATTCAAACCAACTACTGTCGCTGCCCGTCTACCTACCAGCCTCCTTCTCCCTTTATACATCGTAAAAACAAGTAAGTAATTTAACTTATGTTTCTGTTTTTAAAAATGCTTGAAATCAAAATGCTAGTTTATTTGGGTTTGAACCTTTAGATTTTTGAAATTAAAATGCTAGTTTCTTTGGGTTAGAACCTTAGATTTTGAAATTAAAATGCTAGTTTCTTTGGGTTTGAACCTTAGATTTTTGAAATTAAAATGCTAGTTTCTTTGGGTTTTAACCTTAAAGTTAGGAAAGATTTTTGAAACAAAAATGCTAGTTTATTTGGGTTTGAACCATTCATGCTCCATTAAGATATAAACACGTGCAAACAAATGCAATTCATACTTTTTCTTAGGAATTTGAGGGAACCATTAAAGAGGAATATAGGGGTTTTTGAAACTTGAATTGGTGGAAACAAAATCACTAAAAATACAAAACAAACAATCACAAAAAGAATGATTCCGTTTCCCTTTACTGATTATTACCCCAAAATAAACGCACCTATGTGACGATGGCCATTGGCCTAGGGTCGATGATATGGAGACATTAAGGTTCCATTTGGTGTTGGTATGTTTGTGGTATAAATGTGGTATTTTTGATAAAAAAAATGCCAAACCGTCATCTCCGAACAACAATTTTCAAAATAGTGTAACACCCCTATAACGCCCCTACCAACTACCGAAATCGCAGCGGAAATAACCAACCAAACAATAACTAAACGCTTTGGTGTTACAACGCCGTTAACCACCCACGTGGTTAACTAGGCAGAATAAATACAAGTGTATCGGTCTGATGATCAGACTCCCGAGCATAGGTCCTAACATCCACATATATACATAACCAACAATACCGAGTATTTAATTTACATCACAACCACCAACAGTAAACATCCTCCACCGTTTAACAAACGGTACCAAAACGTAATGCCTCGGAAGCACAAGCGCATCCCGGGCTCAACAACCAAAATAACCAAAAGTATAGCAACGACCTAGGATCTAGAGCCACTCCGCTTCTTCGATTCTCATCCTGCAGTAAAAATATGGAGCCCCCGAGGGGGTCAGCAACCTTTGCTGGTATGGTTAACGCGCAGCCCATCGACTACCGGGATACGCGCAACCAATTGTCATGATAACATGGCATTCATTTTAAACATCCAACATATACATACCATAGCATAGCAAGGGAAATTGCATAGCACAACAACATACACAACCATAAAATCGGTTCTCACAAGGAACCTTCCACCATAGTTAGTATACATAGTGAGCCTAGAGATTATTGCCAATCTCATGCTAAGCTCGTTACCAACCTCGTTACCGTCCAGTTATATCGAACGGTTAACTTACCCAAGGTGTGTCGGATATAGTAATCCCAAGCGCACCGAAATAACATTTGTATGCCCCTGTGGCCCGACGTGAGTCAGTAAACTAGCTTTGGATAAGCTAAGGGAAGGTTGAAACCAAATTGGAATACAACCTATACATACACCAAGAGAGCCGAACCGGATATGACATCGACTCCCGTCCTCACACGTGTGGCCGGAACATGACCGGGCTCCTCACTCCCCCGTTTAGCACTTGTTAGTGATCACACAATGTTTTGTTAAGTCACACACAAGCAAGTGTTTAAGTCTTGTTAGACACACCAAGGGAAAGGAGTCACATTAATACAACATCATAATTTATAACAACTGTAAATTCTTTTCATGCCTTAATCTTATAAGGTCGTAACACACAGAAAAACAAGCAACACCCAAGCCGGTGTAAACCGGTAGACAACAAACTGCAAGAAAACCATACCTCGGTCCTTGCCTCGTTTCGTTTCCACCTTGAGAGAATCCTAAACACATTAGTAACGTCGGTTAATTATTTATTTAACTTCAAACTTACTAAGTATTTAACACGATTATTTGGCATGTTTAAATGTCTAAGTTACCCTAGGTTACCTTCATTATACCCCCTAGGGTTAACTACATAAGTCACATTCTTTTCTGTTTTTTTTACAAGTTTTTGGTCTGTCCGACCCACCGTCCGACCCACAACTGGGTCGGACCCTTCTAGTGGTTTTCGGGTCTGAAGAAACTTACCTTGTCCGACCCATGTCCGACCCAACCTTCTGGGTCGGACCATTCCAGAGAATTTCATCGCCCTTTGAACACACATGTCCGACCCACGTCCGACTCACTCGACTGGGTCGGACCATTACAGAACTCTTACCGCCTTACAAAACACGCCCGTCCGACCCACGTCCGACTCACTCGACTGGGTCGGACCATTCCAGAACATTTTCCGTCTTCCAAAACATGACCGTCCGACCCATGTCCGACCCAACCTTCTGGGTCGGACCATTCCAGAACAATTTCCTGTCGTCTAACAGAGGCTGTCCGACCCAAACTTGGGTCGGACCCCTGGGTCGGACGCCACCTAAACTTGCCCAAACTTTGTCAAATCTTCACCAAATTTCTCCTAAGGCCTCTTAATGTTTCCTAACCACATTTGGTACACCCATCTCCTCATACAACATCCATGAAACTCATTTTCTAATTCCTTAAGCCTTTACTCATTTCCTTGTAAAATTCCTTAACACTTATAACATTTTATACTAGGTTTCTAAATGGTGTTTCTCACTTATGGTAACTACTATCCCAAAATGCTTTCTCCTTATCTTAACATCATCTCCTAAACATTATTTCTTACCAACCTAAACCCTAGTTGATGTCTAAGTCCCTTTGTTTACCTAGAATACCTAAGACACTATTTCTCCTCTTGTGAAATACTTAAGCATTTCCTACACTTCTAGTTCACCAAACCTTATGTAAACACTTAGAACTTCTTGCTTCTTACCTAAATTTTGACATGAATTCTCCTAGAACATTACTAAGCCAAAACACATTGTTTTCTCCATAAACACCAAGAACACCTAAAATCACCAGAACAATAAGCACTCTATACACAAAATTCACTCAAATCTCTCTCTACATTAAAATGTAATGCATAACTTAAATTGCATGGCACTTAGGCCCTTAAAGTGCTTAAATCATAAACACTGAATTTCCACAATAAATATGCCTTTGACCTGCAAATACATACAACAAGACAGTTGCTTTTACTAGCTCCTGGAGAACATTTACTAGGTCATTCACCATTTGCTCTTTAGGTAGTTTTTAACAAGCATTATAACTCATTTCTCCTAAGGCATTAAAACAAACATTAGGTTAGTATATTTACCTTCTTTTCCAAACACTCTTTCTTGTTTCCATATAAAACCGGTAAGGTATTTGATTCCTTGTCAAGTTCTAAACAATATACAAACATCATAATGATATTCAAGCTTTAAGCTTCATCTCATGTAAACCCTAATTTTACATTGTTTCAAAAACATTAATGTAGTTGTTTTACCTTGGTCTTTGAAGAGAGTTTGAATATATATCAAGAGAGGACTCCACCTAGTCCATGAAGAGTTGGAATGAAGCTAGAACAAGATCACACAAAGAGCACAATTAATGTGCATTTTCGGTCAAGGCAAAAACAGAAGGAAACTTGATTTTTCTTTGAGATTCCTTACCTAGAAGCAAAGGAGAGTAGTAATATGTAGAAATACAAGCTCAAGCTCCTTCAATGGTGGAACTCCATGGCACCGAAATGGGGCTCTTGAAGTTTTGAGAAGATAGGAATGAAGAGCTTGATGAGAGGAAGAGATTGTGGTGTTTGTTTTTGATTTGGACAAGTGAGCTAGATTTTACAAGGGGTCAAAGCTTGAGCTTTAATGGTAGTGGTGGTATTACCGTGAGAGAACAGCAATAAGGGAGGAGAAGAAGGTTGGAACCGTGTGAAATGAGGAAGGAAGGGAGAATGAAGATTGAATTTACTTTAAGAATATTTGTTCTTATAAAGTAAAAAGTAGTACTTAACTTGTCATCTTTATTTAACTAATGAGCTAACAAGGGGTGTGAGTCACCAACCTTAAAAACCGGCCCCCATAGTAATATGAGGGTATTTTAGTCTTTGTTGAACATTTAATTACTTAATACAACATAGTTACAAAATAGCTTATTAAAATCACTATTCATGAAAACAAGGCACATAGAAGTGAAATTTTTTATTTCCCATTGATATAGCCACCCAAAGTGATACTATATACACATATATATTTAAGAGTAATGATGGACATTTAGCCACTCAAACTCATCTACAAGACAATTTTTCAAAAATGTGCTTTAAGACTCCTTAAAGCACATTTTGTGTTCTAACTTGTTTTCAAGCTTGGTTTTCTTTGGTAACTGGTTTAATAAATTCATTAATATATAAATAAGGTCTTGGTAAGTTCATTAGGTCTTACCCAAGCTTATTCCAAGCTTAGAGCACATTTTAGCCTTTATTGACCTTAAGGTTTTTAATTGTGTTCTTTATGGTTTAAATTGTTTACTAATGTTTCTAAGACATTTTCTTGTCTTAATAAATCATGTTTTGATGTTTAAACAACATTCTAAGGTTTGGGGTATTTCAATCTACCCCCCTTAAAAGAACTTTGTCCCCAAAGTTCACACTTCCCACATTTCTATAACGTTAGAACACGGGGGATACTTATAACACAATACCCCAAAACAACATTACCAACATTATCATCATTACCATCATACTTACATCACATCGGACTCAAGGTCCAAACCTCATAATACCATTCAGACTCAACGGTCTGCAACATAACCTAGACAATGTATATAATACATGTCGCACACAACCATAACCGAAACGGCTCTACCCCCCTTAAAAGGGGTACGCCCCGTACCCTATACATATAAACACTAAGAAGTAAACAATGACGGGTACTTCGCCTTCATCTTGTCTTCCAGCTCCCATGTGGCCTCCTCAACGTCCTGGTTAGACCAGAGGACCTTCACCAGTCTTACAGACTTATGGCGAGTGTCTCGAGTCTTGGTGTCCAGAATCCGTACGGGAGTCTCCACTGATCGCATGGTCGGCTCTAAGGTTAGCCTTTCAGGCTGAAGCACATGAGACGGATGAGACATATACTTCTTCAACTGGGACACATGAAATACATCATGTACCTTGCCCAGCTCGGCGGTTAAATCAAGTCTATAAGCTACCGGGCCGATGCGCTCCGTCACAACATAAGGTCCCACATATTTCGGGCTCAACTTGCCCTTCTGGCCAAAACGAAATACTCCCTTCATGGGGGATACCCTAAGAAATACCTGATCGCCTACAGTGAACTCCAGGTCACGTCTGCGCACATCAGCGTACGACTTCTGTCTATCCTGAGCTGCTTTCATATTAGCCCTGATCTGGCGAACTTCTGCCTGAACCTGTTCCAGATACTCTGGTCCTATAATGACCGTCTCACTCGACTCATCCCAGCATAAAGGCGTGCGGCATGGTCTACCGTACAATGCCTGGAAGGGAGACATCTTGATCGAAGCATGGTAACTGTTGTTGTAACTAAACTCGATCAGATGTAACTTATCAATCCAGCTGGTCTGAAAGTCAAGTGCACATGCACGTAACATATCCTCAAGTGTCTGGATGGTGCGCTCACTCTGACCATCTGTCTGTGGGTGAAACGCTGTGCTCAATTTCAGTTTAGTACCCAATGCTTCTCGTGTGGACCTCCAATACCTCGACAAAAATCTGGTATCTCTGTCAGATACAATCGTTTTCGGCACTCCATGATGCCTAACAATCTCTCTGTCGAAGAGCTCTGCAAGTTTAACCACTTTCCAGGTGTCCTTCATCGGTATGAATCGAGCCACCTTGGTCAGTCGGTCTACAACAACCCAAATCATATTCAGACCTCCCCTTGTAGGCGGAAGCCCTACCACGAAGTCCATAGATATGTCATGGAACTTCCACTCAGGCACTGGCATTGGCTGTACCATACCACCAGGCCGTCGGTGCTAAAACTTGACCTTCTGACAAGTGAGACACCTCAACACATAATCATTTACATCCTTTTTCATTCCAGCCCACCAAAAATAACGTTTCATACCCTTATACATCTTTGAAGCTCTGGGGTGAATCGATGTCGTAGAACAATGGGATTCACTCAATATGCGCTCCTTCAGCTCAGCGCTACTCCTCGGTAAACACAGCCGGCCATTAAGCCTAATCAGGTCATCATCGTGGAGTCTGAAGTCGTACTTCTGACCCTCGAATGTGCCATCAATAAGCTTCTGTCTAATCTCCACCATATACTGATCCGTCATCTGAGCACTCCGCACCTCTTCAACCAAGCTAGTATGAGAGACTAGCGAATGGAGAGAGTGTGCTCGGCGACTCAATGCGTCAGCTACCACATTCGCCTTACCCTCCTTATACTGTAAATTGATGTCATAATCATTTAAGAATTCGACCCACCTTCTTTGCCTCATGTTCAACTCTTTCTGAGTGAACAAGTATTTCAAACTCTTGTGGTCGGAATAGATTGTCACGCTTACCCCATACAAATGATGTCGCCATATCTTCAATGCGAAGACAATGGCACCCAGTTCTAAGTCGTGGGTAGGGTAGTTCTCTTCATGCTTCTTCAGCTGTCGGGAGGCGTACGCTATGACCTTCCGTGTTGCATCAACACACAACTCATACCCCTGCCTGATGCGTCGCAATAGACCTCAAAACCATCTGGACCGTCTGGTAATGCCAGAACCGGTGCAGATGTCAGAGCATCCTTGAGACTCGTGAAAGAACTCTCACAGTCGACTGTCCACTCGAATGGTGCATCCTTTTTCATCAAGGAAGTCATCGGCTTCGAGACACTGGAGAAGTCCTTCACAAACCTCCTATAATAACCTGCCAGACCGAGGAAGCTCCTGACGTCGGTAACTGTCTTCGGCCTAGGCCAGGTGCGCACTGCATCTATCTTTGCCGGATCAACAGCGATCCCGGCCTCAGAAATCAGATGTCCAAGAAAGGATACTTGGTTCAACCAAAACTCACATTTGGAAAATTTAGCATACAGCTGATTCTTCCTCAACGTTTGCAACACATCTTTCAGGTGGCTTTCATGCTCACCTCTCGATTTCGAATACACAAATATGTCATCGATGAAGACTACCACTGATTTGTCCAACTGATCTTGGAACAAACGGTTCATCAAGTCCATGAACTTTGCTGGTGCATTTGATAAGCCAAACGGCATAACCGTGAACTCATAATGCCCATACCTAGTCCTGAATGCTGTCTTTTCGATATCACTGTCACGGATGGCAATCTGGTGGTATCCGGAACGTAGGTCTATCTTGGAGAATACTGATGCTCCCCTCAGCTGATCAAATAGATCGTCGATGCGTGGTAAAGGGTAACGGTTCTTCACCGTAACAGCATTCAGCTCCCGATAATCAATACACAGGCGGAGGCTACCGTCCTTCTTCTTCACGAAGAGGACCGGCGCTCCCCATGGTGAAACACTAGGGCGGATAAAGCCCTTGTCGAGTAGGTCTCTCAGCTGCTCCTTGAGCTCTGTCATCTCTGCTGGAGCCATACGATAAGGTGCCTTTGCAATGGGTCCGGTGCCCGGAACTAAGTCAATCTCAAACTCAACCTCTCGTGCTGGCGGCATGCCCGGCAGTTCCTTAGGAAATACATCAGGAAACTCCGACACTACCGGCACATCTGGGCTAAACTCAGGGTCTCTCTCTATGTCCTGGACATAGCAGAGGTATACCTCATTCCCTCGTCGTATCTCACAACACATGGCCATGGCGGTGATGATCTGTGTCGAAGGCTCCCTGGGCCTCTGGCGGTATGATATAGTAACCCCAGATGGACTCCTAAGAAGCAGTCGATGCTCGGCACATAGGATTCTACCCTTGTACCGCTCCAACCAGTTCATCCCGACAATCACATCAAAACCTAGTCCGTCGAACTCTATCAAGTCGATCGGAAACTCCTCATCCTTGATTCGAACAACAGCATCTCGGTAGTAGCGGGTACACCTGATCCACTCTTTCGACGGGAGAGTGACCACGAAGTCAGGCATCTCTTCACCGTCTAACCCCAGCCTCTTCGCAAATGATAGCGAAATGAATGTGTGTGAGGCTCCAGAGTCGAACAAGATCGATGCATCCACGCCATTCACTGGAAAGGTACCGGTGAGGATTGTGCCGCTCTTGCCGGCTTCTGCCTTATTGCAGACACTCAGTATACCTCCCGTTCCGAGTGCACAGCCTAATTCATTGGCAAACTCATAAGTATACGGTAGTAACACGTTGATACACTCCAAAACAACATCTCTTTATTCATTAACACAGTCTTTACACCATAAGTTGGTTACATTGTAGACATGGCTATATATAGCTCCCTTATCAAACAACTGGCTTAGTACATCACATGATTACACAAGGCTCAAAACTGCCTGAAAGTCAAATTCAAAACGTCCGGGTTTCAGATGTGTCCATTTACCACTGTGATGGTGCGGTATTCAATTTAATCTTTGATACCGTGGTATAACATCCTTGATTGTCCTCCATGATTAATACGTCACCTGACTTCAACACTAGCTTCTTGCGAGAATCACCACGCTTCTGCTCGCCGTACATAACACCGCGTAATCACAATGGACCAAGACACCACGGGTACTCCCTTACTTATTGACTCGGGTGACTCGTCCTTATCTTGGTGTAATCCTAATCGTCCACCTTTCTGGTAGAAGTTCACAATACACAAGTCTGCTTCCACGTTCGGAATCGGTTCCGATTCAACTTGCTGAGCAATTCCCACGGCGTGGTTAATGACCGCAAGGAACTCCTCAGGTATGCCTGGTACAGTTGCTCCGTCTTCAGCTCGCACATCCTGATATGACTTGGTGTAGGGATTCCAGTCCTTACCCATGCACATCATCTTCAGCTTCATCTTCGAACCGCTCGGGTATTCGGGTGTGTAGAAACCTCCTGGTGCTGCTCCAAGTTCGTTGCAACGCCTGATGATGTGGATTTGTGCTTCCGGTGTCAGGTATCCATTTAAGAGTATCATACCTGGTTGGATAACCTGACATTTCTCCAGTGGGAATTCGGTGATGCGGATGGTGGTCTCTTCAGGGTTTGATGTGGGCGGGATTGGATAACAGATATTGAAGGTTCCTAAGTTTTCCACATTGTCTAATTTAGGTGTCTCTCACATTATTCTTTGACTCATCACTTAGGTGGTCGCACATTAGACTCACTAATACAACACTCATGCATGAAATGCGGTAAGCAATCACTTTTTCATTTAATAGTTTAGGCGGTACCTGGTCTCGAAGAGGATCCTGGTGCCTCAGACCGGTCCACCACATTCAGGGCGGCCTTGCCGGACCCCGTACCCTTCCCCTTCTGGGATTCAGTGTACTTCTTGTCAGAAGACTGCTGGATGATCGCCTTCGGGCTTTCGGTGGTCACGGTAGTCTTACCCTTCCACTGCCCCTTTGGCTTATAGTTCCTGCCACTAGGGTTCTGCCAGCACTCAAACTCACGGTGCCCCATCTTCTGGCAGTAATGACACTTCACGTCATTCCCCTTGCAGTCTTTGCCGGGGTGGTCTCCGTTACACCACTTACAGTAAAAGTGGCGCTCCGGTCCAGAACCCGCGCTAGCTGCTATAACAACACACAATCAATACTCACTTCTCATCTTAACAACATACACCTCAACTAGATACACATGATTAAGTAATTACCCTTAGGCGGGTAGGAGCGTAGAGGCTTCGCCGCATACGCATATGTGAGCTTCAGTGGCTCCTCAGCTGTAGTGGTCTGGGCTTGGCCCTTGTCACCCTGGTACTGACTCTTCTGGGGCTGAGGGTAGTGTTTCTTTTTCTTTCCTCCCCCATAAGCTTGCTGACTCTGGCCCTCGTTCGTGGCCTTGCGCTTGTGCGCATTCTCCTCGTCCCTCAGATGGACGGTAATCTCAACCTTAGCAGCGGCATGATAGCACTCCTGAATTTAGGATGTCAGTCATGCCCCGCAAAACAAAACTCACCGACTCACATTAACATTCACTAACGGTATAAACTGATTCACAACATGGTATTCTAGTTACCTGCAAGGTAGTATACTCAGCTGGCCCCATCCCGTAGCGGAGACGGTGGCTAAGACCATTGTAGAACCGGTTCACCAACACTCGGTTCGAGTACCCAAGGTCTGGTAACAGGTGGATAAGGCCGGTGAATGCGGTGTAGTAGTCATCAACCGACATCTTATCCCCCTGCCTCAGACTATCCAGCTCGAGGCGCTTGGCCTCCTGCACATGCACAGGGTAATACTTGGCTCGCAGTAGAGCCGTGTACTCCCTCCAACCAAACTCAGGATCAGCTATCCTGTCCTCTCTCACCAACTTCCACCAACTCTGTGCCGAACCCTTCAAGTAATAAGCGGCAAGACGGACCTTAGCTTCGGCAGGCACTGCCAAGGTCTCGTAGGCGGTCTCCAGCTCGGAGATGTACGCCTCCAGCTTGCGAGGGTCGGTCTCTCCATTGAACGACGGCGGTCTCAAGTCAGCCAACGCCTTGACCCAATTGGTCTCTCGTGGCGGTGGTGGTGGCTGAACTCCGGCCTGTTGCCCTTGCTGTAATGCAGCAACCATCTGGGGTACCACCTGGGCTACGGCGGCTGCTACTGCCTCAGCCATGGTCTGTGCCGTAGTATCATCGCCCTGGTCACCCGTATCTCCAACACCGCGCCCGCGGCCTCTACCTCGTGGTCTACCTGCCATCTGAATTCATATGAACATTTCATTAGCATTATGCTTGCGCACTTATCGGTCCAACGGTTGTAGCATCTTCCCGACAACAAGGTAATTCCACACTTAGTTAGTGGTTAACCTTTCCAAATCTGTTCACTTAGGTAACTATGGTTAGGTCTCCTAACTCGGTATCTTTCAAGCTCGGCATTCTAGTCATCAGAGCGATACTTCGCTCTGATACCACTTTTTGTAACACCCCTATAACGCCCCTACCAACTACCGAAATCGCAGCGGAAATAACCAACCAAACAATAACTAAACGCTTTGGTGTTACAACGCCGTTAACCACCCACGTGGTTAACTAGGCAGAATAAATACAAGTGTATCGGTCTGATGATCAGACTCCCGAGCATAGGTCCTAACATCCACATATATACATAACCAACAATACCGAGTATTTAATTTACATCACAACCACCAACGGTAAACATCCTCCACCGTTTAACAAACGGTACCAAAACGTAATGCCTCGGAAGCACAAGCGCATCCCGGGCTCAACAACCAAAATAACCAAAAGTACAGCAACGACCTAGGATCTAGAGCCACTCCGCTTCTTCGATCCTCATCCTGCAGTAAAAATATGGAGCCCCCGAGGGGGTCAGCAACCTTTGCTGGTATGGTTAACGCGCAGCCCATCGACTACCGGGATACGCGCAACCAATTGTCATGATAACATGGCATTCATTTTAAACATCCAACATATACATACCATAGCATAGCAAGGGAAATTGCATAGCACAACAACATACACAACACCATAAAATCGGTTCTCACAAGGAACCTTCCACCATAGTTAGTATACATAGTGAGCCTAGAGATTATTGCCAATCTCATGCTAAGCTCGTTACCAACCTCGTTACCGTCCAGTTATATCGAACGGTTAACTTATACCCAAGGTGTGTCGGATATAGTAATCCCAAGCGCACCGAAATAACATTTGTATGCCCCTGTGGCCCGACGTGAGTCAGTAAACTAGCTTTGGATAAGCTAAGGGAAGGTTGAAACCAAATTGGAATACAACCTATACATACACCAAGAGAGCCGAACCGGATATGACATCGACTCCCGTCCTCACACGTGTGGCCGGAACATGACCGGGCTCCTCACTCCCCCGGTTAGCACTTGTTAGTGATCACACAATGTTTTGTTAAGTCACACACAAGCAAGTGTTTAAGTCTTGTTAGACACACCAAGGGAAAGGAGTCACATTAATACAACATCATAATTATAACAACACTAAATTCTTTTCATGCCTTAATCTTATAAGGTCGTAACACACAGAAAAACAAGCAACACCCAAGCCGGTGTAAACCGGTAGACAACAGACTGCAAGAAAACCATACCTCGGTCCTTGCCTCGTTTCGTTTCCACCTTGAGAGAATCCTAAACACATTAGTAACGTCGGTTAATTATTTATTTAACTTCAAACTTCTAAGTATTTAACACGATTTTTGGCATGTTTAAATGTCTAAGTTACCCTAGGTTACCTTCATTATACCCCCTAGGGTTAACTACATAAGTCACATTCTTTTCTGTTTTTTTTTTACAAGTTTTTGGTCTGTCCGACCCACCGTCCGACCCACAACTGGGTCGGACCCTTCCAGTGGTTTTCGGGTCTGAAGAAACTTACCTTGTCCGACCCATGTCCGACCCAACCTTCTGGGTCGGACCATTCCTGAGAATTTCATCGCCCTTTGAACACACACGTCCGACCCACGTCCGACTCACTCAACTGGGTCGGACCATTACAAAACTCTTACCGCCTTACAAAACATGCCCGTCCAACCCACATCCGACTCACTCGACTGGGTCGGACCATTCCAGAACATTTTCCGTCTTCCAAAACATGACCGTCCGACCCATGTCCAACCCAACCTTCTGGGTCGGACCATTCCAGAACAATTTCCTGTCGTCTACCAGAGGCTGTCCGACCCAAACTTGGGTCGGACCCCTGGGTCGGACGCCACCTAAACTTGCCCAAACTTTGTCAAATCTTCACCAAATTTCTCCTAAGGCCTCTTAATGTTTCCTAACCACATTTGGTACACCCATCTCCTCATACAACATCCATGAAACTCATTTTCTAATTCCTTAAGCCTTTACTCATTTCCTTGTAAAATTCCTTAACACTTATAACATTTTATACTAGGTTTCTAAATGGTGTTTCTCACATATGGTAACTACTATCCCAAAATGCTTTCTCCTTATCTTAACATCATCTCCTAAACATTATTTCTTACCAACCTAAACCCTAGTTGATGTCTAAGTCCCTTTGTTTACCTAGAACACCCTAAGACACTATTTCTCCTCTTGTGAAATACTTAAGCATTTCCTACACTTCTAGTTCACCAAACCTTATGTAAACACTTAGAACTTCTTGCTTCTTACCTAAATTTTGACATGAATTCTCCTAGAACATTACTAAGCCAAAACACATTGTTTTCTCCATTAAACACACAAGAACACCTAAAATCACCAAGAACAATAAGAACACTCTCATACACAAAACTTCACTCAAATCTCTCTCTACATTAAAATGTAATGCATAACTTAAATTGCATGGCACTTAGGCCCTTAAAGTGCTTAAATCATAAACACTGAATTTCCACAATAAATATGCCTTTGACCTGCAAATACATACAACAAGACATATGTTCTTTTACTAGTCTCCTTGAGAACATTTACTAGGTCATTCACCATTTGCTCTTTAGGTAGTTTTAACAAGCATTATAAGCTCATTTCTCCTAAGGCATTAAAACAACATTAGGTTAGTATATTTACCTCTTTTCCAAACAACTTCTTTCTTGTTTCCTTATAAAACTGGTAAGGTATTTGATTCCTTGTCAAGTTCTAAACAATATACAAACATCATAATGAGTATTCAAGCTTTAAGCTTCATCTCATTGTAAACCCTAATTTTACATTGTTTCAAAAACATTAATGTAGTTGTTTTACCTTGGTCTTTGAAGAGAGTTTGAATATATATCAAGAGAGGACTCCACCTAGTCCATGAAGAGTTGGAATGAAGCTAGAACAAGATCACACAAAGAGCACAATTAATGTGCATTTTCGGTCAAGGCAAAAACATGAAGGAAACTTGATTTTTCTTTGAGATTCCTTACCTAGAAGCAAAGGAGAGTAGTAATATGTAGAAATACAAGCTCAAGCTCCTTCAATGGTGGAACTCCATGGCACCAAAATGGGGCTCTTGAAGTTTTGAGAAGATAGGAATGAAGAGCTTGATGAGAGGAAGAGATTGGTGGTGTTTGTTTTTGATTTGGACAAGTGAGCTAGATTTTACAAGGGGTCAAAGCTTGAGCTTTAATGGTAGTGGTGGTTATTACCGTGAGAGAACAGCAAGAAGGGAGGAAGAAGAAGGTTGGAACCGTGTGAAATGAGGAAGGAAGGGAGAATGAAGATTGAATTTGCTTTAAGAAGATATTTGTTCTTATAAAGTAAAAAGTAGTACTTAACTTGTCATCTTTATTTAACTAATGAGCTAACAAGGGTGGTGAGTCACCAA
Source organism: Limonium bicolor (assembly GCA_023374045.1). Taxonomy (NCBI): domain Eukaryota; kingdom Viridiplantae; phylum Streptophyta; class Magnoliopsida; order Caryophyllales; family Plumbaginaceae; genus Limonium; species Limonium bicolor. The sequence goes on along the minus strand of CM041778.1, from coordinate 392,301,517 downwards.
CCTTAAAAACCGGCCCCCAATAGTAATATGAGGGTATTTTAGTCTTTGTTGAACATTTAATTACTTAATACAACATATGTTACAAAATAGCTTATTAAAATCACTATTCATGAAAACAAGGCACATAGTGTAACACCCCTACCATTAATACCATGTTTACCGTCCAATTTCCTTACATATCAGATACACGCAGCGGTTATATGCTTACATACAATGGGTGATACAATGCCGTTAGTCACCCACGTGACTAACAAGGCTACTACTTCTACATACAGCATCGGTCTGATGGACCGGAATCCCGAGTACTACAAGTCTACAATGCGTTCTCCGTTTACCAAATACTACTACAATCTTCATTCAATACAATACTCCAAGTACAATACAGTATAATCTACATACCGAGTTTGCTAGGTTCCTTATACGAGTATAATTCCTCTTCCAGTTCATACATACTCACTAAGAGACTACTTACTACCCATTCCTCACTACTACATTACTTTCTAAATACAAGGGGTGAGCCAGTTAATACACCTCTACATTCTGCTACTACTATCCAATGTAGTCACTGGTCTCGTGCCTTGACCGCATTCGCTTCGGGTACGTGCACACTAAAAAATGTCCCCCGAAGGGGTCAGCTTTCGCCGAGCATGATAACCGCATACCCCGCGTACTAGTGAGGGTACGCCGACCACTTGGTCGAATACATGCGGTTGATTTCATTCAAACATACATGCATACATGCTCTTATACACAATACAACAATACTTACGCAAGGCATACATACATACACTACATTCATACAAGGAATACAATAAACCATCCAATACATACTTACCTTCTTCCGAAATACACATACTCATTACATACACAATATACAATTCTTGTTAGCTTCATTGGTCCACCCGGGTTAATCGGGTGGAGATTACTCTTTTACTCGTTACTTCATACACATACATACTCATACTCATACTTACTTACGGATCCATACTTACTTACTCTTACTCTTACTCAAGTTAAGTCGTCGAGACCTCCGGCCCTGGGGACTACACCGTCCCACCTCCGGGATTTACTTGACTCACCAATCCGGGATGCTACCCATTTAAGGGATTTGGGCCGCGGACCAGTTTAAGAGTCAGGAATTGCAGCCAACCTCTTGTGACTCCGCATCCTCACGCGTGGCCGAAGCTATATCGGACTTGTACTCATTCCAATTTACTCACTTAAGTTAGGAGTTAGATAGTTAGGAATTAGTACAAGTCAACATCCAAGCCACAATAATACAATACCCATATACACTTACATACAAATACATTACAATATACAAGTACACTACAAGTATGATACACTTCATCATCATTCATATGTTTCATGAATTATACAAACTATTGTTCAAGACAAACATCAAGAACAATGTAAACAAGCACAAGTAGGTGCAATATAGTCCGATTCATGCATTTATCTTATTAGGTGATCAAATAGCACACAAATCGGGGTAACCAGATTAGGATACAGGGCATGAAGAAATCATACCTTTCACCGTTGACTTTGGACACACCGACTCCCTTCGGTGTTCAACTAGTCGAATCCTATGACATACATACAATTGGGTGGTTAATTATCCATAACTAACCTTACTTATTACTTCCCAAAGGTTTCCTAGTTCATTCTTACTAACTCTTTGTTACTTAAATACATTTACTTAAGTTACTTACTTACAATTATTTTCTAAGCTTGTTTATAGCCTTAATGACCTTTAAACATCACCAATCATGTCTTAATTAACTTATAATATCATTACCCATCCTTACCCCACTTTAGTTTAGCTTTAAAATACATTCTGGGCACTTTTCAGGGTGGTCCTGGTTTGTGTCCTGGTTTTAAACCCGGACCAAATCACTGGAACAACTCTCGGGTGAAAATAAGGCTTGGTCCTGGTTTGTGTCCTGGTTTTAAACCCGGACCAAACCACTGGAACAACTCTCGGGTGAAATTTTTGCATCGTCCGGGTTTGCATACTACTTTCAAACCCGGACAGTTTGTTTCAGAAACCTACGGGTGTATTTTTGGGGTTGTCCTGGTTTGTATCCTGGTTTCAAACCAGGACAATTCCAGCCTGTTGCAAAATTTACAGTTTTTAAGCTTTGTTTCAATTCCAAACTTCTACCAATCTCTTCCCCATAATTCTACATATAATCTAGCATATTTTAGCATTGATTAATTTAAACTAGTCTAATCCTCCTCTATAAAAATCTGTTACATCCACCCATTACTTAGAGTTTTCCTCTCCTGTTACCATGTTTCCTTCTCCGATAAATGCTACAGATTTTTCATTTCCTCTTCCCATTATTCCTATGGCTCTTCTATAGCCTCATTTGCATTATACTCAACCTAAAGCCTTACTCACTACCTTACTCACTCATCCAAGTCTCACACATTAATTATCCCTTGTTTCTCCAACACATTTCAATACCTCTTGCTACAGATTTTTCCTTAAACCTTTACCATTCAATACCCCCTCCATTAATGCTACTCCCAACATTCTAAATCCATTACTTTGCCACTCTAGTTCTCCTCATTACCAAGACCCTCTTCAAATCTGTTTTCAAGGTACTAAACTACTCACTTAAACTCTCCAAATTCACTTAGTTATTACCTAGGTAGTTTTCCTTCTCTTACAAACTAGGTCCTCCTATTTCCATACAAATTTGGGCAGAGGTTCCCCTATAATTTTAACATTGCCCACATACATATTCAGCTCACACATCCATTCTAGTTCACAATTCAACACTTATTTCACCTGTTTCAATAGCCAAAAATATACAAGCTCCCATATACAATACCAATACTAAAACACTCATGAAAATTCCTGCACATAAACTCTCATTCCCAATCTGTTTTAACAAGTTTTAACATATCTTTTAAGGCTTCAAAATACTTATATCCTCTTATACATTACTCTACTACAAAAATACCATTTTACAATACACATTTTCATTTCTAAAATCTGTTATATATACAAACATACACAGGGTTACACAATGAGCATTCTTACCTTGTTTTCCTTCTAGATTTTCTTGTTCCTCTTGCTTCTCCCTTCCTCTCTTTCTCCACCGGTTTAGCAATACAAATTCTCTACTCTACAACCCATACACATACACATTTCAATACACTAATAACTAACCCTAACTATTATTTAGGCTTTAGATGTAGGTTTCTAGGGTTTAGAAATTGTATTACCTTCCAAGAGTGCAAATGAAGCTTGGAGTGGTTCAAGAACAAGATTTCCAACTCCTTCAACAAGCCAAAATCGGCTAGAACACAAGAGACCAAACAAGGTTTAGTCTAAATTTTCGTTTTGCCTTTGAGGCTAGAAAAAGATGGAGTTTTCAAAGATATTTTTACCTCAAAAGAACAAGGAGAAGGGGGCCTTCTAATGGTGGTGTTGAGGCTCCAAATGGGGTATACCCATAAAAACGAAAGTTCTCCGTTTCGATTTTTGAAAAGAGGGAAATGTTCCTCTTGATGAGAGGATTCCAATGGTGTAGTTTTTATAATTTTTGGAGAAGGTTTGATTGGGTAACAAGAGGAGAGAAGGTAGGTTTTGTGTGGGTTTGCTTGTTTCTCCATTGATGTCGCATGGAGGAAGGAAAAATAGAGAGTGAGGGAGATGGGTGTGTACGTGAGTGTTGTGAGGAGAATGAGGGAATTGGAGAGAGAGTGTGAGAGAGGGAGTTACTTTAGTGTTTTACTTTTTGCTTTTTAATTAGTTTGTTTGTTTGTAAATAAGAAGAGAGTGTGAGGGAGTGTGAGAGAGGGAGGGGGAGTCCATCGGATGACAGCCCACACACACAAACAGTTTACATTTTATTTTAAAAGTGGACACATAAGTTTTGGTTATTTATGCTTTTACCCCACAACTTCCCGTTTTTTACAGTTTTTACTATTTTCTCGTTTTATTGATTTTATTGGTTCTAAACCTTCACTAATGTTTATTAATGATTATTTAGTTGACCAAAATTGTTACGAGTCTATTTGACCCGCTTAAAGACACGTTTTCCCGGTTACCTCGAAAAACGCTTCAAGGTTCGTTAGTGATTTTAATCCATTTTAAGGATCCGTTTTCTTCGGGATTTGTTCCCTAATATTTATTTAGGCTTAATTAAGCCTTTAGAATCCTTACAATACGCTAACCGAGGTTTCATACCTCCTATGGTTATTTAACGCTTATTTAGCGTTTCCCGCTTTTTAAGCGTTTCTTTATTTCTTTTGGATTTATTTTTCCTTACCAATATTACTTAAGCATTATTAGGCTCTTAAATACCTATTAGGATATTTAATCGCCATATTTAAGGTCGGGGTATTTCAATCTACCCCCCTTAAGAACTTTGTCCTCAAAGTTGTTCGAGGTTATGGGATTACTGTACTTACTCATTTATACTTGCCTAATACCAAAGCCATACATTCCTCCTCCTTACAATCCCCAGATTCGTTACTCAAGGTTTCTCCTTTCCATACCATACCAATGTACAATACCTACTCCAATCCATATTACTACTTACCATCCGGTTCCTCATTACCACATTTATACGTACATACAGTGCAAAGCTATCCCCAAAGCAATGCAATACACATTACAATCCCGTAGGCACTCAGATCATTTCGACACAGGACTCCTCTATGTCCTGTTGCCCTTGGAATAATATAATGCTACACTACTATCCTCTCCTGTATAACTTCCAACAATTACTTACTCTCCAGTCTAAGAAAATTCTTTTACAACTACTAATTAGAAATCTTTCTAAAGCATACAACTCCAAGTTCCAATTTATATTCATTACTTCTATCCTAAGTGTGATTCTTGTGACCACTTAAGGGGAGCTTCAAGAATCGTTCGACCCTGATGTGATCAGCATCAGTGTTGAGCTATCTTTCCACCCCAATTTGTGTTCGGTTTCCCTCGATCTGATCAGGATCGTTCGACTTCCCACGTCAGTTTCAAACAAACAGATAATTTAGTTGTTTTCATTTTCTATCTTTTTACTCTTCCTAGTCATGATTACGAATTCATACATCTCCAAAGGATGGAATCAGTCCATCATCATCCTCACTCTACTTCCCAAATGCTTTACTCCGTGGTTCATACCTAAATGCTCATTCATCAACCTTCACTACTTCCATCCATTACTCTCTATTATCTTAATATTCTAACTAGGAATACAGTACTTATGAAATTCAGTTGTCCATTTACTTCAATAACATACTTACGAATACACTACTCATGGCTACACTTCTCTACTACTCTTGATCCATTCGTACTACTTCTTTAAGGGTTACAATACTTGTGGAGTTCCGTCCACTACTCATTACTCTTCTTTACTAATACTCTTACACTGGGTTACAAGATGGGTATATTCGTCCTATGGTATTTGCATCTCTAGTGCCTAATTACCATAATTTCAATATGAATGAACACTATGTTTATTTAACATAGTATCAATCATCAATTTGATTCTCGTTTGTGCTATGCACATTATGGTTTATGTGTTTTATTCACAAAACTTACATCAAGCGGTTTTCGCTCTACCCCCCTTAAAAGGGATTACGCCCACGTAATCTACCATATGTTATTATTATTAAACATTGGTTTAATCAATTTGGGCAATCTGAAGCGTTTAGCTTCACTACGGTATACTATACAATATGCTCTGGTCAAGGGTCTTAACCATACCAATGGTTTAGTCTTTGCACCAAAATTCCTATATGAGTTTATTTAACTCACAATCAATTTGGTTCTAGCCTATTAGGCTTTAAGGCATTAATAGCCAATCTCGCATACTTACTGGGTGTATTACATTCCTCAGCTAGGGCCCACTAGCTTCTGCTGCGCGACCCTGATAGCCTTAGTGTTTAATCACTCTTTGGTATTTATAGATGTGTTACTCATCGCCTTTTATCCCTTTTGTGGGAATAAGGTTTACAAACAAGTGTGGTATTCTTTTACCGCCTTTGAACTCAACGAGTTTATTATAACCAGCTTCCTGGTAATCTATTATACATACTATCCGTACTCTCACGATTTCGCTAAGTTCTTCCAACTTATTGTTGGCGAGGCTAAGCCACTATTTAGTTATAGTGCTTCCTCTGTTGTCAATAGCTTCTGGATTGCACCAGTTCTTCTGGTTCAGTACAAGTGTTCTTTACTTGTATGACCTTGCATTTCTATGCGTCGGTCCTAGTGACTTTCTTAAGTCTCCTTTCACCTTTATTCCATTGGAATTCACCTTTTGTGATTGTTAGTGTATTGTACACTCTTCGTGCTTCTTTGGCCTTAGGCCGCACGGTTTAGTGCTAAGCTTGCTTAACTGGCTAGTGCCTGTTTGTTGGTGAAAGAAGGTTTACTACGGTTTACATTCTCCATATCCCTAGCCATCCCATTAGATCATTAGCTGCACAATGCAATACCAAAACACTCAGTCATACAGAGTGCAGAGGCGTAAACGCTTGACAGTAAGTCACTTATGTGATAGGAAAGAATATTTCTGCCTGTCTTCTCATACTTATACTCCGTGTCATTATCTGCTACTTCCTCATAGCGGTCGCTTGTTGCGCACCGTATTCTACTCATTGTACAACATTGTTTTTTACTGTTTCTGTTATGTGATAGTTCCTTTTTACTTATTGCCATTGCATTGGCACCATTTCCTTATGGTGTGTACACTGAGGGTTTCCCCTGTTCGTATGTATGACGGTTGTAGTACCGTGATGTGATTATTTCCCAATGTGAGATGTTTTATTCAACTTACGTTTTATGTGTAGGTTAGCTTACCTCACATTTTATCATCATTTATGATATAATTTACCAAGTATCTTGGTTGATAATGGATGAAGTAATTTACGGATTACTAGCTCTCTTGAGCGTTGGTCATTCATGGTTTCAATGTGCACTCATTGATTGTTTTTTTTTGACAATTACTGTCCTCCCAGCTGAGCATTGGTTATAGGCTCTAGCTGTGCGTTTTATCTTGTATGTACATCACCGGGACATCCCAAGAAACTTCAAGGGTTTTCGGTCCCGTTCTCTAATCGAAGAGTATCCCATCGCTGATAAATGGTTCTTGTTGAGAGGCTTGTTTCCACTCATAGATCTCATGACAAGGTTCACCATGTTGGTGTTTATACAATGGTTCACCACATGCTTGGGTGCATATGGAGTATGCTTACTCCTTAAGTCATAATGGTTTGGAAATCTCATTTCCTTATTCCATCGCCCTTGGCAATATCTATATGCGTAGGCTTTTCAGTTATAATAGATGGAAGCCTTTCTAAGGGTTCACACTTCACCACCTTGGTCTTTGGTAACGAGGGGTACCTTCCCTTGGGTTTCTCGTAGTGTCCAAGTGTGGACTAGGCCAATGTTGGCATTATCATGATTCTTATGCCTCTGTGCTACCATTGCTACAGAAGGCATGAAGGTAATTAAAAGCTTGTCAACTGTATACTAGACTGATGCTCTAGTGACAGTGACACTGAGTTGGCCATTACTCTAAGCCACTCAGGATGTTGGTTTGAGTTGATGGTCCAGTTGTTGATTTCTTGTCGTATGAGACAATATCTCTTGCAAGTCTTGTTATCAAATGATGTGGGTTATGCAACCGTTAAGGTTCACCTAACATAGTTGGTTGATGGCTTTTAAGCCGTATTGCTGCGAGCTATGCTCTTTGCAAGCTGCTTATATTGTTTCCACTCCGTGTATCCCATCACAGGTTGGAGGTGTTGCTGGGCTCCATGGTAAGTCGTGACATCACGCTTCCGCTTCATAGGAGGCCCTTTAGGAAAATGGTATTAATAGTGCCTCTCAGTACTTAGGGTATTTCCTGTTAAGTGAAATCCCTTCGGTGTCCTAACGATGTTCGTTTGAGTTCCCGTGTTCTTATCATGACGCTTGCTTACTGTTGTTACTCAGACACCCTTCAAGGATCGCTCCTGGGTGTTGGTAGTTATGCCGTTACACCCGGCTAATGTTTATAATATGTTTATCCCTATACCGTCTTATGGTATTGCATTTTGAGTTATCCCCTTGTGGTTATAGCGTCTCCCGTTCTTGGGTAGACTGTTTATATTGCTCCTAGTGTTTTAGACTGGGTTTAAGATCCTCTCCAACGATGGATTATACTTTATGGTAATCTTGTGGCTGCTCTTGGCAACTCTGTCCCATTTGTTGAGCATTGTGGTGTTCACATTAGGCTTTTGCCTTACTTTGTTCGGCTAGGTATTCCTTCCAGCTGTCATGTGTTTGTTTGACATCTTGAGACATATCCAATGTCTATACTTATTAGTCTGCGCTCCTTGCGCTTTCTAATTCTCATTCCTCATCTTCAGATGGATTCTCTGAGTTCCTTTATACTTAATCGTCTGAGGTGTCCAGCTCTTCTGATTTGATCTTACTGATGGTCCGTAGAGCGGAGTTGACTACTTCCCGTGTTTCGTGCACTACATGTATACATACGTGGGGTACCATGTTGATACGTTACCACTTACCTAACTATATGTCAGGCCCGCAAGCTCCTTCGGAGTGCGGTTGTCCCACATCCCGTAATTGGGTACACTGGTAGTGCTCGTCACACGCCTAGGTGAAGTATTCTATTGTCAACTCCTCTTGTATCATTCTATGATACTCACCGTAGTTATGTTGGTTCGGTTTTTTTAAAATCCAAGGTTTTAAAAGAAGGTTTGTGGTTTTGAAAGAAAACTTGGTTTGAAAATAATGGTTCGGTGTTAAAAGATGTTCTGCATGGCATAGCCATGTTGGGGTCTTGACCAAGTCTAGCTTCTCGCTGACTGGTATGTTCTAAATACTGTGGTCGGGCCGTTAGGCCTTTCCAAGGTCCCATATGTCTGGTCGTCAGGATGTGTGATCCTGTGGTTGTTTCGTTACGGTCACCGTACATTATTATGTACTTGTGACGTGTTAGTGTTCCTTTACATATCTCTGTCTTTACTGCACTTGCCGTGGCAAGTGCGTGGTATTGGTGGTTTTTGGATAAACCTACACCGGTCACGGTATGGTTTTCACTGGTACTTGATAGTCTTGCGGACTTTTCCCTCGATCTTATCGATCTATAATTGGTATACTCGCTCCTTTAGGTAGCTTCTTGGTGGTCTAGACATGGCTGTCGTAGATCTGGGTACTCCTCCACTCCTTGGAGGTTCCCGTTCTATTTGGTTTAGTATCGTTCCTTGTGGCTCGTTCCCACACATTGGTGGTGGTTACTGAGCCTTCCTTGTTTAGGCACTACTCTCGTAGTCCTATTGGATTGTATCTCATGGTTGTTCTTGTAGTTGTCTGAGCTATATTGGCCAGGTATTGCAACCTTAATGGCGTCGTAGTTTTGGAATTAACCGCTTCCGACTATGTCCTTAGTCAGCTAGCATACCGTTGGTGGTATTATTTGAATGCTACAGCCCGTAGACTTATGTCTTGGGTTTTGTTACAGTTCCTTTTTTTCCGCTCTGTTGTGCTTAGCGCTTCTTTTTCTGCTGCTGGTTGGTTAGCCAGGTTCTGCGACTGCTAAGCATGTCGCCCCATGTTGTTGCATGTTGTAGTCTCCTTATGGTTGGAGTTCTCATTCTACCGCCATTAAGTGCGGGTATTGTTGTTCAACCGGGTTCCATTTCCGGATCTTCCAGTTCTTGGGATCTACCATATGTCGGTTCTTGTTACTGTGTGATTGCTTCACAACTGCCAGATCGGGTTTTCCCGAGTATGAGAGGACGTTCCTTCTATCTGGCGTTCTTTCCCAAGTTATACAATGGGGTTGCGGTGGGCGGGACTGGTATTGTAGGTATCCGGTACTCGCCGGTAGTTCCTAACTAGCATCTCTCTAATGCTATCACTCAGCCCTAAGCTTCTAATTCCTAACTCGGTATTCCTAAACTCGGTACTTCCAGTCATCAGAGCAATACTTCGCTCTGATACCACTTTTTGTAACACCCCTACCATTAATACCATGCTTACCGTCCAATTTCCTTACATATCAGATACACGCAGCGGTTATATGCTTACATACAATGGGTGATACAATGCCGTTAGTCACCCACGTGACTAACAAGGCTACTACTTCTACATACAGCATCGGTCTGATGGACCAGAATCCCGAGTACTACAAGTCTACAATGCGTTCTCCGTTTACCAAATACTACTACAATCTTCATTCAATACAATACTCCAAGTACAATACAGTATAATCTACATACCGAGTTTGCTAGGTTCCTTATACGAGTATAATACCTCTTCCAGTTCATACATACTCACTAAGAGACTACTTACTACCCATTCTTCACTACTACATTACTTTCTAAATACAAGGGGTGAGCCAGTTAATACACCTCTACATTCTGCTACTACTATCCAATGTAGTCACTGGTCTCGTGCCTTGACCGCATTCGCTTCGGGTACCTGCACACTAAAAAATGTCCCCCGAAGGGGTCAGCTTTCGCCGAGCATGATAACCGCATACCCCGCGTACTAGTGAGGGTACGCCGACCACTTGGTCGAATACATGCGGTTGATTTCATTCAAACATACATGCATACATGCTCTTATACACAATACAACAATACTTACGCAAGGCATACATACATACACTACATTCCATACAAGGAATACAATAAACCATCCAATACATACTTACCTTCTTCCGAAATACACATACTCATTACATACACAATATACAATTCTTGTTAGCTTCATTGGTCCACCCGGGTTAATCGGGTGGAGATTACTCTTTTACTCGTTACTTCATACACATACATACTCATACTCATACTTACTTACGGATCCATACTTACTTACTCTTACTCAAGTTAAGTCGTCGGGACCTCCGGCCCTGGGGACTACACCGTCCCACCTCCGGGATTTACTTGACTCACCAATCCGGGATGCTACCCATTTAAGGGATTTGGGCCGCGGACCAGTTTAAGAGTCAGGAATTGCAGCCAACCTCTTGTGACTCCGCATCCTCACGCGTGGCCGAAGCTATATCGGACTTGTACTCATTCCAATTTACTCACTTAAGTTAGGAGTTAGGTAGTTAGGAATTAGTACAAGTCAACATCCAAGCCACAATAATACAATACCCATATACACTTACATACAAATACATTACAATATGCAAGTACACTACAAGTATGATACACTCCATCATCATTCATATGTTTCATGAATTATACAAACTATTGTTCAAGACAAACATCAAGAACAATGTAAACAAGCACAAGTAGGTGCAATATAGTCCGATTCATGCATTTATCTTATTAGGTGATCAAATAAGCACACAAATCGGGGTAACCAGATTAGGATACAGGGCATGAAGAAATCATACCTTTCACCGATGACTTTGGACACACCGACTCCCTTCGGTGTTCAACTAGTCGAATCCTATGACATACATACAATTGGGTGGTTAATTATCCATAACTAACCTTACTTATTACTTCCCAAAGGTTTCCTAGTTCATTCTTACTAACTCTTTGTTACTTAAATACATTTACTTAAGTTACTTACTTACAATTATTTTCTAAGCTTGTTTATAGCCTTAATGACCTTTAAACATCACCAATCATGTCTTAATTAACTTATAATATCATTACCCATCCTTACCCCACTTTAGTTTAGCTTTAAAATACATTCTGGGCACTTTTCAGGGTGGTCCTGGTTTGTGTCCTGGTTTTAAACCCGGACCAAATCACTGGAACAACTCTCGGGTGAAAATAAGGCTTGGTCCTGGTTTGTGTCCTGGTTTTAAACCCGGACCAAACCACTGGAACAACTCTCGGGTGAAATTTTTGCATCGTCCGGGTTTGCATACTACTTTCAAACCCGGACAGTTTGTTTCAGAAACCTACGGGTGTATTTTTGGGGTTGTCCTGGTTTGTATCCTGGTTTCAAACCAGGACAATTCCAGCCTGTTGCAAAATTTACAGTTTTTAAGCTTTGTTTCAATTCCAAACTTCTACCAATCTCTTCCCCATAATTCCTACATATGATCTAGCATATTTTAGCATTGATTAAACACTTTAAACTAGTCTAATCCTCCTCTATAAAAATCTGTTACATCCACCCATTACTTAGAGTTTTCCTCTCCTGTTACCATGTTTCCTTCTCCGATAAATGCTACAGATTTTTCATTTCCTCTTCCCATTATTCCTATGGCTCTTCTATAGCCTCATTTGCATTATACTCAACC